>JAWWEW010000020.1:1641273-1699031 GCA_035583185.1 Anabacerthia variegaticeps | reverse complement strand
TCCTTGAAGTGCAGCCCTGAAAACATTTGCCTCACTCACTGTGTAAGGTCCTGTGAAGCCAAGTAAAGTAACTTCTGTCCATTTGGACTGGTTCTGCTGTAAGCTGGAAACTAGAATGTGTTCAGAGAATCAAATCTACAGCTGTAGGTTGTTCAGATTACATCATTTCATGCATTTGAGCAAGTACAGATTTTTTTTTTTTCCTAGTGATGCTGTGAAAATGAAGGTTTACTGATGTTTGGTAAAAGCTTTCATGTTTTGTCTGTAAGCTATGTGGACAGCTATGCAAAAAAGGAAGAAAATTCCTAGAAAGACAGTGATAGCAGTTTTCCAGACTTTGTGAAGCAAATGCTTGGGATTGCTTGCAGAAGAAATGTTGTGTTCTTGGTATCCTAGAGGGGCAATTTCACATTCTTGACTCAGCATCACTGTCCAACAACAAAAAATAGAGAAACCTGTTTGTCAACGAGTTGTTTATCCTCTTTTGTCCTTTACTACTGTTAAGCCCTCTTTGCTAGCGGACTGGCATGCTCTGGCTGTTGTTCTGTAACACCTTTAATAAAGGTAAGACACAAGCATTGAAAGGAAACTGTGCTTCTCATGCACCCCACCCTTGGTGACTGCAGGGCTGGTATCTATCCTTTGCCCTCTTTGCTGTGTGGCTTTGCCGGCCCATCTCATGGGGAGTCGCACTAACCTCCTGCTCAGCTCCATCAAGCACTTCTTCTGCGTAAAATATGATCCTGAAGAGAGAACCCGCTAGAGGGAAGCATCCTGTTTTCGCAGGGGGCTTTAAACCTCTCCTCCTGCTGTGCACCCCTGCCCGCTCTGTGTGCAGGGGGTGAGGGACGGGTGTGTGTGTGTGTGACACCGTGTGTGTGTGTGTGTGTGACACCGTGTGTGTGTGTGTGTGACACCGTGTGTGTGTGTGTGTGTGTGTGTGTGTGTGTGTCCCTGCCGGGTGCCTGGGCTGGCTCCGCACCGAACCCCAGGCGCGGGGAGCAGCGCGGCCGGGACGGAGGGGAGCCCTTCCTCAGGGAGCCTTCTCTTCCTTCCCGCCCTCGCCGAGAGAGCCCTTCCTTCCCTCCTTGAGGTGGCGGAGCCTTTCCGGAGGGAGCCCGGCCGGCCCTCCCTCCCTCCCTGAGGGACCCTTCCCTTCCCGTCCCGGCGGCGCGCGGGCCCGTCCCCTCAGACCCGCCATGGCCGCGTCCCCGCCGTGTCTCTGTCCCCGTCCTGTCCCCGCCGTGTCCCCGTCCCCATCGTGTCCCCACAGCGCCAGAGCTCTGGCCTCACGCAAAGGGCCGCTCGGAGCCGCAGCGCCTCCGGGCCGCAGTCAGGCGCTGGGGAAAAGCAGTGAAGAGGTTTGAAAAAGGGCGGTGTCTGCTGAGGAGGGCAGGCCGGGGGAGCGTGGGGAAGGTGAGCCAGGGTGGAAGGCCCCGCTGTCGGTGCTGGGGACGGGGACATGTCGGTGTGCCCGGGCCTCGCTGGGCCTGCCCTGCCCTCAGCAAAACCTCACGGCAAAGGGGCAGGGCAGGGCAGGGGGACAGCGCTTGGCCCTGGGAGGAACGCTCAGTTACCGAGGAAACTCACAAGGGGACACAGTCATCGAAGCAAAACTCAACTGTTTATTTAACAAATTCAGCTGAATTGGTGTGTCCCCTCTGGCCCAGGAGACAGACCCAGACCGGTAAGAACCAGAGGTTTTCATACCCTGTCCCAGCCAGGGGGTCCCTGCTCCTGTTCCTATTGGGAGCTCACAGCCTGGCCCGATTTGCCTCCCTGCCTGAGACCCCCACCCTCAAAAAGGCACAGAAAACAGGTCTGAACTATCCCAAGTCCCAGCTGCCACAAACTCAGCTATCCCCTCCTCCCCCCTCTCCTCTTTACCCATGCAACTGGCTTCAGCAAAACCCCAACTCTGTTTCTAACACCCCCTTGCAGCAGGACAAGAGGCAATGGCCTCCAGTTATGCCAGGGGACGTTTAGATTGGGAATTAGGAAAAATTTCCTCACCGAAAGGATTATCAGGTATTGCAATAGGCTGCCCAGGGCAGTGATGGAATCACCATCCCTGGAAGCGTTCAAAAAATGGGTAGATTAACTCCAGTGAATCTGTTTAAATCCTCTTTAACACCAAGCCAGTCACTTCCTGCAAGAATGAAACTGATTTCTTCATGAGCTGTGCTCTGGCAGCCAGAGTCCCACCCAGTCAGTTCCAGCTGGGAGACTGTAATGGGCATGGCTGAACTCTCCAATGGCACTGTCGTATCACAGGAGAGAATGAAAGGTAATCATGTGCCTGGAGTAAGCAGAAACCTGTCAGACCCATAAAGTGGCACACAATCCCTAATCCTACAATCCCTAATCCTCAGACCAGTGCATTTGCTACAAGACACATTCCTCTTGAAGGCCTCTGGAGAGATACTGTGTAGAGTCAGTGTAAATCAGCTTCAGTGTAAGTCAAGTTGCTGATATATGTATGAAAAATACAATCTTTACACTTGCAGTGCTAATTTGACTATGTAGCCATAATAGCTTGTCAGCATAAAAATTAACCTATGAATGTATTTTAAGAGTTCTTAAGATGATGATTACTGTATTTAAGGAAAAATTCTAATATTTTTAAAGAAAATTATGCTAAATTTATATTGTATTCCCACTGGACATGTACTTGATATAGACTGTGTGGGTTTGAATTTAAAGGAGGAATATGTTTGCATAGTAATTGAGGCAAAAAAAGCATCTCCAAGAGCTCTGACTGTAGTGAAGACATCTTCCAGTCCTTTTGTTTAAAGAGAATTTGGCAGGATTAATCAATAGGTGATCTGCCCTGGCCCAATTCACAGTGATCTGATCTGCTGGGGCTGTTCTAACTTCCAAACTACATGCAGAGTTCTGCAGGCTCAGTAATGGTAATGGTGTGACTTAGGCCACTTGAAGGAGGATAAAAAATAAAACTTCCCAAGCTACATCAAGAGCTTCTGTTGAACCTGTTGCTGTTCTGGAGGAACAAAAAGCACTTACAGATCTGCAGTGCTAGTGCTGAAGTGGACAGGGCATGAATCTGTATAGATCAGTCAAATAAAAAGAAGAAAGCTTTACCTCATTCATTCTTTTACCTTTACCTTTCCTCAGGTGAAACGCTTCTGTTTAGATGTTCTTGAAAATATTCTGCTTTGAGAATTCCTGCTGTAACGTTTGCTAAAAAGAATCAGGTTTTGGAGAGTTAGGTAGATGATAATCTACAATAGAGTAGTCAAGTTGAGAACATTAGAGTTTTGCATAAATCTGGTTTTGAGAAGTGTCAGTAGGACATTGACAGGGTGTGCATCTTGTCAGCTCCAGTGTAGGTAAAGTGAACCGGCTCACAGGCAATGTTAATGACAGTATTTTAGGGACTATGGGCTGTGGCAAACAGAAGGTAGTTTGGCTTCCAGAGAGAAGGGTTAAGCAACTTGGATTAATGAAAATCCAGCAGAGAAGAGCATGTTTGTGGCTGCTGTCTCAGTCAAACTTTAATGCTAGGAACTGCTTTGCTCTGCCTTCTCTGAGAGAGGCTTTTCAAGTTTTTGTTAATTCTGTGGTACATGAGATTGTCAAAATAGGTCAGTTAAAAATTAGTCCTAAACCTAAATGTTTCCAGAGGGCTGATAATGTCCAGATAATTTTTTGTTGTCTCCTTAATTTTTCCTTTGTGTTCCTTCTCACAGTTTTTTAACAGAAAAAAACCCTATTAAATCCCAATGTTCTTTTAAAACAACTCTTCCCAAACCCACTGGATATACTTGAAATTTCAAAAAAGTATACTCTCAAAAGTATTTGTAGTCAGGCTGTCATAGTCACAGGATTATACTTGATGGTGGTTTCACAAGTAGACACACTTTCAGGATTTCTCTAAACTATTTTTTGAGATTTATGCAGCATTTCCTCCAAGGAAATACTTTGAGCCCAGACCTGTGGACCAGTGAGTGCCCACAGTGGAGAAGGCCCCCAGTGTGGCTGTCGGTGCAGTCCCCACTGAGCAGGGCAGTCCCAGGCTGTGAGGAATGAGAGGAGCTGGGGAGTGGCTGATCCTTGTGGAGCCTGGAAGCAGGCAGGATTCAGCTGAGGTCAGAGCTGGATGTGAAGAAACTGGCCTGAGACCATGCATCTGGAACACTCTCAAGTATGTGGCAGTTCCTAGAAAGGCTGAGCTCTGCCTTTCATCAGCAGCAACAGCCACAAGAGACGGGATCTGCCTGAAAGATCCCTCACACAGAATAAAAGCAGAGCATATTGTTGGAGAGATTTTGAGTGCTAGTGAACTATAAAAAATAAATCTTGAGTAGCAGTTCCAGTAGTTTTTTGTTGAATATTCCTGTGTGGGTTTGGACTAATCAAAAATACCACTTGTGTCTTCGTAAGTTAGTAAAGTGGGTAACCAATGAACTTGACAAGTTCTGATCTTGAGTATGACTTCTCATAAAGATTGCAATTTACAGTTGGTTTAATTCTTACATTTATTTGGGAACTCCTGGGTTAACGGAAGGGCCTTGCTGTGCTAGCAGAGCTGCTCACATCAGAACTTTTCCTCCAGGGTTTTGAAGACATGCATCTATAGCCATATCATTTTTGTCAGCTATCCTGACAACTCTGTGCTGTTTTGATTTTTTGCTCTTGATGGTTTATCTAATAGGTCTTTTTAATGTTTGCTTTGTTTTCCAAAACCCCTTGTAGACATCAACACAACCAACAAAAGAGCAGTTGGCATAGCTTTGTGGCTGGATAGTCTGTGCTTTAGCTGGTTTTCTGGGCTGCTTAAGGAAATCAGTGTTAAAAGAGACAGTACAGAGCAGGAGGACAGGACAAGAGGGGCCAACACTTTGCCCCCTTGCAGCAGGACAAGAGGCAATGGCCTCCAGTTATGCCAGGGGACATTTAGATTGGAAATTAGGAAAAATTTATTCACTCAAAGGATTATCAAGTATTGCAGTAGTCTGCCCAGGGCAGTGATGGAATCACCATCCCTGGAAGTGTTCAAAAAATGGGTAGATTGTGGTGCTTAGGGACATGGTTTGGTGGTGGATCTGGCAGTGTCAGGTTAATGGTTGGATTTGATGATCTTAGAGGTCTTTTCCAACCTTAATGATTCTCAGGTCATGTAGAGCCTCACTGGAGTTCTCCACAAATATTTATCAGTGCTGGTTTTCCACACAGCCTTTTAACATGAATGACATGATCAATTCTTGGGTTATATACGTGCTACCTGTGATGAGTCACAGTAGATTTTAGGATGACGAAGAGGTGAAAGAAAAATGAGTGCAGGGATTTCATCCACTCTAGTCTTAGAACTACGAGCCTCGTATAAGGACTACTGGCCAAGGTCTGTGTGTACCATCTTGGGTCAAATCCTGTTTAGTTGTATTTCCCCTGGACTGAGACTTTACTGACGAGACTTACTGTCTTAAAATTCATAAGTAGGATTTCACGGACCAGCAAAAATGTCTCACTGACTTCAGTAGATGTTGGTCTGTGCCTTGAATCATTAACTGCAGTCATGAGGGGGTTCAGGTGGCCTGGATTCCATGGTGAAGATATTTTGGACTATTTCAACTTGGTTACAGATCTACCTCCCCATGGAGTAAGAGTTAAAAACAAGACTCTGCACTAAGAGGTACGTGCACATGCAAGAGCTTACAGTGTCACCTACGGAGTCTTTCCAACCTGGTCTCATAACTGTTTTCAGAGGTGAGCAGTATTCAATAATAACACCAATTTTGTGTGAAATGTCTACCTTTGGAACTAAATTAAAGTTGTAGAAGAGGAATGGTGCTAACTATTGGATGTAGAGGAGATCCTAGAGTAGTACTCTTCCTTGCTAAAAACATTTTGCCTTTGAATCGGTTTAAGCTGGAACAAAATTAATGTGGTGGTGTCCTTGAAATTGATGGTGTTTTTAAGAAAAAGCATATATAGATATTTAAAACAGACATATGGGTTTTACATATATAAAAATACATTAAACATGTTTTGCCCTTTAAAGCTTCAGAGAGCTTCCTTGTGGGAGATACTGACATTCCCTTCATATTGGGTGGATTTACCACAAGGAAAGCTTGAGGAAACTTAAAAGTGTCCGGTTTTATTTAAAACCTTGGTGGTCTTTAACGGCTGCCCCACAGTTCCAGCCTGGTACAAACTTAAACAGAGCTCTTTGTTGCTCTTGAATGTGACATAATCCTTTCATCTGGCGTGCTGAATGAAGTATGCACATGGCTTTTTTGCTACCCCTGCTGGGCTGCCTTGTTACACCTTCAGAGCAAACCACCCCCAGTAAAAAAGCTTGGGCTCTGTCATCCACCCTAATGCCAATAAACAACAGATAACTACGGCATCTTTTGGCTTTAAAATGCTGCCCCTCATTAAACTTGTGTGTTGAGGAAGGAAACAGCTCCCCACATCATTGTTTCTTGCAGATACAGAGTACATTTTTTTGTTGTTTGCATGTTTGCTAATTTGAAGCTCTTTGAAGAATCCTACAGGGAGATCAAAGACAAAAGATTAGAACGTTTTTAATAAAGTGAAGAAGGATCAGGTTAGATCAAAGGGACAAGCTGACAGGAAATAAGTAGGTGCCGTTGTTGGCTGACACTTGCATGCTGTAGGGTGATTTCTGTGTTAATGTGAGGTCAGAAGGAGGATTGCTTTACATCTTATTGTCTCCAGACTTTGCTGACTGGGTGTGTCTTTGTACTTCGCTTTAATCTCAAAAATTAAAACCCATAAAGTCACAGTTTGGCTCAGCCACATGATTTTTTTAGTTATTTAACTTTGATTTTGAAATAAAAATAAAATTTGGAACACACCAGCAGGGTATGGAGGTAATTAATTGGCCTGCTACAAGAATAGGGGGGATTGAGCTACAAAATATTTGTTATCAGAGGCACTGGGCCTCAGTCACCACCAGTGTCATTTCACTGACTTTAAGGGAATTAAGTCTTACGCCACTGTCTTAAGAGGAAATCTGCTTTCTTTATATATACCAAAGCCTTGCGTGCTCACAGGCTGTACTGCTGGAGTTAAACCAGTACAGTGAAATTAATATATCCCCTCCAGTTTATTATGCAGTTTTATTACTATAGAGCTGCTAATTGGGTAGAGTCCATTGCTCTGAGAGATTAAAGTGACAGCACTAACTGGGACAGGCTCACTGGCCTCCTCACAATCCTCAGTGTGCAGGTCGTAGTGGATGCGTGGTGGGCTTTGGCAGCCTGGTATATGTATATCAGGAGTGAGGGACCTTACAAAATACCCCTTTCTTCTAATAATAAATCACCCTTCTACCTGATGATGTAGCTAGAAGCTAATTTAAGGGCAGTCACAGGAAACCAAGTGGATTTCTTTACCAGATGATACTGGGTGATTTCATAGTTGCACAAAGCTTGATCTCCCTGCGCGTCTTCACAGGTGAAGAAAGCAAACAAACAAGAGGTTTGTGTGTCTTTCTGTCCATTATCAGGAAACCTGCTGTGCCTGAAAGGATGTTTTCAGGGAAAGGTTGCAGGACTGGGCCTTGTTCTGTTCCCCAAACACAAGTGCTGGTAGCATGGGCTCCACTCAGGACACTGCATTTCCTCCTCCAGCACTGAGGGTCCTGCTACCCTCATGCAGAACAGCACAGCAATGGTTTGGTACCTCACTGGGCACAGTGCAAGCAATAACTGGCTTTTTATCCAGTCATGGTAAATCAAATTAGCAGGTTTTTGTATGGTCTTAACAGAAAGAGCTGTGCTGAGCCTGCTGAGCTTGTTTTCTGTCTGAATGCTATACAGGTAATCCTACAATACAGGTAATAATCATACTTCATTAGAGAAATGTATTTTTATTGTATTTTGATATCTCTGTCTTGCAGTCAGTTATGTAAATGAGCCATCATTCTACAAAATGCCAGGAAAGTATTCTGTATAATAAAGCTACCTAACTGTGTTGGGGCAGAGTAAAACAAATGGGAAGAGATGTTTGTTCACAAACTGAGGAAAGTTTTGGGACACATGATGACCCTAGGGGTGCAGTGCTGTTGAGCCAATAGCTGAGAGTGACATATGGGAAGAAGATAACCTGGTTTGCTTTTGAACATTGTCTCATTTTTTGTAGTTGATCCTATTCCACGGAGTCTACTGGGCTGCCAGGCTGTTAGTGTTTGTGATTGGTAGGCTCCAATTAAAATTGCTTTTAAGTCAGAAATATGCAACAGGCAGACAGAAAAAAGACAAGGCTTCTCAAATACTCCAAGTGCTTCTGTGTGGCCGTTGAAATAGCCATGTCCTAGAGCCATCTACCTCTGTAACCACTTAATCTCTGTCGAGTCCCTTGCTAGACTTGGCTGCAGTGGGAAATATGCCCTGATACACTTCTCTAAGCTTTTGGATTTAGAAGTGGCAGGTCATTCTTTTTGAGATTTATCTGTCCCGTTAAAACACTGGATTTTTGCCTAAATTGTAGACATTGCATGGAGCTGTTCTTCTGAATAAATACAGTCATTGGAAAGAGACCGATTGCAAAAAGGAGCAGTGACTAGGTAGCAGAAAGCTAGGAATCTTGGGGAGCTCAACAGTGGACAGAAATGTCTAAATCCTGCTGATGTTGGGATACTAATGAGTCCAGCTGGACTGAGGCTCCTGGATTATAGAAGTGCAGGAAGAAGTAGGCCATGTCCAAAACAGGAAAATCTGGAGTTGTAAATAGATTTAGTTAAATTTGTGTAATCTTGTAATATATACAACACCATAAACCTACAGGCATTGCAGGAGACTGATAGGACTGGAATGTAGCAGACATTCAAGGTACTCAAAGCAGTCAAACAGTATGAAAGGAAAGGGAAGAAAAAGAGGATCCTCTAATGGACTTTGCAGAATGAAGATTAACAATTCAGGGAGAGGTGCAAAGGGGGGAATGAGGATGTTGACGAAGTGTTATGGTAACAGAAAATTCAGTGATGAAATGCAGAATTCCCTGAGGGAATCATAAATCAGCTTTAGTCTACAAGGTATGTTGGTTCCTAAATCAGCTGGAGTCTGGTACCTAAATAGCTTTGCAGTCTAGTCCCAGATGCTTTACTTTGGACTTTTCCCTTTAGGTTTCATGTGGTTTTAAATTTAACGGGGCACTTGTTCCCTTTGAACCAAAGCATGTTAATGGTGTCTTTAATATATTTATAAAATGAAGAGTCTTGAAGGACAGCTTGGAATTTTTCAGAGTTCAGAAATGCTAAGTGTTTTAATATAAAGTAGAAAGCATTAAGAAAAGGTTGAAAAATGACAGGGAACATCAAGCTGAGACTGAATAACTTTGGAGATTTGATTTATCCTGTGCTTGAATCTTTCATGGCTCTTTTTGTGGTTCCTTAGATGTGGGGCTGCAGGGGCAGGGTACTAAGAGGAAATAAATACGATCCAAACACAGGCAGAGCAGTTTATTTGTTGATTAATACGTAGGTTATCCCGTGTGGATGAGGATGGCAGGAGCACAGCCCGTGTCCACTAGGGGGTAATGCTGGGTGCCAAATGGGCTCCCTCTGCTCCCTGGGGCCTGGGAAGGGAATTTCCAGCTCTAATTAATGAGGCTTCAGACTGGAGAATCTACGGGAGTTTCAAGGAAAGCAGAATTTGGTAAAGGTGCCGCTGGTGGCAGTGCACCAAAGCCTCGTAGAGATGTGCCTTATCCAGTGGTACATGTCTGGCATGTCTCTGCATAAGTTTTGGGATGGTTTCTGAAGTTGTTGAGCATTAACTCTACAATACCACATTCAGCACCTGCTATCTCTAGTTATTTTAAAAATCTTCATCATAACAAATTATAGTTTTTGGTCCCAATGATACACAGAACTGAAGGAACGGCTGGGTGACAAAGTGCTGTCATGGGCATCAGTGTGAGGGTAAATCTGTCACTTGAGGTGGTCTGTGGGGCAGAAAGCTGAGAGGCATTTAAAATTAACTCACTACAGCAACCTGTACACTTCTGTTTAACAGTAGATCATGATGTCCTGCACTGAAACAGTGTCGGGTTAGAAATTAACCCAGAAGTGGGAATTTGGAGAAGGAAGAATGTGATTATTTGATCTAGAATTTGGAGAAAACAATTTAAGAAAAATTTCAGTGCATCTCCTGACTGTAAAAATCAGTTACATTTCTATTCTTTTTCAAGAAGACAGATCTTCCAGGAGCAAAATGTTTCGTGAATCAAACACTGGGTCTTTCAGGACTTTATCTGAGTAGCATTAGTCCTTCCTGCAAAGTCTAGGAATGCCCACTAGAAAATTCCTGCTCAAACACAGGGAAGTTTCCTCTTATTTTCATTGGGCACTCCGTGAAACACGCTCGTATGTAGCAGAACAATAGATGCAGCAGGCTCTGCCACAGTTCACTGGGAAGGTCTGTCCCTGGAGAGGTTGCAACCCCAACTTACACTGGGGCAGAAAATAAAAATTCTAGGATTGTTTTTACAGAATTTCAGAAAATTCTGAAAAATGCGTTTGGGACTATCACCCTGACAAAAGTCTAATTTTGAACTCAGAATGAATATTTAAAAATGCAAAAGAAAATGTAACTTTCAACTCACAATTATTAAAGTCCAGTGTCGCATTCTGGGTCATCTGGTGCACCCTTTGCTTAGGGAGTTCTCCATGTTAATCTGTAGCTTTCATTTGAGATGGGCAGAGGATGAGAATGGAGAGACATGAGTGTCGTATTTCCAAACATTTGTCACACACACAGTAAGGTTATGAGAAGCCCAGAGGGGCTGGCAGAATTTGAGGTGATGAGCAAAATTGCAAGCTAGAGGTGAGGATACCCACTATGTCGTTACATTTCGGGGGAATTGGCTGGATTGTATTTCCCCCCCAGTCTGAGCTCAGTCTGGAGTCAAACTGTGTGACTGCTGCTTTCATCATCTTGCCTTTTCTCTCTCAATCAGGTGTTTATCTCCCTTCAAGTGTCGATATAGTTCAAAGTACACTTAAGCCCCAGTATTAAGTCTAGACTCAAAACAGAGCAGTAATGTCACTGGTATAAATAAAGGCTTTGCAAGGACAATAGATATCACTGTATTCATGCTGGCAATAGAGATTACTCATATTCTGTTTTGAAGTGAATTTTCTGTTTCTACAGAAGCAGACTACTAAATGCTTGCAGTTTTTGTCTTTCCTAATTAGATTTCTTGTCAAGCTGTGCTATGTAACTTAATCTAATTTTATTAAGTCTCTCATTGTAGCAAGAAACCAACATTAACAACACTAAAACTTGTTTTTCATGTTCTTGATCCTGCAATCTCACCCACAAAGGTGGCACTTTCGGTTGGTGTAGAGCCCCCTAAGTATTTCTTTGCATTTCTTTGTGTGCATGGTGGCTTGACTGGGCAGATCACTGCCCTGGTCAAGGACTGGATTTGCTAGGATTCACTTGGAGTAGGAAACATGTCTGTTAGAGCCTGTCAGGTCTACAACATACCTTGCCCTGCTTACGAGCCAATCAACTGTATTTTGTCTCTAAAATATAGTTCATCTCATCATGGGAGAATTTTTACTTAAAAAAGCCCCAAATCCCTGTTATATAATTTTTTTTTTTCCTTATCTGTAGTTACTTCAGTCTCCTATTAGCTATATGTCATTTGCTGATTTAAGCTGTTCTAATATCTTATGTTTGTGTGGTGGGAAAAACAAACCATTTTTTAGCAAACCAGAATTATATTTCAGCACTCTTAAACTTCTCCCTCAAAAGTAAAACATTAACATTAGGTGAAATGAGGCACATCACCTAATATGTTAATTGCGGAGACAGACAATCATTAACTTCATTAAAGGTCTTGAGAATGATTCAAGATTTTAGAAAACAAATTATATTTTTTGCTTATATTTCTGTATTTTAGAAATACGTAAGTGCCTGGTGTATGGGATTTGAAAAATAGATGCAACAGTCTCAATTTTGTAAAGTTGTGTACAGCTCTGACAAAATACAGGATTTAACTCTTTAGGATATGCTTTTTGAAATACTTGAGCAGTTCTCTCCAGAAAATTTTAAAAGAACCTTACTATTTTCAACTTGGGAAAAAAAAGGAGTTTTCATAGTTTAAAAACCAGGATCAGCTGGCCATGGTCCTACGTAGGAGTCATTTCTGTTGGGCAGTGAGAATGGAGAAGCACAAATTTGAAGAAATGTTTGAGTCTTAGCAGGCATTTCTTCGGCACATCCTGTTTTTTGCTTTTTACTGGGTTTTGGCTCTCACTGATCAAATAGTCTGGAGAGTAAAAACTCCAAAATCAGCAACCTGCCCCAGGACTCCCCTGGAGGAGGAGAGGGAGCAGATGGTGTCTCACCCCTAGTAGCTGCTTGCAAAGATCCACTTTGTGTTTGTTTGAGGCATAAGAGGGAACTTTTGTAAGCCTCTAGCTAGGCTGTAACTTTGTCTTTCTAAAGCTCGTGGAAAACTCACAAATACTCTGTTTAGAGCTTACCTTTGACTTCACTTTGAAGGAAAAGGAAGGAGTTTTGGGAAGCACTAAAAGGGTTGGGGGAACAAAATCAAAAAGCACAAGGCAATCACAGCTGTCTCCTCCTGTTCAGCACTCTGGTACCCGTGTCTGCCTTTGCCCACAGCCTCCTCTTTCCCAGAGGGGAGTTTTGCAGGGCCAGCTGCTCATCTTCTCAGGCCTAACAGGATCATAGGGAAGGTCCTTTCAGAAATGTGGACATGTGTTTTGGACAGTTTTGGCAGAATGGACATGACAAGGATGCTTGTGTATGGACTTTAAACAGAATCAAAGTTTTCCTTGTATGAGAATGGGGGGGAAATTCAGCAAATTATGTGCAAATGTAAGACAGAAAATAACATTTTGAAGCAAAACCTAAGCTGTAGGCTTTGCATACTTGGAGTTTGGAGTATATGCTGAAATATAGGAAATCGCTTTGCTTCTTACATGGAGTTTAGCAGGTTTTCCTGTGCCTGAAGACTGCAGGTGTTATTATCTCTGGCTTCCAAGGGGAAACCTGTGCTTTTTACTGGAAAGTCATGTGTTTTATTTGTGCATTTTGAAAGGCTATAATAATACCAATGCATACATTTTTTACATGGAAAGGTATAGCAGTCTCTACGTGTACTGTGGAACAAAGGATTAGTTACTTTTTCTCCCCTTAATAAGTTGATAGATAAATCACATATTCTCTTGTACTCTGCATTTCCTGTCTTTTTGTAAAATGTTTGTTTTGTAGGTACATGTAACGTTTTAGTGTGCAGAAGGCAGATGAGAGAGGAGAAAAGTGACCGTGAGGCATTGAAGGTTTTAGACATTAGTTTTAGACATGTCTCGCTGCTCTGTGTAGTTGCATTACTACACAAAGAGAGATTATCTTGACATGTGCTAGTTTGATTTTAAATAGTAGTAGGTGTTTCTTAAAAGGCAATGTGATGTTAAATTGGAAGTGGACTGAAGCAAACACAGGCTTTCTCCTTTGACAAGCTTACAGTCTCATTAGGGTAAATTACCCAGCACTGAGCTCTCTGTATGATTAGATGGTTATGGGATCCAGCCTAATTAGTTTAAAGCTGGCTTGGGTATCTCTGCACAACACTGTTGTTATTTCTATGCTGCTGTGGAGACACAGTCTAAAGTCTTCATTTGAAACCCATTAGAGTCAAAGCAGCTCTTTCTGTTGGTTGAACAAGCTTTCATGAGGCTGAAAACATGTCAAGAGTACAGTACAGAAAACAGAAAGCCTGGCACCGTGGTGCAGGCCTGGCATGTGTGTGGGGATGGAGCGCTGGGAATGCAGGCACAGGGTGGCACAGCATGGGGACAGCAGGGTCCCTGCAGGGGCCGGGCCAGGGAGATGGTGAAGGGGCTTGTGTGTAATGGAAAAGCACAGCGAGGAGAGGGGAACGAGCCAGAGCACCAGAGAGATGAGAGAAGACTCGTGAGGAGTTTTGCCAGAGATGGGAGAGGCTTGAGTTTCGTCTGGAGCAGGACAGAAGGGCAGGCTGGCACGGCTGGGGCAGCACCCAGTGGGAAAGGGCTCAGGCAGCACCTCTGGGAGAGCTGGGCGAGCACAGCAGGGCTGGCAGCTGCCCTAAACTGCGCTGCAGAGCAGGCCAGGGAGAGGCTGGAGGGCAGTGGGCAGCACAACCCATCTGGTGCTTACATGTTGAAGTTTCCCCTTGCCAGTGTGCGAGATGATTTGCTGTGGCCGACATGCTCTGTGAAGAAATCCATGCTGCCAGCAGTGGGGGAGCTGCAGGTGAGCCCCAGGCACTGGAACAGAGCTGCTCCTCAGACTGGTGGAGACATGAACATGCTAAGGAGTGATACACTTCTTAAAAAAAAAATCTGAAAAAGCATAGCAAGCATATTTTAGGGCAGGATGGAATGTTTGCTCAATTAACTAGTCAAAACAGGATTTATTTGTGTTTCTCACAGCACTGCAAAGGGAACTCCCTTTATGAGAATTAAATTCTTTGCCTGTATCTTCATTATTCAACATACACTGTCTTCAGGAGCCTTTCTAGTGTTAGCTGATCCCACTCTCTGTAGTGGATTAAAGAAACTGTTTTCTCCTGACCTGACTGGATATAGAAACAATAGGTTCAAAATGAGACAGCTTGCTCAAAACCTCTGGAGGACTTGCTCTCCCAGTTAATGCCACAATGCTGTTCTGCTTGTGTAGGTAGACCCATAAGATTAGCAGAAATCATGTTCTCATCAAGCCTTGCCTGCTGCCACCATTGGTTTTTATGTCTGAAAAGTCTGGAATGTCTTCAGAACACCCACTTCATGTGTCTCTACAAACTGGAGGTTGCAGAACACATGACAAACTTCAAACCATTAACCTTGTATAAAGATCAAAAGCTGTAAACTCTGTCCCACTGGAAGAGATCTGGAGTGAGAGCTTCATTCTGCTCTTAGATCCTCACATTAACATGGAACTTGTTAAGTGACATTCCCAGCTAATCTGGAAAGCAAACTATGCACTACAGTACACAAGAAGACAAACCAATTATTGTCCTGTTCCTTAACAATGTGATCAGAAATAAAAGTTTTGCCTAACTCTGTGCATCAAAGGTGTGCAATACCAAAAAGAGCATTAATACCCTGATTAAATCTAATCTTTGCTGCTTCAGGGAAAAGACATAAATTTTCCCTCTTCCACCGCAAGTCCTAAAAGGTTGTTTGTAAAAGAGGGAAATATAGACAGTTTCCTAGCTTATTTTGGGCAACAGGGGTACAACACAAATATGGTGCAACAAGCACGATCTCTCTAACATTAAAAGAGCACATTCAAATCAGACAACACCAAACTAAGCAGACCCTCAGCCTCTCACGTGGTCTCTTGTGGGACTTAACATTGTCTCATGACTCTGAAGCTTCTCTCCTTTTTTAAATTTCCTACTTGAATTAAGGATATCAGAACCATGGCATTCGTTTCAGGGCTTACACCAACAGAATATGCAGCAGGAATGTGTCATCTCCACTTAGTGACCTGGGCATGGGGCAAGTCATTCTGGCCATGGTGTTTCATGTGGTGCTGAGGCTGGTTCCTGGTTCCCCCGCAGACCACCCCATCAAGGAGGCAGTTATGGCCTCTGGTTTTCAGGAATAATGCAGACTTACAGCTGACTACTTGCAGTGCACAAAGCCAATCTGTCAAGCCATTGCTTTGTCCTGGAGCCCTGCTTTTAGTACTATTTACCATTCTCAAACGGATGTGGCTTTAATATCCAAACAGTTTTTGTAATTTTTTTCTGTTTATAGGTAAAGATACCAAAAAAAACATAGTGTCAAGAACCAACCCTGTGCAACAGCATTAAAAATGGAGTTAATGAATGATGAGTCTCCATTTACAATTGTATTTGGGGACCCATCGATGAAGTGTCCGTGGACTGATGATCACCTCCAACACATAAGAGACCTCAAGAGAATAAACACAGGTTTTCTCCAGAGAGGTCAATGCCACAAAATGCAGCTCTCAGCTGCATAACTGAGAGCACTTGCTCTGGCCTCTTCACTGACTTGCTGTAGAGAGCAGCAGCTCTTCCATCAGGTGCAGGGTCAAGGCTGGGAAGCCCTGAAGACCTCAGCCTTTAGGTGCCTGTGGTATGACCACATTGAGTTGCTGCTCTTCTGCAGCCTCTGATAAACAGTGTCATCCCTTTAGACTGTGTTTTACCCTTGTGTTTCCATGTGCTGCAGAGCTGAAAGTAGGCAGAAAAAAGGATGGGATGATGCAATGCCTACATATGAATTTCTCTGTTAACCATCTATTGCAATCTGTACTCCCCAGAAGTGAGGGTTTAGCCTCATACCTGCCGTGCTGTAAAGAACAGGATGCCCAGGAGACAGGAGGCTGAGCCAGAAGGGATCCCCAGGCTGAAGGCTGACAGCTAAAGGTACATACTTGCTATACCCCAGATCTGCAGCCTGTAACCGTTCATATAGATGGTTATATGCAGGTCTGCCACATCTCTAAAACAATTAAGCTACTGCTGAGTGGAACCAAGGCCAGTTTGCCTTTGATGCCATGGGAAACTGAGCCCGAGTGGTGGCTGCTGCCTGACAAGGTGGCAGCATTGTTGCTGTAGCGACTACACATTAGTAAAGAAACCAAAACATTTTTGGTGTCACTGTTGTCTGCAAAGCTCAGACAGTACAGCACAGTTCCATGACTGCCTTGGCAAGTGCAGATTCCCTTGTTTGTCTTGTTTTTGGTGCTTTGTTTTGGTTTTTTTTTCCAAATAATGTGGCTTTTCACTTTAATTGATGGAAACACAGGCACTTTTGCTAACAGCAAGTGAAGAAAATGTAGCATGAAGTATGACAAAAACTGATAGACAAATGTTGTTGATCCTTCTCTCTACTAAACATGCTACATGCAAAGAGAACTGTAGCCTTGCAGAGCTTCGTTCATTCAAGAGTGAGTGAAATCCCTAAAGTCCAGGAGCTATATCATGGCAAATCTGTAAGCCTACTTGTTCTTCAGTTTACAAAAACACCATTCTAATAATATTACCTTGAAGATGTAAAAAAAACCCCAACCCTTATTAAGACCTTATTAAGGTCTTGCTTTTGCATTCACCTCCAATTTTTAGACATAATTTCACTAATCGGTAGCTCTTAGTTGTGGACACTTGACAATTCCTCTATGTGTTGCTCAAGAAATAAATAGTTTCTTTGTTTTGGTAGAACCTTTGGACTAACCTGAGCTTGAAGATTTTTTTACTTGTTTTAATATATTTTAACTTCTTTCTGGTTTGCATTCCTTCTGATGCTGCCCTGGCTACCTTTATAAACATCTGAACAGTTACTCTGTTTTCAGATACAAAGAACAATAGCACCTCGAGGGCAGTGAAAATACCAAATATTGATCTGGCCCTTGAATGCCAGAAAAGCTCAGCAGGAGGCATACAAAATATTTCTGAAAAACGATAGCTTATCACCTGCAGACCTGGAGATTGCTGTCTATTATTACAAAGACTTGCTGGGGGGCTCCAGTGACCTCCAGCCTTCAGCTATTTGCGTCTCTTCCAAGGCAAAGAGAAAAAAATCTCAACCCTCTCCACAATGTTTGCATTCACCTCGTTTCCCGTGTCTGTCACCTGAGTTATGGAGGTGCCCAGGAAAGCATCAGCCACAGCGGTGCAGCAGCATCAGGACTTCACAGCAGGGGTGGGACCTGAAGCATGAGCAGCTTTCAGAGCAGAGATTTGGCTGGCTTGTTTACACCCTTGCTATATCCCTACCGCTTAATCAAGTGGGGTGGGTTTTGGTGATGTGACTCTTGCTATATAATGTTATTGGATTCCTGTTTAAAAATCAAGCTGCACCTTAATGCTAATTTGCACTCTGCTCTCTGATGTGGTAATTGTTTCCCTGTTAAAAACATGCTTGTGTTACCCGGGGGGGTACCAGAAATGTTAATGCTGCTTTTCCAGTCAAATTTGGCCCCATGGGGACAGTGAGGGTTTCTGTTTGCTCCCCCTGGCTTGTGGGGTGGCAGTGGCCATGCACCACTGCTGAGGGGCACTCGAAGAGCCTCTGGGATCTCCAGAGTCACCCTTTCTGGAGAAACAGAGACTGCTTCTATTTTGGCCTTTGCTTTTTCTTTTGGACAGATCATGTGTGGTCTCAGCAGCCACATTCCCCGGTTCCTGGGGTTCTGCCCCCAGTACTTCCCAGAGGCACAGTGGATCTGAACTGATGGTCTCTCATCTAAGAATGGGAAGTGTGGGGTTTGAGTGAATGACTAAGGAGAATTTGTACCTTGAGCTTGCAGTGGAAGGTGAAAGAAAAGTGGTGTGTGAATGGTGAACCTGCCATATAATGAAGTGTGCTTGAGAATACCCCCAGCAAACAGCCCCCTGTGCTTGCAGGACTCTACTCTGAAAGGCAGTGTCCCTGTGTGTTTTGGGAACAGCTGGGACATCACTTTTGGTGGTGTCCCACAGCTTTTCTGCCTGCCTTTATTGTGGCCATAACGAGTAGTGAGTGAGAGTATCAGTATCCCCTGTTGCCATCCTAACTGTGATAACTGCTGGAGCAGTTCAGCAGACATGAAATTCAGCTGGAATAGCTGACTGAAAGGTTTGTATGAGCACATGGTGGTGCTCAATTTAACAGCTGTACATTGAAAGTGTGCCTGCCCCTTGTCCCAGTCATAGCAAAAGTGGTGATACTGGTAGGTCTTCCTTATTTTCTGGAGAGAAAATGGATAGAAGGCAGTATTTTGGATGGGGTGGGCTCAGCTCTCTGCTTGGTAGGGGAAGCCTGCCTGATGAACAGAGAGAGAAACAAGAGCTGAGCACAGCTGAGCTGGGTTTCTGTACCTGCTAGTGAAACTTAAACATACCAACACAGAAGGTAGGTTTGGATGAGTACAATGATTAGTCTCTGTGCATGGTGTAAATCCACATAAAATTACTGGGGTTTAGAATTCCAAGGTTCACAAAGTTCTGCATCAATGTATATTACACAGTAAACATTTTTCAATCCTGTTGATTTTTTTATGGTCTAGTTAGAGCTAGGTGTGCTCTAACTACTTTCACATTCAAGGTGATACCTCTGTTCTCTTGCCTGTAGTACAGAATTAGGTAACTTGTGGTCCTTTGAAAATGTCCCATCAAGTTACCATCACAACTGGGTCTTGTCCTGCTGGTTTGGCTTACTCAGTCATTTCAGTGCACTCACTGTATGTCCCTCTGGTGTTCTCAGGACTTTGCTAACATTTCACTCCAATTCTTACTCTGAATTAGCCATCCATGTCAAACACAGGGTCATATGCACCCTACTATGACCCACAAATGATGATTGTAACACTAAAGCTGAGCTTATCCCAGTATGGTCAGAGCCTGCCACTGAGAAAAATTATTTCTTTTTCAAATTATGGAAATAAAACCCAAATGAACCAATGCTGAGAGCATCAAATCTGTCTCTTTTATTTTTTAAAAACAAAAATTCCATTTTCCACTGTGGTTACTAACACCTGAGATAATTTAATTTGACTTAGTTTCATATCTTATAACTTGTTTCCTCTCCTATATACAAATGATCAGTCCTTGTGGAAATTGCTGTGAGAATTAAAATTTAATATTTTTTCCTTCTGTTTTACAACAGAGGGAGCTCTAAAGAAGCTTATCTTTCCATGGAAAGAGTAAACAGGCTGCATCTTCAGAAGTGCTTGAGGAAACAAGTGGACTGGTCCCAGTGAGCTGTGGTGACAGCGATGTGAGGTGTTCCCATGTGCCAGAGCAGAGCAGTGGGATGGTCCCAGTGCCAGCTGGAAGGTGGGATCACCACCACTGTGCCTTGGAATGCCTCATGGAGCCATGTGCTTCCCTGTGCACAGAATGCACTCCAAAGGGCTTTCATACCTTAAAGATGTATTAGGAGCCAGGCTGGTACTGAGCGAGTGTGTGTGTTAGAGACTGGGCCTGGTTTTATCAAAACCATCTGGGGACTTAATATCTGGCAGGGACCTGTGGATTTTTTAAACTCTATTTGTATACAGTACCTGGAAACACAAGACCAAGTTCTTCCAAAAATCATTTTGATTTACACTTTTGTGAGGAAAAAAGGCAAAACATTTAAAAAAATAATAGGGTTTTTTTGCCGTTACAGTGCAAATATGAGTTTGGCTGTGTTGCTAATGCTTTTCCAAAGGGTTTCTTTTACTAAACACACAGGAAAATAGATTTGAGAAAAAGGAGAAATGCCATCCAGCCTTGCTGCAGCATCGATGGTTAGAAGCAGCAGGGTGTTGTTTGTGGAATCAGTAACCTCTGTTCTCATAAGATCATCTTTGCTCTAGTCCTTGAACCAAAGCTTTTTATTAGCAATCACATATTCATTGTCTTTCAGAGACAGTTGTATTAAAATGAAATCACTCTTTTTCTAAAAAATAGAAACCTAACCCCCCTGATCCTTCCTCAGCTGACAAGTACTCTTTAAAGCATAACATGGTGCAGCAATCTGTACCTCCTGCTGACATACTAGAAATTATGTTCATACCAGAAATCTTTCTCAGGAGTTCAATGACAAACCAAGACTAAATACTAAATTTTTGTTCTTGTAAATCTTCACCTCTTGGTTAGTGTGATGCTTATTTTCTGTGTTTTTTCAGTCTGCCAGCTCTTGACACAGCTGACATTGATGGTAAATGTTTGTCAGCTGAAAGGTGACCATACATTAACATAAAGAATTTCAGATGTGACCAACTGAGCTTTCTATTTTTGGCCTGCACAGTTCTGGAGCATTTTAAAATACAGTCTGCTTTGTCTATTGAATCATATGATTAAAGAATGCAAACTTCTATATTATTCCACTGAATTCAAATTCTCCCCCCACAATGGTGACTGTAGAAGGCTTTTATTGTTCTCTTCAAATCAGGCCCTATGCAAGCAAAGGTCAGGCTACAGACATAACTGTACTAACAAAAACACTTGCTAGTAGAGGTTGTTTTGCTTGTACACTGATACAAGGTAGGTTGGTTTAAAAGCAAACAAACAGTATTTTTTTACTCAGGATAAACTGATGTTTTGTCCATTGTACCTGCAAAACTGCAGGAATGAGTCTTGTTTTGGAAAGAGGCATTTCATGAGTGCCTGCTTTGGAGTTTCAGGAGCATTTGTACTTGTGCAGTGGCAGCTCCAGAGCTGTGCTGAACCTGACACCTCACGAGCAGGAACAGCAGGAAGGCTCTCTGGGATCCTTATCTGACTGCCTATAATTATAAAAGTTTAGTGTCAGGGAAAACTTGTGTCACTGCTGCTTGAAGTCTGTTGAAATTGTCTTAGGTAATTCAATACATTTTGTCCTTAAAATCTTGGTGGGCTCTTTAGTTCTCACGTACAATGAAAAACCCCAAAACTTTTACTGATAGAGGGGCCGTAGTTAAACAACAGGAAATGTGTACTGGAAGCAGGGCAATGTCTGCAGCCAAGGTGAACAGTTCAGAAAGGAGCAAGCCCTGCCCAGGCAGGAGAAGGAAAAGTGAATGTGAGAGGTGGGTTCAGGGCAGGAGGGCAGCACAGCCTCTCATGCCACTCTCATCCTCTGCTCCTCTTGCAGGAAAGCTCTCACTGCAAGATGTAGTTATGGGGGAACCTAAGACTCCCAGGTTTATCCTGAGGGGAAAGGCTTAGCCAGGAAAGGTGTTTGAGTGCCAGCTAATAAGCTGTTGACTGTGGCACGTGACATCCACTACATATTTTAAATTCATTCCCTTATTGTGCTCAACAGTTAAAAAACATGGAGTTGTTAAGCGAAGAGCAGCGGTACAAAACCTTTAATGAGAGAATAATTTCAAGTAGGTCTACAGATGTCAGTGTGACTATGAAAACTGGTACCTGTCCTGGAGCAGTGCACTCCCTCTAGGGTGATTTGTATCATTTATAGTAACTATTCTGTTCTCATAGCCACAAGCCTATCGGCACTCTGTCAGACAATATTTTTGAAAACACATAATAATAAATCCCAGTTGGCAAGCAATCTCTTCTTTTAACTTGTAAAGCTATTTCTTTTCAAGACCACAACAATGTAAAGCTTTGCAGAAATGTCAGGTTTGAACAAAGTCCGTGTTCTTTGAACAAAAAAACCTCCTTCAATACGAGAAAATAAGAGTAGGCAGAAATATCTTCCAAGCAGCATGTTTCAGATTTCAGTTTGCTGCCAAGGCCAAATGGCAATACAAGGCTGGTCCCTGATTTTGGCTGATTTGCATCACCTGAGCATTGCCTCCCTCTCTCACAGCTGTGCTCAGGCAGTGCCAGCCTGGGGCTGTGCTGGAGGAGACATCTTCCTTAGCGTGACCTGAGAATAACATAGACGTTTGAGAGTACGGTTGTGGTTTTTGTAAAAGTCAAGGTGTAACTGCTGGCTTTCTCCAACACTGCCACGTGTTTGTGGAGCACAGGCCCTTGCAAAGGGTGATTATACAGGAGAACACAACTGAACTTCGCATATGGGAACTAAGGTAGCAAAAACTAGTGGTTTGGTTTCTAACTGAGGCTGATATTAACAACATATCTTTCATATTCAAATATTAATGTTGTCTTTATTTTTTTTAACTGTTAGTAGCTAATTCTATTTATATTTACCCACAATACCCATGAATGGCAGTTGGCCCAATTCTTCTTTCACAGATTTGCCCTTCAACATGAACATATACCTAACTTAAGGCATACAGTGTAATCCCTTCAGTGTAATTGATAAACTGTCATTCATATTTGTTGCACCAGTCACATAGCTTTCAAAAAATCAGCCAATTGGTATGCAATACAAATGCAAAAGCTATCCTGCTCAGAAAATCTTCACTTGAGCAGCACAGTTGTGGTGATGATGAGAGCAGAAGAGGAGGAGGAGAGAGCTCTCTGACTGGGGGCTTGCAGCAGGTGCCTTTCAGGCCAGTGATGGAGTGATCAAGGCCAGCCCTGATATGGGCCAGCTGTGTAACCGTGCTCAGGCTGACATGAAGGAAAGCTGTGAGAAGGCTTTTTGAAGCTTTTCTCCCTTTGCTTAGGAGGCACGTTTAAGCTCAGTTCCCTGCCTGAGCTACACTGCGTGTGTGCCTGTACCTGGCTGTGTACCTGGCTGACCCCAGCCTTGCCTTGGCTTCCTGGCCTGAGCTTGGACCTGCCTCAACACTGCAGGCTTGTCTGGTGAGTGCAGGAGCGTGGCTGACCCCGGTTAATGCTCCTGGAGCTGCTCTGCTTGCTCAGAGGCTGTGGCACTGTGTTGTCTCTTTGCCTTGCTTTGCCCCTGGATCCCAGCTTGCCTCCCTGGGCAGAGGTCTTGCTGCTCCCAGGTATGTGTTGGGGGGTTTTCCCCCCTCTTTTGAGAAAAAATTGCTGTCCTGTTGGTCTGAGTGTTCACGAGAATGAATAAATTTGCTTGGGAGGATGGACTTGTGGAAATATGTGAGCTGGCATTATTCTGATGTGGTAATTAAAAAAATTAACTGTACTGATCTCTGTTCACAAATCGTGCTTTATGTCAAAAGGGTAACTGGTGTGTGTTTTGATGATGTTAAAAAATAAAAAGAAGGTACGTAACTACTGGTTGTACTGTAAGTTCTATAGACAAGAGGCTCGACCTGCCTTATGTAAAAGAAGGAGACAGTATCAGATGTTATAATTTTTGTTGATTTAGTGAGTTGAAAATTCAGAGCTGAAAAAGGACAAATAGGCACTAGTAAAATATTTCTGTTGCAGGTTTCCTAATTGAGCAATTTTACACTTACTTGATTGCTTTCCATCATGCCTAGAGCACATCACCCTCAATGTGGAAGTCAAGGAGCTAATGCTGCCTATGCCCGTGGGAGGCCTTAACCAGGCTCCTGTGTGCTGTGTTTCTGATTTTCAGAGGAATAATAAAATATCAAGACTGTAATGAGAATTTTTTGTAAGTTCAAAAATAATTTGTTAAGTCTTGAGGAATAACACAGTGCTTACTCTCCCCTAAATACAGCTCATGACTTGATAGCAGGTGACTTACTCTTTCATGAGAAGGAATTCTGAAATAAAAGGGTACTTTGATGGTAAAACCCTCATGCTTTGGGATAAAGATCTTTCTCTGGCTTGCTGCTTGTGGTAGCTTTGTTGGCAGAGTAGGATAGAGGAAGAAAAAATTCCTCGGTGCGTGCCAAGCTGGAGCCTGGCAGAGCTGCTCAGTGCCCCTCTGTGCGTGCTGCCTCTGGAGCTTCCCCCTGGCTGCCTGGAGCTGCTGGGGAACACAGGCACCGTGTTCTCCTCATCCTCGGGCCCCACACCCACGGTCCAAGGTGGAGGATCCCAGCCTAATTTATTGGTCGAGCCTTACTTGAAGCAGATGCTGCTCCTGCTCTGTGCTGGGTATCACCCCTTCCCGGCTGGCCCTGAGCCACTCCTGCCCTCTGCTCTCTTCTGTTGGATGGACATCCTTTCTCCAAACCTGCTCCTCTACTCTCTGCCCAGCAGCTCTGAGACTGAGCTAGTGGAGGGCTTTGAGGGGCTCTCAGGTGCTGCTGTGCCTCAGTGCTGGCTGTGGACGTGGGGCCAGCCCAGGTGCAGCCCCCACCCTGCACCAGGCTGTGCCTCGCCTGCAGAAACCCTCATGCTCTGAGGATTGAGGCAGCCAGCACGAGAGACAGTTACAGGAGCTCAGGAAATAGCTACAGTGGGCATAATAATTAATAATAATAGATTTTCTGTATTGGGGGCTGCTCTTGATTTTCAGCTTTGACAGGTCATTATTAAAGGGCCAGACATGTTTTAGAAATGGTGAGTGTAAACATTACTTCATCTCTTTGCTATGAGTACTTGCTGGAGCTCTGCTCTCTCTTCTTTTTATTTTTTCTTTTTCCTTAAGAAAAGAGGAATGTTTTCTCTTTGTGAATAGGTGTAAAGTACTAGCTTGTGCCAAGATGCCTGGTATTTGGCCTCCTCACATGCTTGCAGGACAGGGGCTGCATGTAAAGCAGGAGGAGTGTAGAGGGCTGGGACAATGGATAATGGGGAGTAATTGAAAGATTAAAAAGAAATCTCAGACATTGCAGGGAGACAAAGATTATAATGAAAATAAAGGGAAGGTATAAGGGCAAAACTTCATAGGGCAAGAGAAGCATTGCTTTTTTGTTGAGGGACAAACACAATCATGCAGCTTTTCTTTGTTTCTTGGCATGTGTGTACTTTTAGCATAACAGGAGCATTGTGGTGGAGTTTTTTGGTAAGAACTTAGGTTAAAGTAAAAATCTGTAGTGCTCCTGTGCTGTTCTTCCTGTCCTCTTCATCCTTCTCTTCCCTTTTTCAGTTCTCTGCAGACAGATGATGAGGGAAAAAAGCTGATGACACCTATGTGGTTTTCATCTATCTGTATCAATCTCCTCATTTGAATTATTATTTGAAACCCAGAGAATTCTTTTCTAAATAGCTCAGCCTTGAGGCCAGTTTGAAATTTCACGTGCAGCAAGTGAACAAACTCTCCTCTGTGTTGTAGCTTTCTTCAGTAAATAGCTGTTCCAGTTTGCCTGCTGCCGTGTGATGTGCTGCGTGCCTTGGTCAGGCTGAGCAGCCACGGCCTGGCGAGAGTTCGGGGTAGCTGGAGCTCAGGCACTGCACCCTCCTGGGGCAGGACAGGGGGGCAGGAGCAGGTCGGTGCCCTCCCTGTGGAGCAGTCAGTCAAGCCTTGCTCTGGAGCAAGGGCAATCCACCCCCTTGGTTTGTTTGGCTGGTTTGTTTGGTGGAAGAGTTGCCCAAGGAGTGGGGAAGGACAGCTTGATGGGATACCAGCCGGAAATCCTCAGAACCTGCAAAAGCACTGAAGGTGGGGAATTCATCTCTGCACAGACAGAGCACCGATGTTAAGGGCCCTTTGGCCACCTCTGACACTGCAAATGTACTTTGAAGGAAATTTAGCTGATTAACAAGTCCTAAATAGAAAAACAGTTTCAGAATTCTTGATTTTTGTAATAATTTCTTGATAGAATTTCCTTCCCACAAATGAGCATTAGCAAAACTTTCCAGGAGAATAAGTCATCTCTTACTTTAGAAACACTAATGATTGTTTAAAATACCTCACTTTTAAAGGTCTCTCTCTACTACTGAATGCTCTATTAGCCCTCTTCTTAGGCAGAATGTGTAGCAGTATGTCATACTAGATTTTGTCCCAGTGCAATAGACTTCACAGCTATTTTAAATAAAAATTAGTACAAATATAAACAAATAAAATTACTCCCATGTGTATCTGAACAAGACAATGTTTGCATTTTATTTTGCATAAAAAATTATTACGCTTCTAAAACCTTGGGAGTTTTTCGTAAAGTAATTATATGCTTAACCTTGGAACCTAAAAGAAATAATTATTTAAACTACTGTAATGTAATACGTGTTGTGCTGTACCACTTACGCTTTGTGTTACAAGAAAAAAGTGATACAGCACTGAAATCCCAAATTTTCACTGAGGACCTTTGTAGGAACTTAGAAAATAATTTTTGTTTCCTACTGAAAGCAGCCATCCGATTTATTTATTTACAAAATAGAAACCCCAGTTTTATGTAGCTGCATTAGTAAGTACAATAATGGTGTTTTTAAAAGAAATTCCTGCCTTGTATGAAGGCTTAGAGAAGGCTCCAGGGAGACCTTATGTGACCTTACAATACATAAACAGGGCTTACCAGAAAGATGGGGGTAGACTTTTTAGAGCATCTGTAACGAGTGTACAAGGAGCAATGGTTTTAAACAAAAATAGAGTCACTTCAGACTAGATGCAAGGAAGAAATTTTTCCCAAGGAAGGTGGTGAAACACCCGACCAGGTTTCCCAGAGAGGTGGTGGCTGGGCCATCCCTGGGGACATTGTGGGTCAGGTTGGACAGGGCTCTCAGGTGCTTGATCTCATTGAAGATGGCCCTGTTCCTTGCAGGGGGGCTGGGCTGGATGATCTTTAAAGGTCCCTTCCAAACCATTCTATGATTCTAAGAAGTATTTTTGGAAATTGGGATGAGTTTCCCAAAAATATATAACCCTTGTTTTGGATTTGTTTCTCATGTATGAATATTTGGCCTTTTGGGATAGGAACTGGGGACTGGCTGGTGTCCAGTTGTCACTGGGTTGTGTTATTTTTTTTTTTTTATTTTAAATAGTCAGTCACTAGTGGGATGCAGACTGGGACACATGTCCATGCCCTTGAAGGTTCGTTATGTTGCTGCTGTTCCCTGCTCAGCTGGTTATCCATGCTGGGGCCTTCCCCCCCTCTCAGGGTGTGGGCAGGGAGGTGTATGAGGAAGGGAACGAGGCATTGCCAGAAGTGTTTTCCCATGGTCCAGTCTGGAGCAGCTGCCCCAGTCTCACACACACCAACACGCTGCCTCCCCTCACTGTGCAGGGGAGCACCACAAGATTGGCATCTGGGGGTGGGAATGGCAGAGAAATAATTTTTTCAGAGATCTATCATTTTCAGTAGACTAATGAGAAAAGCCCAGCTCGGGGATGGCGGGCTGAGCCGGCATCAGGAAGTGGAGGTCATGGCTCGCTGCCTCCATGGAATTCTTTGAAGATATTGCTGCTCAGGAGATGAGAGGGACAAACTGTAAAGATGGGACCTGATGCTTGCAAAGCGGGTCTAAAAATGATGATGTGCTTAGTCTGTGTCTCAAGACTCTGCCCTTTTAAATGCCTTTTTTAAAGCCATTTTTGTTTCTCTGCATTTACAACGTACAGCCACAGCCAGTGCTTTAAGCATCATTGATGAGATCTTATAAAAATTAATTATGTGATGTGCCACGAGCGAGTTTGTCCAGATTAATAGTGACAAATACTGCCAGGAAATTGGGCCTGATAGCAGAGCGTGAAGTTGCAACAGTACATAGTCATTTGAAAACTTCACCAGTTGAAATCATTTAAATGTCTTTTTGTATTTGTATCAAGCATAAAGTGATGCGGGGACAGGAATGAGAGATTAAAATTCTACTTGGAAGAACAGATAGTCCAGATTTGTATGTCTGAGTAAACAGGTCAGCCTCAGATTGTTTCCTGGAGGACTTGGGACTGCAGAAGCTGTAACCTCTGTAATGCCATCCCTTCCTCCTCTGTGGAGTCCATCAGCAGCACTCCATGGGGCTTCACACTCTGCACAAGGAAAGGGGGCTGCCCTTGCTGGAGTCACACACACCTGGGTGATTTTGCCTGGTAGGCTCAGGTGATTACTTTTCATAGCAAGTTGCACCGTTAATATCCCTGAACGCTGAAGGACAGCCCAGTGAGGCCAGGAGGAGGAGGCAGCATCCTGCCCCTGCTTTCCAGGAGACTTGTTTCTCAGTTTTCAGTGTCACACAGCTATAGAATATGGACCAAGTTCCAGTGCCTGGCACATAGTAGGCCCTTCACTACTTACCAGGGAGAGAGCAAATGTGAGTGATCTGGGCCAGTTCTGGCATCTGTGTGAATATGGTATTAGCTGTTACGATTGCGCAGATTTAGTCAGATGGCAAAGCTGGGGAATACCAGCAGGTAGAACAGCTTGTGGCATTAAGGTGGCTGTGATGGCCTGAGGTGTGGGCAGCCACCTGAAGGGGCTTTGGAGGGAGCAACGGGGACTGCTTGGCAGCTGGAGCAACCAAAATGTGTGTTATCTCCAGAAAAAATATGTGGAAACATCTAGGATATGATGATGGGAGAGGAGGAAGAGTTACATTAATAAAACTGCTTCATCATCACATGTCAGAAGAGAGAAAAGAATGATGGAGAAAATGGGGATAGGGATCTATATTTCAGGTTTCCAGTGGCCAATTCCATTGGTACAGACTTGTCACCTCCTTTGCAACGGTGGGTTTGAGAAGGTCTAGCAGGGGGGTTTTGTTGGGTTTTTTTTTAGACTTGCTTGGCATTAATTAGTCTTTTTCTAAGAAATAATGCTGGAAACAGATTTTTTGCCATTGCTTTATCAGTCCCCTCGTAACTTCTAAATTTTGGGCCAACTTCTAACCAAATTTGGTTGTTGTTAAAGTGATGTGAAAATAGCTGGGGAGAAAGTGGAAGGGAACTTTAACTTTTTCTGAGGGAAAAACTGTATTCATTAGAGAATCCTCCGAGGACTTCAATCTTGGGACATAAAATCTATGAGAAATAATACTTTATTTTGCTGCTTAAAGAACTATTTGTGTTAACATCTTAACAAGATCTTAAAAAAAATTACATTTAAAGAGAGCTGTCTCTAATTTTTAGGCTATTAATCCCTTGTGCAACAAATGTTTATGTGCAAGACCGGTCTTGGGAGATCATTAGGCTCATTAATTTCTTTAAAGCTATTCCCCACTAAGCCCATGCATAAATACTTGCAATATCAGGTCTTTGCTGAAACTAAATAAATGCTAGAAAGAGCTCTTTACTGTGGCTCGAATGACATGTTTTCAGTGATGGTGTATCATGTCCTTCAGGGTAATTTTTAATTTTTTTTTTAATGGAAGGGAAAAATGGCACCATTCAGCTTGCTCATGATACAGAGATGTGAGGGGATATCCTTTCTAAGCAGGCTCACTGACCCTCTGCTCCTACATAGTCTAGCTGGGAAAAGCAAACTCTGTACAAATTAGATAAAGAAATTTGATTTTTATGAATTATGGTGGTAGGAAAATGCCTGTGACGTGCAATTCTGTTTACGTAGTTTAAAAAAAATTGATGAATGTTCTATGGCTATTTACACAAGGGAGGGAAGCTGAATCAAATGTTAAAAAAAAGGCAACACAGTTGCTCTTGATTATTTAGAAAATACGAAAAAATACCACACTGATGTCAGACTGGCACTGTTTTCAGGACTTAAAATTAGCATTGAACAGTGTGTTCTGGGAGCCCGTGGGTTTGGGACATGTTTTTTCCACCGCAGGCAGCGCTGGGTTGGTGAGCATTGCTCTCCTTGCTTCGAGTGCTGTGGCTGCTCAGCCAGGAATGCAAAACTAAACCCAACAACGGGGAGGAGGAATTATTGGGATTGTTTACAAATTTGGATTTGCATGAGGGAGCGGAGATGTTGACAGTTACACTTTAGGAGTGGAGCTACCGCAGCTGGATAAACATGTATTGGATATCTCAAGGCCTCGCTCCCTCCCACCCCCATGGCAGAGAATGAACCAAATGCAAGTCCAAGCTAATCTGAAAAATAATAGAGCAGCTTTCAACAAAACCTATTTATCTATGAGGTCAAAAAGCCTCAGCCCAGTTGCAGTCCTAGATAGGCTCTTCTCCCCAGCACCGTCACACTATCTGGGGTTGGGAGCTGCAGCCTCACAGACCACCCAGGGCTGAGGCTCCCACGGGGCACCCACAGGGGTGGGCAGATTGCACTGCCTCCACACTTCAACTCTCAGTTAACAGCTTCAGTGGCCACGGGAAACCCGCTGCATTGTTGTGTTTTAGGGATCACTTTTCCTGGATGCCTTTGAGTCACCAGTAAAACCATGTTGGTTGATTGGAAAAGTAAAGAGGAATTATAAGAAAAGGAATGGAGGAAGAAATGGGTATCGGTGTGCAGAGCTTAAGGAAAGCTGTGATTAATAAACAGTTTTGTCTTCTTGGGCCTTCAGTATGTTGACACACCAGAATTCTGTCAAACTCCTTATAGAAGGACCTGATGTTTTTATGGTTAAAAAGATAACAGTCCGTTCTCTGGAATGAAAATGTCAATGAATCCCAAATGCAGAGTGCTCTCAGTTTTCTGAATCTATAGACAAACCTTCTGGGGCCTTTGGGTGTATCAGCAATGTAAGTCTAAGTGCAGGCTACACGAAATAAGCACTTGTGAAAGTTGTACCAGCCTCGTGTTGAGAAAAGTTTGCAGAAATAACTTCCCATAAATCCATTCCAATTGCTGAATGATCTTCAAGTTGATGGTCCATTCCCTATGTGGGTCTGTTTTAAAGAAAACAACAAAACCCAAGCAAAGAAAACCCAAACACTAAACAAACTTGAGAATGTTTTTGTAGAGGTTGGATTTTTATTCCTGCTTCCACTCCAGTCAAAAGAAATTCTGCCTTAGGTTTGAATGGGAGCAGATTTGGTTTAAGAAGGGAGCAGCTTTCATGGGAAAATATTTGTACACACGGAGACCTGTCTGTGTAAGTGCTGATTTACATATTCAAGTGCCTGTTTGCATAAGGAAGTGTGTTTGAGCCCAGCTGTTCATAACTACTGCAAGGTGCATGTAAGTCTCCTTTCCTTTATTGCTGTTTGAAATAGCCTGTTACCATCCAACTGGAGCTCAAAGTAATGTGATCTCTTGTTTTTTTCTTCTTGCCCTCCAAGCTCCCTCACACCTCAAATCCAGTAATATTCCTGTGAGTTATGGAAACAATCACATTACTTTGCTGGTAAATCTTTGATATCTACAAATAGCTTTTTGCTACAGTCATGCAGACGTGAGTAATCTTACCTAGTAGGTGGAGATGAATATTTTTATATCATGTTCCACTGTGGGTAACTAATTGCAAATTCTTTAATCAATGTGCTTTCTCTTTTTGTGGGTGGTTGTGTTGGGTTTTGTTTTGTTTAGATGGTTATGGTTGATGTTTGGGATTTCTTTTCAGTGCATTAGGATGTAGTGACTCACATCTGTATGTTTGTGGTGGGTTTGGAGAGAGCATTTTGTTTGTTTCATTGGACACATTTTCGATTCTGAATGCTGAAGTCACGTCTAGTACCAAATGGGAATGGTGCCATCATTGTCTTCCCAAGAAGCTCCCAGATTTGCGACCGCAATTCTACTCTTTGAGTTGACCCTTTTAGCATAAGCACAAATACCAGCAAAACTATCAGATTGATCTGAAGTCCTGTCAGGTCCTTCATGGCCACGCTGGTGTCGTGAGCCCTGGTGTGTGATGAGCACTTCCTTTCAAATCTGCTTCCCGGGGACTGCCAGCTCTGCTGTGTGCAAAAGCACGTGGAGGAGGAGGTGGGCAGGGCTCTGATGTTTCCCTCACAGACCCTTCAAGTGACTTTGGTCCCAAGTACCCTCAGAATTCAAAATCCTTCACTGTCCTCAGTGGTTACGAAGGTGAGTATTGGACATTGTACACCTTTTAGCCTGAACAAATCTCTTGGAAAAAGAGAGGAATGTTAGCTGCAGATTGTCAGTAATGCTTCTCTATGGCTAGAAATGTTTCATTTCTGTCTGGACACTGAACTAAAGGTGGCTTAATTACCTATGATCTCCTTTGAATGCTGCAGCTCGTTTACTACCTTGTTATATATAAGTCTTGTCATGGAAACAGATTTTTATGTGATTTCCTATTTTGATTATATTGTATTAGTCATAGGTTTCTTTGGGGTGGATTTTTTTCCCCTCCTTGTTTTGTAAACCACAGAGAAATGTCCCGCTCCTCGTGTTGTTTTTGTTGTTAATTCCTTGAGCAGCATGCCAGAAGAATGTGGTGTCACAGAAACATCTCTTCCCATCTGAGAGATGGGTTTCACAGCCAGCAGTGTGTGGGTTTGGTGTGCTGTTCTCGGCAGCCTGAGTCATGTAGCCCAGGAACAGGGCTCCTCTGCTCCGTGGATTTGGCAGCATGTGAGCCTCATCATGGCTATACAAATCAGAATAAACTTGTGTGTTTTTCCAAAGATGGATGGCTTGGGCTGTCAGGCACTTCTTGGTCTGATCTTCAGAGACAGCTATGAAGCCTCTCCCTGTTTCATTTTCTGGATGAAGGCTTTTTGTTGAAGAAAGACACAGTTACTTAGTCTTGTTTGAAAGCTGGCCCGGGTGCTTTCCTTTGAGATAGCACAGACTACGATAATATGGCACCTACCCCCCCAGGGATGTGATTCTCCAGGATCAGACAGAGCAGCTTATTTGTCTCCCACCCTGAGGTCGTACAAACACATTGTGTTCAAGTTTTGAGTTTGTTTCTTTCTTTCTTTGTGGTTTTTTTCTTTCTAATGGGGATGGTGGAGCCCTTCATTACAATGACCTGCTCCTGCTGTTGGTTTCTCATTATCAAAGCGGTCCACAGCCAGTACCTGCTCTTACCTTGGAGATGGATCTCATCCTTGTGTGGCTCATCCTTACGATGAGCTTTGAAGGGGCAGAATGATTCTTGCAAACTGCATGTGGCACTGCAGCAGACACGTGTTGTGTCTTCTCCTTGTTGAGGAGCATCACTGCGTGCCCAAGGAAGGGAATGTGCTGCCCTGTTTAGGTAGCTGGGTATAATCAAGTCCTGACCATAGGTTCAGAGGGGATACTGCACTTCTACCAGAGAGAGTGGCCTTTTTTTAATGTTCTAGAAGTTTTGATTTAAATGAGATCTTGGACATTAAATTAAAACACTGTGCAACCGTAACTATATGATCTATATTTTCTACTCCTGTGAACTATTTTAGCACTTGCCCCTCTGAAAGCACGTTTTGCCTTGGGAAGGAGTTCTATTTGTACCTTCAGAAATCTGCTACTTGTCTTTGTAACTGTGAGAGATGCAAGCATGCATCTCAGTTGACTTTCAAGTCACATGAAAGCGTCCAAAATATTTGCAATGAAATGTTCTGCTAGGAAACAGCTCTCAAAACTTCATGTAATGATGGAAAAGAACCTGTCTTGACAAGACTTTCCCTTTGTGTTTAAGAGGATTTTAGTTTAAAAAGTCTATTTCCTATGCTACTTAATAGCAGAACAGCTGCATTTGGAATGCAAAGTGACTTCAGGTTTTGCTGTGTGGAAAACCTGTATTAAAACACTCCTTCAGTAAAGGTAACTTTTTTGTTTCTCTCTTTGCCAAATGTCATTACTAATGCCTTTAATATTTGTATTTTGGTGGTTTCAGTGTTTCATCTCAGTTGTGTCAATACCTTGAGAAATGGCCACATAAATGTGAAATTTGAAATGTAGTTTTGATGCAAGATAATAATGTAATCTTAAGTATATTTTTTGAAAGTATGGAGAGGATGTGTTTACCAGCTTTATAAGCACAATATGCTCTTTTTTCTCCTGAATAAAAGTATTAATTGCACCAAACAAATGATGGGTCTGTGCTGGGCACTGTCCCTTATCCAAAGTGTACACTCCCAAGGAATGCACTGATCCAAAGGTTACTGCTAGTTCATTTTATGATCCATGGTAAGAGGCTCTTCCTAACTTTATAACTAAGATTTTTGCCCCAGTTCTGCTTGTGCATGTGGATTTTATCTAGTGATTCTCCATGGTCAGCAACACAGAAATTTGCCAGTCTCCTAAGTATTATAAATATTCTGCTATGGGCTTTTGTATCCAAGATAATGACTTTTCACACAGCACAATTCAAAGTGATGTGACCACAGGGAGTAAGGAGAGGGAGATAAATGCTAAGATTAGAGATTGTCAGACTATTTTGGACTGAACAAGATGTAATGGAAATGTGTCACTTACTGGAACGTCTTTGGGACCAGGAGTTGGAGGAGAAAGATTGTTTGCACTTGGGACATGAGAAAACAAGTACCTGCTGTGTCTGAGACAAAGCAGAGATTTTCGCTCCAGGTCACTGGAGTCTGGCAAGAGAAGTCTTGATTATGGGGATCCCACATCCCAGTGAAGTCCCCAGCATCATTTCTTCTGTGTTTTTTGATGGCCATTCCTGTTTGTTGAGAGGAATTGTGCCAAAATATCTATGTTTTATAAGACTTCTGCTCCTTAAGCTGTGTGGGATCAGGGGGAAAGAAAAGGAGCGCAAGATACAGATCTTTGTGGCTGCCACAGAGGAGTCTGGTTGTCCTTGATCTGTCGTGGGTGGGACTGAGTGAAGCTGCTCATGAGATCTGGAGCTGGCTGTGCTTTGGGTGTGATTTCTGTGGGAGTTAACAGTGCTCAGCTGCTTTTTGGGAGCTCTGATGGGAATCATCCTCGTCATCCCTGTCTGTAAGGGTGTTTCTCTCCTGCAAGCCTTGTGTTCTTCACAGTCTCCACTGCTGGAAATGTCAAGAAAGAGATTTTGTTCTGCTTTGCTTTCACTTTTGGGAAATGATATATTAGAATTAGTGACCAGACTGGTTTCTGGGAGTCTGAAGCTATGAAAGGAGCACGAATTAATGCAAGAAAACAGTAAAGCGAATAAATGTGAAATAATAGCACTAAATTTTGTACTGCAGAAATGGTGGTGATTTGTCTCAACTAGGTCTTGCCAGACTTTGTCAGCTGTCCTTAACTGAGGTGAAGGTGGTGTGGCATGATAAAAAGAGTTGTACCAGTGACTAATCATACTAGAGCAAGGCTTTGTCACATACAGCGACTTCCTATGAGTCTCACTTCTAACATTTACCAATAATATTATAATTGTTTTAATTTAGACCAGAAATCCTTTGTCCTTAAGTACCAGCTGTGTGATGCTCACATGTGGCTTGTGAGGGTCTTTGCTAGTGGGAAAGAAGATCTTGACCTTGGTTAATCTTCACACAAAGTTTGCTTGCTGAAGTGCAGTCCTTATGTCCACTTGACTGGCTCTCTTTTAACCTCATCATTATTCTTAAAGAGGGAATAACTGTCCAGTGGGAAATGTCCTCTCAGTTATCTCACAAGCGCTGCAGGGGATACTGTTGTGGAAAGAATAGTCCTTAGCTGGAATTCTGCAAGGAAAACCCACATAGGCCTTGTGCTGAAGTTCATTCAGAAACCCCACTACAGTTGTGTTTATTAAGTAGAAGTCCTATGTTAGACAAAGTTGGATTTATATAAGTTCTAAATATTACATGTTTACACATCCAGGGTTTTTTTTCCTCTGTCTCCTCAGACATCTGTTTCTAAATCTTTCTCTGGTGTCCATCACCACGTAGTCCATCAGCATACAGACATCAACAAATTCTTTCTTGTGATACCCCTGGGAGATAGATATCCCTGTTTCAACTCTGTGGATGGGTTAGTGGGGATTGAGTAAACTGCTCAAAGAAAGCCAGTGAGAGAAGGCAGGAGCACATGTGTTAAGTACCGTCCCTGGCCCCGCTCCTCAGCAGTGCTGGAAGGAGAGGGGGTTCAGGAACCTGTCCCGTGTGTGACACTGCCTGCCTTCAACCTCTAAATATGTCAGCACACCAGGCACCCGTGGTACCCACAAAGAGACTTGGACACAAATGTCTCTGCACTCTGAGTCCTTCTCATTTTAGAAATCCCAACTTTGGAAATTTGTTTGTTCTGCACAGAATTGGAGAGAGGCTCAAGTTTCAAAAGCAGTTCTTGTCTTTTTTTGTCGTTTTGTTGACTCTTCAGCTCTGAGGTTTGGTGTTGGCTTGCATGTCACCATAATAAGATTGCAGAGAATTCTTTTCATTATGTGTGCAGCACTGGGCAAAATGTCCCACAACATTATGGGAGATTTTTCCCTGAGAGAAAGGGTTCTTACTGCTCCTCATATAAAACTTAATAGCAGTTCTTAGGAATGAAGCCATTTCATCTCTTTAATTTCTCTCATAATGTCAGCTTGATTTGTTTACTTGTGGAGCTGCAGTGCTTTCCAGGTCCTGTGTATAAACACTGTCCACACATCCTCTTTCCCAGTGTAACTGCATGACCATGGTTGTTGTAAGCTCTTGTTCACCCATTCAGCTTCTTATGGTGAATGCCAAGTACAAGTGGTGCTGTGTCTGAGTCAGTTCTCTGCTGATAATAGCCCTGTTACCTGTGTTTGGCTGTGTTTGTGATGGGTATGTGTTTAATATTACCTGGCTAAGTCTACAGCTCACAGCTTTATTGCTGCCTGGATTCCAGCAAGTCTTTCTTTTCAGAGTAGGAAATCAGGAGGCCTAGTTCCTGCAAGGAATTATTCATATAGTTAAAATTACCAGTTGGGCATTTGCTCAGAAATGATTTACCCACTGTCAAATACTTGCCAATGATTCTTTGTTCCATGAACAGGACATCCTTGTGACCTTTCCTAAACTCTTCTCTTTAACAATGATTTTTTTTAAACTTCATAAAAACATCTACATACTTTCAGTTTCTAGAGTGAGACTTCAGAAGGGCAAGCATGCAGAAATAAATAAAACCCAATGTGGGGTGGGGGTGTGTACTTGGAAATTACTAATTGTACCTTTCCGTTTTTTCTCCATGCTTTCCCACTCGGTCTTGGGGAATTGATTTATGTTGTGATGGGGCACACCAATGATTCCTGTACAATAAACCATGTTGTGCACATACAGGCTGTACCTGCACCCTTAGAGGCAGCCAGGTGGGAGATGTGAAAGACTTTTTCTCAGGAAGTAATCAGAGCATTCTGCTTGATTACCAGAAATGTCCCATTTCTAAAATGTCCCAGTAGATAATATAAGCTTTTGCTGTTTTGGCAATATTTTCATGTTGCTGTGCTACAAGCAAAGAAACAAAACAATAAATATATAGTTTGGGTATGGACAGAGAGGCTCCTCTGGATGGAAAGAAGGTTCAGCATTGGTGAAGCCAGCTATGGGCTCCCTGGTCACCCACAGGAGGGACAATACACAGAGATGTGGAGGGGAGAGAAGAGAAGGTCTGAGACTGGGGGGGACCCCTGTAATGAGTGATGATGGCAATTGTCAGCAGGGAACTTCAGGCACAGGCAGGTGTGCAGGCAGCAGTGGCTGCAGCTGATCTGGCTGTCAGGTTTTGGCACTCCTGGTGTGGTCACAGGGCTGGGCCCCTCCTGGGGACAGGCAGAGGCACTGGGAGAGGGGCAAGCAGAGCTTCCTTTGCATCAGTGGTCTGCTACAGTCACCTTGGTCATCTCTCCTGCACGAGGGTGCCCGTGTTAGTGCCAGGCCGTTTGGTTCAGCTCCAGAGTGTGGCAAAGAATAACAAACAAAACAGCTGGACAATAGAGTAGACAGGTACCTGAGCACAAATTCTTGAAGCTCTTAAAACATCACCTGGAGTCTGACTTAGCAACTGAAATCTTTTTACACTCCACTGACTTCTTGGGGCTGCAGTCAGAGTTCTCATGGGCTGTGCTTTCAAGTATTTAAGCTGTAGCCATATAGGCTCCCATGTTTACATTTGAATTCCTTTTCCTGCCCTTGTATCGTTTCAGAGCTTGTGGCTACAGCAAAAAATGAATGTGGAGAGGGGAGGGGTGTTCCTTAGACTTTATTGATTTATTTATTTACTACTCGTCATGAGCACTGTGAAGCATTCACAACTTGGAAAGACTTTGGTAGTAGTTGGTGGGGGAGGGGGAGTGATGGGAAAACATGCCTTCTGATCTATTTTAGTCCTCCAAGATGGCAAAAAATGCCCTACAAACTGCAAGAGCAATCTGGGAGTAGGACATTGCCTGTTTCCCCCTGGCATGCCACCACTGCTGCTCCGGGGACTTCTAAAAGCCTGAGTGGTTTGCAAGGTAGATGTGCCATTGAGCAGGAAGTCACTGAGGGTGCTCATGAGAGTGAGCAAACTTGGTGGGGACAGCTGCTCTGTGTCACTGCTGTCACACCATGGTCTCGCTGGAGGGAGGTGGTGCTGCACAGAGCAGTCACTGCTGCTCCAGCCGGGAGCTTCACCTTGGCCTGCTGTTAGGGAGAGTTGGACAAACACAAAGGAATCCCTAACAATGCATTCATGCAGGCCTCTGCTCGGTTTAGATCACTGTGCTCTGCTGTGGGGCTGTGTTGGAGATGTAACCAGGGGTAAATGTCCAGCTCCAAGCTCCTGGTTGGGTGGTGTCTCTAAACACCATCCCCTGTCCCAGCTCCCTGCTGCTCAGGGCACTGCCAGCACTTGGTGCTCGGGAAGCGTGGTTGTTCTGCTTGCTTAGGGCATGATTCGTAGGCTTAATGTTAAGCTGATGCTTTAGGACTCTACCTGATATCCTTTTTATGGAGAAAAGAGGGGTTTGAGGAAAACCCAAAATGCTCTTCTGCACTGAGTTCATTGTCTTTTGGTGTTAAGGTGCCATTTAGGACATCTCTGATAACCTGATTTTCTGTTTCATAGATATTCGTAGGCAAAGAACAAGAAAACACACAGGTCTCCTCATTATTAAACTTGGCTGAAGTTTAACATGTTTGTTGGAAAACCCTTTCTTTCTTCAGGGCATAAAAGTGGGGTTGCTGCTGTGCTACAGTAATGCCAAAGGGCTTTGCTGGCATTACATAGATAAATGAAGATTTGGGATGAATTTTACTCTTTGGGTTAGTGTTGCTGTTTCTTACTTTTCAGTATGTTGTAGACTTAATCATGAAACAGAGTAATTAATAGACTGACTCTTAATTACAAGTGAATAGCAGAGTTGTAGGAACTTTAGGGGGTTTGGTCAAAAGGAACGTTTAATGTTCAGCATTAAAAATGACACTTAAGGGAATCTCTTAATTTTTGCTGGTTAAAAAAAAGTCACAATTAAGTAAACTGCCACCAAATAAGCTGACCATGGATTACATTCAATGGTACAGGAGAATTAACCTTCCAAAAGCCATTTTTAAAATGTCTCTCCCATTCAAGGCAGAGCTGGATTGCTTTTGGTTATGCTTTATTATGTAACCTTGTCTAGGAAATTGAGATCTGGGGGGGTTCCCATCGAAATAACTGTTCAAAATTCCTTAGAAAACACCCCAGTTGCTGCGAGAGAGTCTTGCAGGTGTCTCTGCCTGCTCTCCAGCTGGAGCAAGAGCGCTGGTGCCAACGCTTTCATTTAAACACTGTGACATTTCATATTTCTCTGATGTCCTTCTGATCCTTTCTCTTGAGGAACTGAACGAAAGTAAACACAGAAGACGTTCAGTGATGTTCCAAAGTGCACATTTTTGGCAGCAGCGAGCTTTCTCCAGATCGCTGCCTGGGAGTTTACAAATCTGTCCCATCTGAATCCATTCTGCAAACCTCCTTGGGGCTGCACCTGCCGCCCAGATCCACACGGAAAGAGGGAGCCTGCAGCTTTGTTACCCATTTGCTGATGCTTCCTTAGAGCCCAAAGGAAACAACCACATGTTAATGGTCTGATCCCAACACCTTGGGTGGCAAAACATCCCCTTGCTTGTTGGAGGGAGCACCCGGTGAGTCAAGTTGTGGTTTTTGTTGTATTTTCCCCGACCTGAACTGGAGGGATGTTTTTTTTTCCTGAGTGAAGCGTAACTTTCTCCGAGTTATTCTTGCTGAGAATAGAGACCAACTAGCCAAGCAATGGAGACTGAGTCAGCGAGTGGGGAAGGGTTCCTGGCGCTGACCCTGGAACAGAGAGGGCAGCAGCGAGTCACGATCGAGCAGGGAGTGCAGGTAACACAGCAGGAACAGCTTCGGGGAGTCTTGAGTGTGAACTGTGCTATAAACTCTGCCAGTGTTCCTAAAGCACGTGTTTTCTGTTGAAACGAGGGCCGCAGCAACTCTTAACCCTGGCAAAATTATCCATCTATGAAACACGAAGGCTTGTTTTGTTATTAATATTTGGCAGGTTGTCCATTGTTGGGTTAGATTCAGGTATAGAAACTGAATTTGAAGCTTACTAGTGGATTTTGGAAGTGAACTGATTATTATCCCAGCTCAGCAGCTCTGGAAATACACTGAAATTCTTTAAGAACAACACAGACTCCTTGGTCGATCCCTGCCTGTTTCTGGGTGCAGGACAGTTCATCACTGGCCGCTCCAGCCTCGCTGGATGACAGGACTGTCACAGGAATGTTGCAGCTCCTTTGGTTTTAATGTGTCTCTAGTCCCAGGTACAACCAGTGTGGGGTGAGCAGCTGCTTACTGCTGGAACTGAATGCTCTGAAAGGACAGAGGAGACAGAAAGGCTGATTTCTGAGTCAGCCAGAAACACAAAACCAGACTGGTGGAGTCTGGGTTGGGATCTTTGGATGCAGATGCTTTTATAGCCACTCTGGTTTCAGCCAAACCTACCACACAGGTATAGTCTGTGAGGAATCAGCTGTTCAAGTTCTCCTTTCCACAGTCTTGGGAAGGATCTCCTGACCCACTGCTTCATTAAAAAGCACCTGAACGTAAGTATTTACAAACACACAAACACATATGTATTCTCTAATACAGAAATGCTTTCTAATTCTGCTTGAAGGCATCCTTTCAAGGCTGTCAGTGATGTGAAGGTGGAGTACCTACTGTTTTTTACTAATTCTAATACCTGTTTCTAGTGGGAACAGAACAAAGGCTGGAAAGACTTTAAGGTAAGTCCTGAATGCTTCCAAAGGTAATTCATGATGTAGCCTCAGAGAGGCAAATGTTGCTTTATGGATACAGAAGGCATCTGTACAACTGCAAGGCATTTCTTTATTAACAAAAAATCAGTTATTTGCAAATAATTGCTGGGGTTTATCAGTTCTTCTCTCTGTTTCATGGCACGGACATCTTGCTAAAATAGTTTAAATAGTTTGAGGCAGCCCAATGCTTTACAAGTATTTGTGCTGCTCTCTACTGTGCAGTCCATCTTCACAGCAATTCACAACAATACATTTTATTCCTTCCCCTGCTTGTTCTTGCTCAGGTCTCCTGATAAAAGCCTGGGTTTAACTGGGAAGGTACCAATATACATCTCTTTCACACCTAGATAAATAATTTTTCACATGGCTGCTTTAAAAGCCTCTGGCTTTATCAGTGGAAAAAATGCTTGGAAAGGAGAGATTTGTACTTAAATTAGTTCTATCAGCACTCTTTTTTTTTTTCCTTTTTTTTTTTTTGGTTGGCTGGGACTTGTTCTCACAGAACTTCAAGCTGGATTATTTGTGTTAAACTTCCTGACTGAATTCCGAACAAGTCATCTTTCCCCACAACGCTGACCTTTAGTACGAGGCCAGTATAATTTTAATTTGTTTCAAGTTTCCCTTATAAGCACGAGAACAAGAAACCATATCCCTCTAAGACCTGGTAAGCTAGCTGCGTGGCAAAATGTTTTCAAAATCTAAGGGAGGAAAAGCCCCAGTAAAGTTGGATATTCCAAACAGGCATGCATCCCAAGTGGGGTTAGCTCTACTGTCTTCCAGAGAACTAGTCTAAAAGCTCTGGGAAATGCTGACTTCAAAGGAAGGTATTAAGTAACTAACCTGTCTTTGATCAGGGTTATGCCCTAATGGAGGCATCACAGGGCAGATTCCAGCCTGTTTCTGGCTCTGTGGGGGCAGAGGTGATGGCTCAGGCTGGAGCTGGCTCTGTACACCAGGCTCCCACCTTGTACTGGTGCTGCCCCAGTCCCCTGCTGGCACAAGCATCTGTTCACCCATGCAGCGAGCAGGGACCAGGCAATAGATCTGGCTGAATGCAAACCTTTTTTTTTGTCTTTCTCTTTTTCTTTGCTGGAATAGTTTTAATGGAGATGGGTTCCCTGATCTGCTCCCTGCACAGCTGCATGACTGCCTGTGCCACCACACAGGAGGAAGGGGAACGTAGGAGCAAGTGACTTGGAAGGAGCATCCTATGCTGTCATTTTACAGCCATGATTAGATATGAGGACAGGCAGTCTCAGTCCTCTCATGGCAAGGAATTGCTGTTTAATGAGATGGATTTGACTGAAGCAAATCTTGGTAGTTTCCTGTTAGGAAGAGAAGAGAGAAATGCGTTTGGTGAGACAGAGCCAGCAGTGGGGTGGGCAGCTTGGACACCCTTAAAAAATAAGCTGGTCTGCTTCACCCAGCAGCGGAGAGGAGAAGTGCCACAGATAACAGCCACTGGAGAATCCAGAGTCATATCTTTTGTGGGGTGTCTTTGCCTTTCTGGGGATAAAAGCACGTTTCCTGTGCAGTTCCCTGGCTGGTTTGTTCTCACACTTGCTGCTGCCCATAACTGGAAGTGCACGGTCATGACTTTTGCAGAGACTTGGCTTTTGTTCTTCCTAGCTGGACACTTGGTCTCAAGTGCACTTCTGGGACTGTAGAGGACAATCACAGATGTGGGGAAGTGATTTTTTTCCAGCACTAGGTGGCTGTATGGCGTTCTGCAGCATCCTGGACACAAGTTTTCAAAGTTGGGAAGTGGGCCATCCTCACATGGAGAGGCTTCTGTGTTTGCACACCTCTTCTTCAGTGTGATTTTGTTGGAGTTAGAAAATCAAGGAATGAAGCCATTTTATTTGTATAAGTTTGTCACTGGCTGCAGACACCTGTATCTCTGTGGAGCACAGAAGTGGCTCTGGGGACTGGACTGTGATTGCTGCAGTTGGCTGGTGTTGCTGCTGCTGCTTTTTGCTGAGGGGCTTGGATGTGAGCATTAAAGGGAGAGTCTGCATCTGGAGGTCCTGATCCTGCCACACACTCGTGCTGCTTGGAGGCCACAGGGTGCTCCCCTGGGACATGAGGAGGGTCAGGTGGAGGGTGTCCACCCCACCAGGGGACACGGGGCAGTGTGTGGGGCTGACCTCTGGTGATCCTCAGGTGCTCTGACGGGCCAGGCTTTGTTGGTGGACCAAGCTTGGAGAGGATGAAGTTGTCCTAAGACCTGGCTGTGCCCCTGGGCTGAGTGGCTTTGCCAAGGCCAACAACCCCCTCAGGAACCACTCAGGTGCTGTTTTTTCACCAAGCCCAGCCCTGAGAAGCAATTAGTCTCCAAACACAAGGCAGGCTGTTGTTTTCCTTACCCCTTGCAGCATTGTCTTCTCTTCTTGCTCTTCTCTCAGCCATGATCTAGTCTCTGTGCCTTTCCCTACCCATTCCCCTCTCCTTGGCAAACAACAAGGACTGGGCTTTGGCTTAAACATGACTATAAAATCCCAGTGCAGTGGCTTGTGGAATCCTACCTGCATAAAGGCTGATGCAGCAGAGGTTTGGCCATGCTCAGTGGTGCCTCTGGTTATTTCTTTGCAGTGAACAGCAGTGAAAGAACCTTTCACAATTGGGATCCTTTGTGTGTTTGAGCTTCTCCTTTGGAATATTTTGTAGTGATCAGAGCTACTGTAATTTTCTTTTTTTCCAGGGCTCTCTGGTATGTGGATCATGTAACTCCAGACCGAAAACCATGATGACATGGAGCATTTATTTTGTGTTTTTGTGATGGCACATCCAGTGTGATGATACTTGTTTTTAAGGGAAGAGGCCTTGCTGAGGATTAAAGATCTTGGGATATTCAAAGCTGCTGTAAAATGCATAAGGTGAGACATCTGATGAATTACAAGGTCTGCTAAAATTAAATCATTTGTTAAACCACTAAGTCTAAGGGCACAATAATACATTAGGTCTCCATTGTGCTGGGTACTGTATGAGGGTAGCAAAAGGTTGGTTTAGGCCCCCAGATGTTTTTTGTAGCTGCTAAAATTCTTAAATGATGTCACTTTGCAGCCTTGTTTCATGCTTGCTTTCTCTGAATGCTCTTGAATGAAGATCCCCAGGACATAAGAGTAATGTGCAGGAGTATTTGTCCCCGGGATTTTGCACAGTTGATCAGACGTGAAAAGGAGACGCTGCAGTGACTCATGTGACCCTGCAGACCCGAGGCTCGCAGTGCAGACACTGGGCTCTCGCTAAGGTCCCCGGCACAGGAATGCAAAGCATTCCAGAAGCTTTCCTCAACAATTCTAGAATGGCCAGCAATTTTCTCACCGATGTTGTGTCAAATGGGCAGGGAAGGCAAAAGACTAATTGAGTAAATTATTGCAAACTGCTTATGAAGTCCCTTGAATTTATACTTAGCAACATAAACCCAGTGCAAGAATGGTACTGCTAAGGATGGCTTAGATTTTTTTTTTTTAATGTTTTTATTAAAAATAAGGTCAGCTTTCAGTGCTACACATAGAAATTCTTCCTATAGCAGAACTGCCACGGTGTTAGGCCAAGAAGATTTTGGCAATACTGAAAGATTTCCTGGTTCTTACTTGTAAACTTGTAGAGTTGCAAGACTCTCTTCCTTGTAATTAAAACCAGCTTTTTGCCCTCAGAAACTTACTGCCCAAATTTAAGCAGGATAGATGGGTACAGGTGGTAGGCATAGCGTGTTACCAGCTCTAATTGGCAAAATTCATTTAGCCAGAACAGCAGATGAGGGTATTAGGGAGGGATTTAAGGGAGGATAATGAGGTAAAAACTTTGCAGTTCCTTCTCAATGCCAATCCTCTAGAGTCGGGGAGGGCCACGGAGGAGCCATGTGGGGAGCACAGGGGCTGCAGAGTGGGGGCAGCCGGGCACGTCCCCCTGGCACTGCCAGCCAGGCAGGGGGGGCAGGACCTGCCTGCTCTGCTGGGTATCACAGCCCAAGGCACTCACACATCTCAATCACCCTCTTGGAGTATGTTTAATGGAGAAGTAGCCGGAACTGAGTTTCAGTGTCTGATTTTCCACTGGAAGCAAACCCTCTTGTTTGCCCTCTGAGAGCAGCAGCAGCAGCAGAGCCTGATGGGTCTCTGGGGGGCAGCAGCCTGGCCGGAAACGGCCCTGCCAGGGCTGCTCTCTCTGGGATTTGTTTGCTTTTCATTATGGGAAAAATAACCCGAGATATTTCTGTGCATGCAGAGCATTCTTCATGACTGACAAAGCTGTTGTCAAGTAGGGACAAGGGGGAAGTGCCATCTTGAAAGGCAACACAAATGTGTTTGGAATAGGTTTAAAAAACCCAGATAAACTTATTTTTAGTGACTTCCAGAAGCTTCTAGGACCAAAAAAACAAAAAAAACCAAACCAACCAAAAAAACCCAAAAAACACCAAACCAAAACCAACCCCCCGAAAAAAGGTTGAGCTAGCTGCACAGTTCAACATGGCCTTGCTGTGGTGGAGCTTAGAGGAGCTCCTTGCAGGTCACAGCAGCAGGCAGGGCAAGGGAGGCTCCTCCATGGCCTCCCCAGAACCACCCCTGGTGTCCCCAGGCGAGGGACACGCACAGGGGCTCTCAGGTCTCTGGGGCTACTTGTACAGGAGAGGGGGGTTGCTGAGGCTTGTGCTGGCCCTCAGCTTCCATCAGCCCTTCCAACAGCCATTCCCAAGGGGAGAGGTGCTGTTCTTGCTTGCTAGCTGGCTCTGCTGGGCACCCCGGGAAGTACTGGGGAGGGCAGGATGTTCCTCATGGGTCTCTGCTTTGAGGCAACCAGTATTTCTGCTGGAAAAGGTCCTCTGGTGACATGCCGATGTCCTTCAAAGTCAGTGCACTTGATGCCATGCAGGAGGCTGAGCAATGACCATCTGCTCTTCAAACCAGCCACTGGCTGTCCCACATTTCCTCCAGCTTTATTTTAGATCAAGGTGCCTCTCACTGTGCTTTGCTGAGGGGGCTGTGGGGCAGCACCTGCAAACAGCCCCAAAGCAGCCCCAGGGTCTGATGCCAGCCTGCCCTGTCACAGCTGCAGGACACAAGGAGAATTCCCTCCTGCTGAAACAACACACTTGGTAAACTTCAGCTGGAGAGGGAGTGAGGAATAACTGCTGTCAGATATGGAGAGCAAAGGTGCTTGTGTACATGGAAGTGGTACCTCCCTCCAAAGAACCCTGGGAAACATCAAATGCTCTGCAACCCTGTGGCAGTGAATCTGATTCACTCTGAATGAGAACTTGGCACACAACAGCCCTTCAGCCCTCTTAAACCTCTACATGTGGAGTTATTAGTTGTATATGTTGACTGTAGTATTGGCCTTAGAGCTTGGGTACCAATAAAGCCATAACATTTTTGGGAAAGGTGATATGGAAATTACTGACTGTAGTGCAGCAGGTGCTGAACTTCATACTATTTTTTGGCTCATCAGCAAAGGAAAAGATTTCATGTTTGATGCTATTACAATTAATGCAAAAAAAAACCCCACCAGTTAAATTATACCATGAAATCCAGTATGCTTTATCAAAGCATTGTCTGGCAGCTGCCAGAGCCCTTGGTTTAGCAGGTTTTCTCCTGTATGTTGCAGAATAAAATAAGAAACGTTTAAAGAAAACTCTGTTTTGCTCCACCCTCATTCTTTTCTGATTCTGTTTGAAAGATATAACAGCACATTCTTTAAGGACTTTTGCTCTGTTTCAGAGGCATTCATGGACTCTTCCATATAGACATTTTTTTACAAATATTTTCCTTTAAATTGAGAATAAATTAATGTTTACAACCAAGTGAAGGCAGATCTTGCTACAGCTGCATGTCTCTCACTTTTACCATTAACTGTGGTATATTGGGGTGATAAAAGAACAATGAGCCAAATAAACTGTAGTAATAACTTTTATGGGTGAGGAATGGAGGTAGCAAATGAACCATTCCAAAGGATAAGAAATCACTAGAAGCAGTAGAATGTGTCTAAAGGGACTGTAATGTTTGTTGGACCAACACTTGCCATTTTTCCAGAAGGATTCATGTGTGACAGTGACCGCTGGCAAGGATGTACCATCTTCCTCTTCTCCCTTGCTGAGAAATCCCTGATAAGGAATGGAAAAGTAAATGGTGCAGAAAGCTGTGATGCTTTTTTTCTATTCTCCTTTTCTGACAGAGGAAGAAGTGAGAAAGAGGACCAGCTCCCAGGTGAGCCTGGGCACAGCCAGGTGTGGAGGAGTGCCATCACCACCCCTTTGGAAGATAGTCAGCAATGCCTGCTGCAGGACACTGGGGCCTTTTTTGCCTCATCAAAGAAGCTCTGTGGAAAGAAAACTTTGTGGGAGCCATGTCCACTCTTGAAAGTAAGGGCAGTTAAATGTGTGGCTTGCAGGTATTGCAGATAAATCTTGGTACTCTCTCCCTCGCATTGCACCCTGCCACACTGCCATTTTCATTTTCTTCCCTACTCTTTTGCTGTATCCATCCTTACACAAACTGTGTGAGCTTTGACAACTTCAGGTGATGACATTTAGGTGAGACCAGAGCCACATCTGCCCTTCACAGAGCAGAATTCATCGCTGCTTTGTTTCCCCTCTGCTAAGCTTGGGGCACTTGACTCGTGAAGCTCTCATCTTCAGGATTGATGTGATAAAAGACACAGTGTGGCACAGTGATTTTCTTTCCTTCCTGATGCCCTATCTCACTGAGGGCAGGGAACTCTCAGCATGACCCAGCACAGCTCCTTGGTCTCAGCAGTGCCAGGCCCATTCACACCAGTTGGGAACTGCTCATGGCACCGTTCCCTTCCTGCACTGGGAGCACCGAGGGGCATCTCTGGCTTTCATTTGCCTCACCAGAGCAGCTAGTAATTAACTGATCATTTGGCTTGAACATTCCTGCAATAGCTTCAATGTGCCAAATTTTTAATGAACTTTTTTTTTTTGTAGAGTCCACTTACCCACTTGAATTACTGTAACTAACCAATGCAGCCCTTGTTCTGCGAGGTGATGACTTCCCAGACGTGCACATACAAATGGGGGCTCGAGGATTTTTTTTCCTGCCGTGATGCAAACCTTTAAGAATTTGTTCTTAAATGTGTTGCTGGATAGATACTTATTTTATCACTTCTAGCAAACCAGACCTCCTTATGGCTTCTTACTTTTTGTACAGTTTTCAGTTCGTATTTCTCCTGTGCTCTGTGTGAGCACAGTGACTTGTGCTCTCTAATGCTGTGTGTTGTTGGCTTGCTTAGTGTTACAAGATGGTGGGAATTGTATTGTGCACTGGGATAGGATCTCACATGAATTTTGAACAGGAAGAAAAAATCTTTTGTCTTCTGAGTTTTACTCAAAATTGTGGTTGACTCCATAGCTTTTAAAATACATAATTCAGCTGCTCATAAGCCCAGTGGTGGTGATTGAGGGGTAAGCTGCAGTTTGTTCCAGAAACCAATGCCCTCTGTTTTCAGGGTGACATTTTCATGTCCAGCTTATACACCCACCTACTCAATGTGCAGCAGCTCTTAGTATTTCTAGACCTTGCTTAGTAGTTCCTCCTTCCAAGTTCTTTATCTGTAAGTTGCCCCAAGCACGAGGTTGTAGCAACAACTGGGATCCTAGTTTTAGCAAATTCAGCTAAATTCAGTGATGGCATCAAGTTGGTCTGCTGGAGGACAGGAAGCTCTGCAGGGGGATGTGGACAGGCTGGATCCATGGGCTGAGGACAAGTGTGTGGATCAACAAGGTGCAGTGCTGGGTCCTGCACTTGGGTCACACCAACCCCCTGCAGTGCTCCAGGCTGGGGCAGAGGGGCTTGAGAGCCCCTCACTAGGAAGGGACTTGGGGGTGCTGGTTGACAGAGCCTGAATATGAGCCCAGGTGGGCAAGAAGGTACCAGCAATGGTGTGGTCAGCAGGACCAGGGCAGTGATTGCCCTGTGCTGGGCACTGCTGAGGCTGCACCTTGAATCCTACAGGAAAGACATTGAGGGGCTGGAGTGTGTCCAGGGAAGGGAACGGAGCTGGGGAAGGGGCTGGAACAGCTGAGGGAGCTGGGGGGGCTCAGCCTGGAGAAAAGGAGGCTCAGGGGGGACCTTCTGGCTCTGCAACTCCCTGACAGGAGGGGGGAGCTGGGGCAAGTCAGGCTCTGCTCCCAGGGAACAGGACAAGGGAAAATGGCCTCAAGTTGTGCCAAGGAGAGGCTTAGGTTGGATATTGGGAAAAACAACTTCATGGAAAGGGTTGTCCAGCCCTGGCACAGCTGCCCAGGGCAGTGTTACAGTCATCATCCCTAGAGGCATTTAAAAGCTCTGCAGATGTGGTGCTCGGGGACATGGTTCAGTGGTGGCCTTGGCAATGCTGGATTAATGGTTGGACTCAATGATCTTAGAGATCTTTGCCAACCTAAACAATTCTATGATTTATATACACACATATGTATTTTGCTTTGAGTGTGTGTGTTGATGGTGGGGTGTTGCATCAAATGACCTCCAACCTCATTTATTCTCTGAGTCTCTAAGCTGTGGAGACTCAGAGCTCAGTAACAGGTCTGAGCTGAAGGCAGCCTCCCCATACTCCTCCTGGTTTCCATAGCTAGCCAAGTACCTCTGGTAGAGCCCTGGGATGACTTCAGTCCCTGCTGTAGTCAGGGTGAGGGGCACAGCCCTGAAATGGCTGGGCAGGTGGAAGAGCAGGGCTGGCAAAGCCGTGCAACAGCTCCATTACCCAAGGGCCATGCCAGGGATCCCAGCATGGCACAGCCCTGCGAGGTCTCTCAGAGCCAGGCCTGACTCAGCCCCTCCTGCTGAGAGAGGAGGGTCATTTTCCAGCATGTGTTTCCTGCATGGATGCCCACAAGGGGCATTTAATATTTTTTAAGTTCTCAGTTCTTTTCAGTCTGATTATGAATTGGTATAAATTCCTGCTGCATTAAGAGGTCCTAGATTTTTCTAGATTTTTATTGAGTACATTTGTGTCACCCATGTGGTGAGACCCTGTTAAAGTGCTTTGAGTTGGCCAGTCTTTGTGACTTTTTTTTTCCTCCCTTCAAGGAGGGCATGAATTGCTCATTTTGAATGAATTTTTAAAAATAATGAGTGAGAAAATAGCATGCATGTGAAGGCCCTACAGAAGTGTGGTACATCTGTTTCAAAGCACCAAAGTGCAAACTGTGTCCCTAAAACAATTGTGGCATTTGTAACTCTTTCCATTCTGACTGTGCAAAAGAAAAATTTGCCAAAACAGCAATTGTGGGAAAACCTGTACTAAGTTTTATTTCCAGCTGTGAAGTCATTTGGGCTTTGCCAAGCCAGGGTGGCCCCTCTGATGGGAGGGTGGCAGCACACCGGAATAGCAGCTTGGGAATATTTGACTTCTCTGAGTCACTGAAAGGGAGAACATTGGCAGGGAGAGCAGGCTGACCAGCTTAATGGAAAGGAAGGTCGCTGAATAGCAGGAAAGAAGAAAGAAACTGTCTCATCCTCTTTCCCCAGGCCATAGCTGGAGACAAGATACCAGAGCTGATGCACGTTCTGCCTGACAGGACCACGGGGTGAGGAAGGGAAATGTGACCATCTCCATCTGTGCCATGAAGCTGGAGACAAGGAAGTGGCAAAAGGCTTCAGAAAGGTAAAAGAGATAAAAATGCATCTCTGATCCCATCACAGCTCTGGCTGCAGTTTCTGAATTACTGTGACTTAGCAAGAATATAGAGAAAATTCCCCAAAGCCAGGTCCAAGTGCTTAAAGCTATGCAAGTTCACAGCCCAGACAAGTCTCTTCTGGAACACTCCAAAAAATAATGGGAGTCTTGGAAAGCAAATGTCCCTCAAGAGCCACTGTCCTACATGTGAACTAGCCAGGCTGGTTAAAGCTTAATTAACAATTGCCAGAGTGGCTAAATTCCTTTCTAAGTGCAGCTGCAGAACGTTAGCTGTGGGCATGTCTTAGACCTTAATTAGTAACACTTGCACTGGAGGACCCAAATCTTTCATGAATGCAGCTGCAATCAATTAATATCAGTCAGGCATTTCTGTAGGCAATACCAGGCTCTCCTGGAAATTGTTTTACTGCCCACCTAGATTTAAGAAAATTGAACTAGTTGTACACAACAAACTACAAAAACAAAGATAACTACAAAATGTCTTTATTGAAAAAAGCAGATTATAGCATCTAAGGTTAAATGAAACTTCTGTCTTTAATATTAAATAACTTAAGATGATAGCAAGTAGCTTCTTCTTTAGATAAATAAATCTACATTTCCCAATTTTTTTCTTCAACAATCAAGGGAATCAAACACTGAAACACAAAACCACAAGTAATTCTAAAGACTAAAAGACAGAAGCACATTGAAAGGTTTTACAAGGATATATATATACAAAAATAGTTAAACTAATGTATATTTTCAGCATGTAAACTAGTTACATGATATACAAACTGGGAATTCATATATTTCCTACAAAATAAAAATCAACGTTGGTCCAAGTTCTTGGAAGAAAACTATATTCTTTTAAAGAAAATGAAAATATTTCTCAAATGAAAACTTAATTTAAGTCAAATTATATACTCTAGTTACGGCATTAGTTACAGGATGAATCACAAACTTTTAAACTTTTCTTGAAACACAAGAAAGCAGCTTTTGTCTCCTTTAGAGCTTTGGTTTACTTTACTACTCTGGAATTTCTGGTCTTAAAGAGCTCCTCTAACCGTGTTTTCCTTTTGAAGCTCCACCTTACAAAATATATACACACGTGCACACAAGTGAAAGGAAAAGGAAAGAAACCCAAACAAGCCGTCTCTGTAAGGTCAGTTATCTGAGTGCATTCTTTTGTTTTGTTTCCAAATGACTCTTTTGGTCCTTTCTTTGGAAGAGCCCTCCCCTGGCCGGGGCTCTGCTGGCCCTCTGTGCTGCAGGACCTGGGAACGTTCCCCACCCGAGGGGCAAGGGAAGGTGGTCCTGATGCAAATGAGAACAGGTTGTCACTGTTTTCACTTCGTGGCAACATTCGGAAAGTACAGCAAAGGCTTTCGGAGAACAATCACGTCATAAACCGGACTCGGGAAGTTTACATCTGTGTTGAGCTGATTTAACATAAGAATACTCGGTAAGAAAACCATTAAAAGAAGCTTTCTCATTTACATAATTCCCAGGCAGGAGATAAAATGTGCAGAAACTGCCACTAGCACTAACCAGTGAGTACAGCACATCATTAGTTTAGGTTTGATTGGAAAAAAAAAACCAAACCAAAAAGCCAAACTGGCAAATTTCACTCAAGCTTCAGCTTTTATAGTAAATGCTGGAAAAGCAAAGCTGTGCTTCATCATATAGTAATGGAATGCATCTGTCTATAGAAAATACTGGAACAACAACTGCTGCTTTCTGGCTTTAAACAATTTGTTTGTTCTATACTGAAATATTACCTTTTGGTGTTTTTACCACGATGATATATAACAGATTGGAACTGTGTAGAACTACAAGAGACTGAGAGATCAACATGTGAAATAAAATTAAATACTATTCTGTTCTACAGGATGATCATTTTCAAAAAAAAAAAGGAAAGGTCAGGTATGTACATGTTTGATAGTTTGCTGTCCCTTGGGAAGTATGTTGGAAACTTAAACTTGCCCCTGAAGGAGGCAAAGTGCTGAGCAAGAGACTGGCAGGGGCCAAATCCCAGAGGAAGTCCCCTCCAGCTCTGGCCACTGTCAGCTTGGAGGTTTTGCTTCTCTCCTCCTAGAGCAAAGCACTTTTCCAGTACAGCAAGTACTGTTATGGGATGATTTGCTCTCAGGAACAGACCCAAACCTGCTCTCTGCATTTTAAAGTTTGGTTTCTTAATTTGGGTTCCTTAACATATATTGTAAAGACAAGCAAGTGAAAATGCCTCTGAGGTCATGTGGCCCAAGGCAGGCTCTTCCATGGAGAAGGCACTGCATTGCAGCTGGTGCCAGAAGTTCATCCTGCAGCTCTGGTATGGTCCATGGTTGTAAGAACCTTGAGGAATCGACCTAGTCATACAATCCAGTTTAAAACAATTTTCCCCCTTGTCCAGAAGTTGCTAGCACACAGAATTCCACCTCCTCCTTGAGGCTGGGCTGCTGACTATGGATACAGAGAGAGTGTTTGCAAATGCAGAACTGCACATGCACCCACTGCCCTCTTGTTTGCAAGGCCAGGCCTCTTGGGCCACAGTGCAGAAATGGGGCACTGGTTGCATCGCAATTCCTTCCAAACCTGGAGCTCACATTAAATATGTTAATTATACACTGATATATATTAACTAGAAAGTGACTTGTCCAGGAGCATTCAGTAGGGCAGGTTAAACAGGCCCATGGAAGTCTGGCAAAAGTTCAGGCAATGTACCTTTTGTTCCTTACTAACAGAAAAAAATAGTTCTCAGGAATTTTTCCTGCCCCTCCCCCACTTCGCCCATAAGAAAATGGTATCAAAAAGTTCTGCTAAGGGAGTTAATTATTCCACTTAGGAATTAGTGTCCATTGGACGCTCTTTGTGCTTTTCAAGAGCACCACAAATGGCTTTCAAAAAGTCAATGGAGCATAAGAAACTACACTGCAATGGTGTTGCCAAATAAGTCATCTCATCAGCCTGCATGGGGAATTGAGCACGGGATCATTTCCGAACAGGGCGCTCAGATTCTCAGCCTGGTGACAACTGGCAGGGAAGTGTCCCAGTTTACACAGGCAGGGAATCTAGTCTGCTATTTCTACTTCCTCTGGAGGAGGAGAATTTTATTTTATTGTAATTTTGAACACAGTTAAAGACAGCAGTGATAAATTGCAACTTCAGGAAGGCTGGATCAATTCTCCTGAGAATGCAAGGAATTTTTTTAGACATACAGATGTGTGATTTGCATGTAAATCATCAGCACATGGTAGAAAACAAACCATAAAAAAAGATTCATCTAACTTCCTATATGGAAGACATATATTTTCCCCCAGAGCTCTGAGGGTACTGTAAAAGCTTATGCAAAACATGGAAGTGTGTACATTCTATGTACAGCTAATACTTGTTGGAAAATACCCATGTTTCAATGGTCTGATTCTCTAATTTAATCATTTTTGTTAAACTCTACTTTGTTTTCCAATGAAGACAATCCCCCTAATCAGTTCAGAAGTAATCCAGAAAAGAACACAAAGCTGGAAAATTAATACAAAACCACTGTCCCTCTCTTCCTTTAATGATGTCTCAACATATAATCATAAAGCAGTTGGTAACAAATGGAATCTTGTAGAAAGACAAGTGTGCCTTTGCAAGAAAGGGGCTGCTAACCCTATTAAACAGAAAACAGGTTGGAAAGCTGAATTCTTTAGTAAGTGCCAAATGGTGCAGTTGATCTGAGGGAGTGTTGCAACCATTTCCACAGCCAGCAATTGCAGGGGCTGCACTGTCCTGCAACTGCTGCCCCTGCATGTGCCAACCTTTTGGAGATAATCCTCTGTAATGTGGGCTTTTCATGAAGTACTTGCCGTATTTCTTGATGAAGCTCAATAATTAGTCTTTGGATGACTGTGGAACCTTGTAGAATGGAGAACTGGCCTCACAGGATGCTGTTCTTTACCTGTGCTGAAACCTGCCCTGACTACAAACACCTGCCTGGTCACTACTGCTCGGAATCTAAGTATTCTCTAAGACCAGAATTCATCAAAACTAGCTAAAATGCTAGCATTTATCTTATCATGCTTGCTGCAATATGATAAGGTGCTAACTTTTGGAAAGTAATGCTACACTCCTTACCCAGGTGAAATCTCCACTGAAGGAAGGTGAGTAGGGAGTGCAGGACAGCCCTTTGTACCATTGTTTTTAGAAATGCTGCCATTTACAGTTACAGTTTAGTGGTGAATTATTTGTTCAAGTAGACAGTGTTGCAGTGAAAACGTCTAAATAAAAGAATGCATATTTACAAGATCAGAAAAGGACCCTTCACCTCTGATTCAAAAAATAAATAGCTGGTTTAGGTGGTTATTAATGGAATCTCATCTTTAAAGGAACATGAAAGTCACTTTTAGGTATTTATCTTCTCTTTCAAAGGGCGTATTGACACTGGCAATGTCTCTCAGAGTTCTGTGACATGCATGGGGTAGCTGGGAGGTGGGTGGGATGGCAGTTTGATGTTAAGGCGCCTGATGTGACAGCTGTGGCAGAGCAGGTGGCCCTCTAAGGGGTAACAACGATGGCCTTCCTCATCATTGAGCTGCAAGCCACAGTCCTGCAAGAAACACAGACATCCCAGGTTAGTGAGTGAGTCAGGCAAGGCATCTCACAGCACTGCTGATCTGTCCTGAGAGCTCCCCCTGTGCCTCCAAAGCCAACAACCTCTACAGGTTTCGGTAGGTGGGCCCTGACTGCCTCATATTGACATCACTGAAATCAAACAGGACAGTCCAGAGCAGTACCCAGCCTCTTTTCCATCAGTGTTTCCCATTCTGGTCTCTTCTTTGTCTAATAAATGTTGATGCAAATTGGCCAAAAAGGTTAGAACAGAGAAGGAGCTAATTCTGCAACACAAGAGCAGAGAGAGCACAAGCAGAGAATGAGGGGAGTGGGAAAAAGCTGGATGAGATGTGTCTTACTTCTGAAGCAAGGCTACACTTTCTCTAGTTTGGAATTGAAAACAAAGACTTCAATGATCCAACTTTAGTGGAAATGCTGGTACCTCTGGGACTGGCATGTAACTGCAGGGGTGGACAACAGGAACAGACATGAACAGAAAAACAGCTACCAGGAATCCTTCCTGCTGACTGTTTTGTGCCCTGCAGTAGAGACAAGCCTGATTTTCAGCCATCATCATTATAATTTTGAGGGCATTTGAAAATAATGGAAGTAGATATTCAGAATCAATGTTCCAAGTATGTTAAATACTTAAAAATTGTTACTGTGACCAGTCCTGAGAAACCAGATTCTGAGTATGTATCTGTGCACTTAATAGAAAGGGAAAAAAAAAGATCAAATTGGGCATATGGTTTACTTTAGTATTGAAAACAAATGAAAAGCTTTTAATGGGACACACAGTATGATTTTTCAGCTTTCACAGCTCAAGTTTAAATGCTCAAATTTTACAATGCTGAAATAAGACTGAAAATGGGTAAGCTTTAAAACTGCAGTGTTAGTTAGTTTAGTGAGGCCAAAATCAAAGTTTCTGCCAAGGTAGTTTTCTGTGTGTTGCTATATATTGTATAATAATTTCATAGCAACTTATGTAAGGTTTAAAATTAGAATTTACCAGTTTCAGACACCCTACAGCTGTGCCAAGTTCAGTATCTTTTTCCCTCTCCAAAAAGGAATTCCCTCTGTGCAAGGAGAGAGCCTGCCTTGTCAGTGGATTCCAGTTCTAGAAGGGGGGCCTAATGATCTGTAACTGCTCCACGTCCTCCACAGAAGTGAAGTGGCTGCACACATATGGGATGATGCAGAAAAGCAGCAGTGTCCAACCTGACCCCTGACTGTGCATGGCCACCAGGTGAGGGTGACAGAAGTCATTGCAGCACACCTCAAACTACTGGCACTAACCTGTCCAGCAGCATTTGGGGACAGCTGTACAGTCTGAAAGCCTGATCTGAGACCATCAGGCAGTGACCCACCCCTGCTGACACATGGCTGGCTCCTGATTTCTGTACATAAATGCACTCTGATTCTCCGGGCAGATGTGGAGGCAGCTTGATTTGCCTCAGATGGGAAGGAGAACGGGGAAATGAATAATGAAACAGAACTGAAAATAAACCCCCAGTGGGACATTCTAGCATAAAGTCAATAGCCTGAGAGAGAAGGGGAGGGAGCTGTCATCTGAGGTGAAGCCTACACAAAGCAATAATGGGGGAAGAAGGAGGAGGGAAGTACAGCTCTCCAAAATACAGTGATTTCCTGTGCCAATTTCTCTTGAAAAATTCATAGAAGAGGATGGGGCATCAGGTGTCTCTGCTGGAAGGAGGCAGCTGAGTGCATGGGGTCTTCCCTACAGTTAGGTACACAACATTTCTGCATGCCCTGAATTTTGTTGTTTCTCCCTCACTCAGAAGACCCTTTGCAAAACTTTTTTGCACAGCAGTTCATGGAAGACAGCATTGCTGCACTGCTGCCTCTGGTGCTAAAAGTTAGGCCCTGTGTGGATATTTGTATGTTATATCAGAGCACCAAACCTACAGCAAAAGGGAAGTTTTTGGTTTCCCTCCTCATGTTCCTGGACACAGAACTAATGACGAACTCAGCTCTGCTCTCCAAAGCAAGAGCACTAATTCCACAACTTGATCTGCCACAACAGGTTTAAATGTTCTGAGCAATAAAAAACTGCTCCCAAAAAAGTGACAGAAAGTCACTGGTATCCTTGTCTCTTTTCAGATCCCCTAGAAAAGCCTTCCACTGAGGGTTCTTCCCTGCAGAAGCCATGTGAATTCAAGTTTCCTCAGATCAGAGCCCTACAGACCTTATCCAGAGATGAGAAAAAAGAGAACTGCCATCTAATTTTTGTTCTCTCCCCGACTCAAAGTACTGAGAAAATTCAACCCAACCAATCAAACCCAGCTTTGAAGTTAAGATATTGGGAAAAAACCCCGACCCAAACTCACTCCCAGCCCTGGCAGCAACCCACTTGTCACCCTGCAGGAGCTGTGGGGCAGAGCCCTGTCTGAGTGTGCAGAGCCCTGCC
>JAWWEW010000020.1:1600537-1641173 GCA_035583185.1 Anabacerthia variegaticeps | reverse complement strand
CAGCCCTGGCAGCAACCCACTTGTCACCCTGCAGGAGCTGTGGGGCAGAGCCCTGTCTGAGTGTGCAGAGCCCTGCCGTGGTGTGCAGAGCCCTGTCTGAGTGTGCAGAGCCCTGCCGTGGTGTGCAGAGCCCTGTCTGAGTGTGCAGAGCCCTGCCCTGGTGTGCAGAGCCCTGTCTGGGTGTGCAGAGCCCTGTGCAGGTACAGCCCAGGGGATGGGCCCCACTCACCTCACAGTGGTAGCACTCCACGTGGTAGTCCTTGTCCATCGACACCACCCGGATGGTCTCCTCGGAGCCCTGAGAGGAAGCAGAGACAAAGGAAAAGTGGTGCCTAAAAACAGCTTCTGCCCTCCCTCAGTGCCCAACCTGCCCCATGGGGGATCCCCTGTCCCCCACCCAGCAGAGCTCGGGGAGCCCTCAGGGTCAGCCCTGCCCCACTGGGTTGGCTGTTCAGCAGCACTGTGGGTCTCTGACACATCTAAGCTGTAGAAGTTATTTGGGAAGCGTAACCAAAACTTCATCCTCAAGAGACAAATCATTCTTAAAATGAAATAATTTTCCAAGGGCACCCAGCATCTGAACAAATGACCAGTCAAAAAGCTGCTGCTTGGGTAACTTTTCCTTGGAGGCATCCTGGTGTGCTCTGCAGGACCCGTGCTCCCCTCGCCCCATCTGCTGCACAGCTCTTTGCACAGCACATGTCCCTTTGCACACCCGCAGGGACTGACATACCAGTCTGGCAGGTAATTACGTGCACAGGCCAAACCTCAGCATTGTGAGGGGGTGCAGGGCAGTTGTGCAACTCCTGGCTGAGCCCCGGGTCCTGCAGAACAGCCCATACCCTTCTAGTAACCTCTCAGGCTCCTTTCCTGATCCACTCTGAAGACAGAGCTCATTAAATTTGCTGCCTTGCCTTGTTTCCAGTTCCAGGTGTGGTTAGAGCAGCAGATATGACGTGGACTATGTCTGAGAGAAGTGGTGAGCAAGTCAGCACCTGCACTGCTAGACTTGAACTAACCTAAGAAAGCCCCATGGGAAAGAACATGGAGTCTCTCCTGCTAGTCATCAGGTGAGTCAGCAGTGCCTTTTTCCCTTTTCTTTCTTTCTTTAAAAGAAAAAAAAGTTATTTTCTAAGATCCAAATTGAGTGGCATTTACATAGGGGTTTTCTCCTCACAACCCACCACCAGGAGAAGCAGTTCTGGCTCAGCCTTTGTAAGGTTTTTAGTTATGTGGGATCTGGCCAATTAACAGAAATAGTGATGATGAATGAGAGTAACAATCAGAGTGATGGAGGTGGGCACATGAGAGGCTCTAGCCACAGGCTTTACTGGGGCACAGCAGCTTATAGGAGGCAAGCTCTGGCTCTATACACATGGCAAGCTGAAAGTAGGAGGTGCTGAGGCCCTTGTTTACAAGTGAGCTGGTCAGTGACCTCAGCAGTGGGAACTCAAAGGGTCCTGCACCCACCAGAGCACGAGGGAGCATCACTTAATGCACAGTTCTAACTGTGCTAATGACTCTGGGGCTGAGGTCGGAAGCAGGTTTCACCTGCCTTCCATTTTAGCTGACTTTTTTGTTGCCTTTTCCACCCCTTTAAGCACTTTTGTTGCCACCCCAGGACGACAGAGTGTGTGGGCTTCTCACAGGGTCAGGGTAACCATCAGATGTCTTTTCAAGAGCTTTACTTCTTCGGTTGTTCTTGGAGCCCCAGCCAGGGTGTTCAATTAAGTGAGATTTCTAACAGCATAATTAGGAGCTGGAAAGCACCCTGAAGATAAAGAGTGCTATGCTGCATAAGTAGTATGACTATTACAATGTCTGGGAGTGACTTTACTGCTGAACTGTGCTTAATGTAGTATCTACCACAGTATGGATTTTGAAAGAGGGAGGAAAAGCATCTGGTGTGTTTTTAGAAAGTGTTCCTATGCCAACAGCTGTTTTCTCTAAGGGCTCAGTGCGTGTTAACACGTACCTGTGCTGGGAGGATCGGCTGGTTACAGGAAGCACATTTTGGTGCAAAAACCCTAGGGTGCAAGGAGAAAGTGTTCAAATCACATTGAAAGCTTCTTCAAAAAGTACAACAAAGGGAGCTATTCTAATCATGCCCTGTTTTTATCAAACTGGAGATCCACAGGATTTGAAACACCTCTAATTGTTTGATGTTATTCAGCAAAAAGGAGATTTGGAAGAGGCTGATCTACCCCAGCTTTATTGCTTAGGTCTTCCTGACCTCCAGGCATAGTGAATGCATCCCTCTTCCTGCACATGCCCTTTTTCTTTCCTTCCTTTACTTATAAAGCCATTCAAATTCCTCCAGAAACTTGATGTGTTGACTGCAAAGCAGCTCCTGACTTGGGGACTGTGGCAATCTGATGTCAGAAAGCCATAACCTGCCAAATAGGAGAGGGGCTGATCATGCCTGGGATGTGCTAACTAAAAGCACCAGCTGGGCTCATGGCCCACAGCTGCACTGTATGGCAGGCACTGGGCCAGCACTCTGTGACCCTGGAACAGGGTCAGCTGGGTACCACCACAGTTGGGTTCAGAGGGATCGCTCCTGCTGCACGAGCTGGGTTATTGGCTGACTGGAATTAAGAGCATTCACACTGCCTTTGAGCAGGATCAGAAAGGAGTCCAAAAGCAATCCCTTAAACCTCAATACCTTTTGTCTGGCAAGGCTAAAATCACTCTAACACTGACTGCTAATGGCATGTCTACTGTCCAGTCTCAGTTAATGTAAAACACTTGTGTCATGAACCTCGACTCTTGGAAACAGCACAACATTCCCATCACTTGCAGAACTGACCTGATAAAACTAGTATTGGAAGTCCTGAAAGAACAGCCCCCAAGAAAAACATCCTCTGACACAACTTGATTTTCAGCCTCACTTGGCCACTGTATGTATGCCACACTGGGCCCGTGAAGTGCCCTTTAATAAACCTTAAAATACTTTACAAATACAACATATGAAAGTAGCAGTTGAGGGACATCTGAGCAAATAGGAGTGACCCTTTTAATCTTCTACAAGACTTATAACTATGTCACTAATTTAACTGCTCTAATGCAGTGGATGTGTGTACTTACGTGTGGTAATCTTTGACACAGTAAATATTGTTCTCCACATCTACAGTGAAGGGGACTCCGTCCAAGCACTCGTTACACACCACACAGCGGAAGCAGCCAGGATGGTAGGACTTTCCAAGGGCCTGTAAGATCTTAGGAAACAAACAACAAAATAAGTGGATGCAGGATTACAAGAGATTTCCACCCCCCCTATACTGCTGTGTCTCACTCATTGCTAATAATGACAGCGAGAAAAGCACTTCAGGATGGAATTACCACTCTGCAGATCTGTCATCAAGGGGCCTCTTAAAACAATCAACTTGCTTATTTCAGTGGGTTTCAGTGTGCTCCCCAGTGAAGGGAGAGAGCTGAAAATCAGGTTAACGCCCATCAGCTTCAGCTCTGCAGGGCCAGCTCTGCCCATGGAAATTAAAACCGGCTTCACAGACCACTGCTTGGAAAATCCCAAACTCTGGGATAATACAGAGTTACTTCACAAAACTTAACAGGCTGTGACAGGCAGAATCCAAACTGGTCATTGCTCAATCTTAAAGAGTAAAATAACAAAACAAGCAATTAGAGAGGTGTCCCTTGATTAATTAGGGATCCTAATCCAGCACAGTTACGGACTGGTTATCACTCAGTCACAGAGGGCCACTGGTTTCTGATAAAATTCCATATGTATCCACGTGTTTGGATACTGATCCATCCACCTGCCCAGGCTCTTCCCACGGTGACCTTCCCTATTGCATTTTAAAGGTTTCAAGGAAAGGCCCAAAGCAGCCTGAGCTGCACCACAGAAGAGCTCCCCTCCCTCCTGACATCCTTGTACCTGACACCCACTGTGGCACTGGGACACCAAGAAGGATGCCCCAACCCAGGAACAAGCCCCTGGCAAGAGTGGCACACAGTATCACCTTCAGGCAGCTCTCAACAGGGTATCTCCATTCATTTCAGGTATAAAAAATACCTTTGGAAGGTAATTTCCAAAAGCATCTGCTAGCAGCAGTGCTCAGCTTGGACATGCTAATAAGCTCAAGATAAAAAACCTCTCTTATGGCCCTGCAGATGATTTTATGAATAAAGATCAAATGCACAGGAAACAAGCAGTGGCACATAGGAAAAACAGCCCCTTCAATGTAACCTTTTCTTCCTCCCTAATGAAGCCCTGTAGTTTTCTGTTCAGTGAGTGGCATCAGGCTCTGTCTGACCTGCAAGCCTGTTCATGGCCACAGACAGCAGGTCCCTGGGCTGTGCTGCTGTGCAGGCTGTGCAGCCCAAGGGCACAGAGCACTGCCCAGGGCTCCCCCCAGCTCTGCCGGGCCACCTTCCCGCCCAGGAACCCGCAGGAATTAGCCAAATCACACTGCTTAATTCCTGGAACTCCCAGAGCTGTTTCCTTTTGTCAGAGCACACTTGCTGATGGGAGAGAGGCAGAAAAGCACCTGCCAAGCTTCCAGCTACTGCGCTCCACCACCGAGATGTTATGGACTCTTGCCTGGGATTCTGCAATTAAGGGCCAGCTCAAAGCGTGCGAGTCGGGATCCCCCTCCCCCTGCCAGCATGACACAACCCCACAAATTTGCTCTTGGGCTGAAACGAACAATATCCTTGTCCAACCAGTGGTGCCAGGATATGAGCCAGAATCCTCATTAGGGAAGTCTCCGTTCCAGCTCCTACTGAACCTCCGTGTGTGCAGTGCAGCAGCCACTGCTCTCAGGCACACCGGGGTGCAGATACACTTTAAAGCAAGGGGAAAACAGATATGCAACAGGATCTGCACTTTGGTGTGCAAGGCACTTGGTTTTGTTTGGGAATTTTTGTTTAGGAAGAGCAGACTAAACCCTTCCTACATTCACCCACTGAAATGATGCCAGCAGTTATCTGGCCCAACCCACAGCCCTTTGATTTTTTTTCATTACAAAAGTAACTCTGACTACTGGCTCCCTGCAAATCCCAGTGGCAATAATGCATTTTAAATGACGTGGAGCAAGTGACAGAGAGTAAATAAAGCAAGTCACAGAGTGGGCAACAAACCTCAGGGCTATTGATAATACCCTTCTCCACTCTGGCCCAGACTCCACCCACTGGCCAGAGCTCTTGTTACCTACTGTCTTACCAAGCACACCCTCTGTGTTCCTTTACCACGTTCTCACACAAACTTGTGCTGTATCTTCCCCCTTTAGTATTAAAATTCATTTTTTTGGTAACAGACACATGGCAGAACAACAGCCTCCCATGATCTCAGGTAGCAAAGAAGCTAAACTTCCTATACTTAACACGAACAGAGCATGAAGGCATTTTCATTTCCTGCCTGTTTCAAAAATTGCATTGACAGCAGTGAAGGCACAGTGACAGCCTAGGAAAGCAAAAGGCACAAAGTATCACACTGCACTCCCCAAAGCACAGGAAAAGTGAGCTACCCTGTGGCAGCAATTTAGGTCTCTTACCATTTCCATTATGAGGTGTCCACACACAAAGCACTTGTCTGCTGTTTGCTGAAAACCTGAATACTGTTCAAACGACAGAAAAGAAAGGATTATTAGTAGTCACTCCTCTAGCCACAGAAATACCTTTTAGGTGAAGCTGTGCTATTTTCCAGCAGCAAATTACACTGAGATTTGAGAGACAGTGACTCGGAAGCCTTTGCTGGAACTCACAGCATCCTCAGATACCAGTCTGGCCTTCTGATCCACTGCAATACTTCCATTGAGATTTCCAATGTAGCAATATTGGTTTAAATGTGACTTATTTTTAAAATCTCTTTGGAGAGTTTATACTTGATGTATGGAAATTAGCTTGAATTGACTCTTCTGGTGGTTGTTTTAATTAACATCGGACTTACCTCCCAAATCCTGCTCAAATTAGCAACCTCAGACTCAAGACCTACGTTTCACTCAGTGCTATATGCAAGTGAGAAAAATGAACATAGGCCTAAGGGGGATTTAGCTGCCTTGTGGACACCAAGCTTTCTATCCAGGGAAGATCCAGCAGTCCATGCGCAGGGGCTTGGGCTCTCTGCACACTGTGGGCACCAGCAGAGTACCCCAGAAAGATGATCTGGACCTCAGGTGCCACCCTGTGCTCCAGTGCTGGGGGCACAGCTATGGGCAAATACTTTGCCTATTTGGGACCAAAGCTCTGTGTTCCCTGGGTGTTTCTGACCTTTACTTTGTACTCGTGTCCCCAAAGCAGATGCTGTTTCAGATGCCAAAATCTGTCTTTAGCCCTATGTTTAGAGGTATAAAAAAACTATCCATGTTATCAGACCAGATGACTGACCTACCAAAGCACTGCCCAACAAGCAAGAAGCATCTGCCTGAGGAACTGAAGCCATGTAATTCTGAAACTGGTGTTTGCAGGGGCTGAACCTCCCCCTTACCCTCTGCAGCCCCATCTCAGCCCATGTGCTGCAGAGGGGAGGGGTGCCAGGTATCTGTGTGGCTTTGCTCACCTGGAATGTGCTGTAGCTGCACAGGATGAGAGATGAGGAAGGGGAGGATGAGTGGGAACCAGACTCTTGCCCCAGAACACAGGTTAATTGGCTCAGGCATCTAGTGCATCCTCTGAGCCCCAACAGAGCTTATGGCTTAGTCCATTCCCCCCCTGGTTTAGTGGGGATTAACTGTCCTCTCACTTCAAAAGCCAGTGGTTCCCAGCCTAGAGCTGCCATATGTTTTCTTTTTATTGGAGTGAAGGGATTACATGTTATGTTGGATCAATAGGTTGGAGACAAAATTATTGTTGCTATGCAACAAAGTGATTATGGAGGAAAAGCTCATGTAGATACTTTGATGGGCCCAGAAGTCACTGAATGATGGTATGGCAGCTGTCAGCCCCAGATTTACTATGCCCTAAGGAACACAGCTCATGCAGTCTTAAGAAACTTTGAAACTTCCTCAGAAGAGACCAGGGTGTTGAGGAATAAATACAGAGCCAGGCAGTCCTAGCTGGCCATTTCTGCAAAATACTGCTTTGATTTGCTTTTCCCTTCTTCTTACTGCTGCAGAAAAAAGACTTCACTGTTTGGGATGCTTCTTGGCTGCCCTGTGGGTGAGTAACCCCTGGCTAGACTGCTTCCTAGGGCTGAGAGCTGCAGGCTTACTGGAAACAGGTGGGCAGGTCCTGGTGGCACAGACAGCAGAGGATTAACAACAGTACAAACCCAGCTAATTCTAAAATCCTGCTGGAATGAATTTACCAGCACCATCTGGCTGTCATTTGATAAGGAATGCAAAGGAGCATTCACCCAGCTATTGATTAAGAGGGAACATTATTCCCCAGGAACAGAATGGCACAGTGGTCAGATTAATGCCATTTACTGCTAACTAGATTGTCATAAATTACACTGTTTGTCAAAAAGAAAGGCTTTGCTGACACAAAATCACGCTTTATATGACTAACCCTATTAAATTAAAACCATGATTTGTTTTTAACAAGAGAATTGTTATTAGTCAAACCCATCCAGAACTGGATTACCCAACTAGGAAGACTTTGCAAAATGGCAGTAAGTCTAACAGCAGTGATAAAATATGCAGTGGGCTCAGGGAGCTGTCCTTTGCCACTACACCCTTCTCTCTCCTGATCAGGACTGATCCCAGACAAACTGGAGGCCTGGTTCAGTGAGATCAGGGGTTTGGATTCAGGTCTGTCTGTGTTTTAAATCTATTTGGACTGGAAAAGAGTAACAGCCTTGGATCCTGTTTTCTACAGGATGGCAGTGCTGTGGACACTGCTGCAAAAGGGAAACAAGCAATGATTTTCTTGACATTTTTGTAGCTCACCTGTCAACTCCTTTACACTGTTTGCTCTTGATTTGGAGCATTCAAACAGGGCTGCTGTGCTAAGTTTTCCATTTTAGAAGCAGAGCTTACAAAGTATTAAAATACTAATTGGCAACCTCTGCCTTTGAAGCACTTGGTTATTAATAACCTTCACAAATCTTGTGTGTGCAATGAGAGAGAAGCTGTGATTTGCTCCAGACTGCAGACAAAGCAGAATGGCCTCTTTACTGTCTCCCAGCACACCAAGAGCCTCCCAGACAGGGGTGGGAGATGCCCCAGAACCCAGAACTGCAGGAGAAGAGAAGGTTCCACTCCACAGACTTGTAGCCTTTTTTATTACTGACATAGTTGGAGGGGGGAAAGAGCTTTTGAGCAACCCAGCCCTCCCTCACCATCTGGAGACCTGAAAAACAAACTGAGGTGAAGCTGCAGAAACACAGGGTGATGGGCAGGACCCTCGTGGAGAGGCCAAACGACAGTTCTGCTTCCCATTCCCATGGTATTTGTACGCCCACTTTGCTCTGGGATGGAACAGTTCAGGGCTCAGTCTGGACCTACTCTAGGAGGGTTTCATGTGTGCCAGGCCCTTCTTAAAACAATCAGGTGCTGTAAATACAGACCAGTCTCCAGCTGGGTGGGAACGTTCACAGCTCTACAGACACTCTGCATCCACACAAAAAAGAAGTGCAATTTTGAACTTTCCTTAATTGTCATTACAGGTGCTCATTAAGCATATATCAAAGCATCGAAAGAAGTTGTTATAAAAAGAACAGGTCTGAAATTCAAAGCTGAAAATGAAGTGTCACCCTCTACTCTCCCTTCTGTGACTTAGGAGTACAATCCAGGATGCAAAGACAGCCAGTGCAAGAGGAAGAGCTGGCATATTATTTTTTCTGATTTCTTAATTCTTTCTCAGCTGTTTTCTCCTGTATTTACCTTGTCCTTGACTTCTCTCCCAGGGTAATAAAATCTCACTTTATATGCACAAATCAAGACTTTGTAATCAAGCTCCCCAATGATACTTATATAAAATAAGACTGGGAAACTAAATAAACCATGAGAAATATGTTAATTATGATAGAAGAGTAAAAATAAAGTAGAAAACTTGGCTGACTGAACTTTCCTTTTGTTTGCTGTCCAGTATACTTTGATTATCAAACAGGGAAAAAAAAAAATCTCTAATGATCCTGTCCAAGAGTCTTTGTTTCAATGTAAGAGGAAAACAAGTCCCCTTCTGTCCTGAATATTTAGGCCTGTTAGTGTCCTCCTATGATAATCTTGGGGTTTATAACCCTTCTGTCTAATGTGTAATATATCTAAAAGAAATTAACAATGAATTTTGAGCATATAATGAACAATTACACACGGAGGATAATCCCACCACGTATTGTGAGAAACAATTTCTCCTGCCTGCACTTGGCCCTGTAGCAAATCTTGGTTGTCTACCAGGGGCTTCTAAAGTTTGATGTTCTCATCATGATTTTTCAAGGAAAAAACCACTCAGGAAACAGCATGCCCGAAAAAGGCTTCAGGACCCAAACTTTCTACCTTAGGCAACATCAGGTCTTTGCAAAGACGTGTTGCTGCTTCTCCTCCACATGCCTGACCGTGCCCAAGGAGGGGCTGGGGCACTTCCCTGCTGTTATGCACTCAACGAAACAAAACCTTCCTCCTGGAAACAGACCCTGGAATCTCATTCAGGCCCGTTTTCCTCTTTGATGAGGATGTTCCAAACCTGCTGAAGGTCTGTGCGAGTGGAGCAGCGGGTTACATTTCGGGGGGTGTGGCAGCAGCTGCCCCGGCAATGGTATGGAGCTGTAAAATCCACAGCTCTGCTCAGCACTGCGCAGTCCAACGGGACTGCTCGGCCCACACTTGAGAGCCCCACTCTTTTATGCTTTAAGACCTTTTGAGAGAGATGATAAGGAGGGGTTTTTGCCAAAATGCTTCAGGCATTTAATTCTGAAAACTAATTTCTGAATTGGGTGCTATGCTAATAATGTATTCCAACCCCAGGCTGCCTGTAATCCCTCTCAGACTCTCTTCTCCTTGGTTTCCCATTAGCAGAGCATCTGTCTTCTCGCTGCTGTATTGTTTGCTCTCTGCATGGGACCCTTAGTACATGGGACACAACAATGCAAGAAATTCATGGGATCACATTAAGAGAGGGAGAAAATATCAAATTTGGTTTGACGCAGATGGAGTTTTGCTGTTGTATTTTTGCACACCTATTTAAATGCAGCAAGTAGAATGAACTGGACAAAAAGGGGCCTTCTCAGGCTCAAAGGTGTGGGAGCCTCATGGCAGGTGACAGAGATCAACTAAAGGAAAATAGTGCAGAACTTCACTCCTCGTCTCGCTGAAACCCCTTCACATATCCTGTTGCTTCACTCTGTCGTGCTGCCGGTAAGGAAACACCACACAGTACTCGACTTCTTGCTTCTGCCCTGCCTCTTTGTCATGTCTGAAGGACAAGGGAAGGGCAAGGAGGGTCTTCATGTTCTGTACAGAGGTAACAGGCACGAAACTCTGCCAAGCCCCAGGAGCTGAGCTGGTAAAGAGCTGGGCCTTGAGAGAAGGGAACAGCCATTGACACCCTACAGGACCTCCAGAGACCTGTGTGAGCACTCACCAAGCCTACTTTCTGTCTGATTAATTAAGAGCCAATAATGATTTCCTCACCTAGACCTCTCTTGAAAGTTTTGCAGTGACAATAATCAAGAAAAAAGCCTGAAGCAACAGCTTTAACTCTGCATCGTATTGTACAGCCCAACATTTATTAACTTGACTCTCACTGTACAGCACTTCATATTGCACAGTGCTGTGGGTTATTTACTGTCACTGCCACCATCTACTGTACCCACTGTGGAAGAAAGTGTCCACATAAGAACCTACCTTCCTGGAAAAAAGTAATCTGCCCTTTATTCCTAACAGCTGTTGAGAGATTTCAATTCAAAACATAACAGCAACTAGCACCCACAGTTATTACTGAAGTGGAAACGGGCCACTTTCTCACATCCAACTTTTTTCTAACTCTCCCATAGAAAAAAAATTAATGCTCTCTGCTTACAAGTGTTCAGCAGGAGTTACACATCATTAGAAAGAGCTCGAGTTCTTTCAAGTGCGCTTCAGTTCTTGTAATTTACTTTTCAATGCAATATTAAGAAAAATGAGATAGTCTGACTTTTTGGATCACCATCTCAAGGGCAAAGAGGGGAGTGACTGTCTGGCATGAAACCAACTGGACTTTGTAACATGCTCTTCCAAACATTCCACTAGCAAATGCAAGGTATGGGATAGTTACAAAAGCTCGTCAATTGTGATACATCTCAGAAAAAAACCATCTTTGTCTTTCCTTGTCTATTCTGCCACGTCCCAGAGAGTGACTCCTGTCACTCATTTAACCATCTGTGACCCAGTTTGGGAAATGCTGAGTGTCCTTCCAGTGAACACAGACCTCTCACTCACTGAAACTTCCCTGCATTATGTTTATCCCCAGTATCACCTGGGCCTGTGTGTTGCCCTTCCATAAACTCGAGGGGTTTTTCCGGGCTCCAGTGGGTTTCCTTCCCCCTGCAGCCCCGCTCTGTTCCCTGGCAGACCTGCCCTGTGCCCGTGCTCAGGGCTCACCCCCAGCTTCTGAGCCTCACTGCCAACATTTCACATGGGCCCAGCTTTAAAGAGTTCTCCTCTGGGATGAATTCCTGGGAGAAAATCCAGCCCCCCCTGAAGCCAATGGGACTCTTGCCACCAGCTTCAATGGACTCGTAACCCCCTGATCCAGGACAGAGCTGTGTTGCAATGAGAGCTGAACCCAAACTAAGCACTCTTCACGCTCATTCACATCCAAGTCCAAAGTGTGGAGGCAAATCAATATTTGACTACCCCTAGATATTTTGAAACTTGAATTTTAAGCCCATTCGTAGGTTTGGCCCAACCCTTCAATTCAGAACACCCTAATTAATCATCATTAATGTCAAATTCATTTATAAAAAAAACCCAGGACCACTGGCATACTATAAACTTGGGAAGAACTCAGGAAGGAAGGTATTCAAGGGTTTTTGGCAGGGAGGGGCTGGGGTGAGACACACAGAAGCAGCCACAGGAAGTGCAGTCCCTCGTGCCCTGAGTGCAGTAACACACTATGGACTGCCTGCCTTTGTCCCCAGTGACAGCATCTGGGAGCACAGCAATGCTCAGCATTCACGCTGCCTCTGGAGCCTGAAAGCAGCTCCTGGCCCAGCCTAGAGCCATCAGTGCCTTGGAAACACTCACAGAGCTCCCTGTGCTTCTGTACACCAGGAATATTGCAGCAAATCCCTGTCCGAGCTTTGATTCCATCATTCTGTTAAACATATCAATGAACACCCGTGTCTGTCTGCTCTCTGAGTGGAGCATGGATTTTAATAGCAAGGCTCCTAAACACAACATCCAGTTATCTAGAACTCCATCTGCTCGGTGATTCCCACCAGATATGAAATGGACACAAGCTAAAGCTTCAATCGTTCCCCTTTCCAACCGAGTCCATATTTTTCTGAGTCTCACTTAGCAGCAACAGGCTCTCCAGCTAATGCACCAGTGCCAGGGCTCACCTCCCAAGGGAACCTCCCAACATTTATACTCGCTGAGATGGAAAATCAAACCTCTGACTCCAGCTGACACCAGCGTCCATTACACTAAATAAAAACTATCTTCCTAGGGCCCCAGCAAGTGGGACAGGCCATTTCCCACACTGCCAGGCTTGGAAAACAGCATATGCACAAACTGAGAAGAAAAGGCTCATTAGTATTAATATTTACGTTGCAGCCATGCCCGGGGGCCCAAGTCAGGGTAAGGGTCTTGTTGTGTTTGGTGCTACAGGAGATGAAGGTACAAGTCCTGCTCTCATGAACTGCCCATCACTCAGCTAGTCCTCTGATGATATCCGGTCCCTTCCCCCCATGACAGGCTGACCATTTCCATTTCCCACCTCCCTCCCAGTCTTGCACACCCCGATCCTTTTCCATTTCTGAAAACATTGAGAGTTTTACAGTTGTGGATGGAAGGTGAGGCCCTGTATGCTCTCTGCAGCCAACTTTTGTGCTGCTGTGGCCAACTGTGGAGCAAGGAGGAGAGTGTCCTGAGCAGGGACAGAAGGATCTGAAACCCCACTAGAGGGGATAGAGAGGAGAAGGAGGGCTGGAGAGGCAGCTGCAGGGCTGGGGGCTGCTTGTCCTCCTCCTGCCACAGCCCCTCCCTGCAGAAGGGAAGGAGCTCCCAGGGGCTGGGGAGGGTGGGAAAGGGCTACCCAAAGGTTCCTGGAGGTCTGCTCCCGGAGTGCCAAGTCACTCTGCATGGTTGGCATGTGCAAAACGAAGGTGTCAGAGCCTTTCTCTCTGAGGATTTATGGGCGAAGTTACTCCGGTCTCACTCACTGGAATGGATGAACAGCTTTGGATGAAAGTTTGAGCAACTAATGACAGCAAAAGACAGCCAGAGGCAAAAACCTGGCATGAAGAATTTCAGCCAAAATGATTAAATTTGGCAAAGTTATATGTAAGACAGTGAAAGAGAAAATCTTAAAAGGAGATGTTTTGGATGACCTTAATGCTATGCACTGCAGCTTGTGGTGTCTGTAATAGGTTATTTCCAGAGCATCTGAGTGTCTTCCAGTAGTGCATTAAGCAATGTAACTAACATCTGTCACAAAGCTCATTTTCCCTCTCATCTCTTCCCTCAAGGGAAATTCTCTCATTTCTTAACCTCTACTGGACCCCCACTCAATAATGTTCATTACCTCAAGAGAAAAAGGAAAAGCCCATCAAAAAGGGGGAAAAAAAGAGAAAAAAGACAGATAATAGATCTAAGATTCAGGCTGCTTTGGTGACATTTTTAAAGTCTTTTTTGCCAAGAAAAACAGTAATTTCTTTTAAATTTCTTTACATGATATTTAAACATCGAAAAGGAAAGACAAATTAAAGTTATCGAGCTATTTTTCCTTCACCCATGATTATTCAGCAATTTATCAAAAAAATGAAGCGGGAACATCTGACTGGGATTATTTATTATACAGTACAGCATTTATTTTCTGTTCACTTCACCAGGAACAGTGTCTCTGTTATGGCTAGTTAGCCATCTGTGTCCGAAGAGCTTTCAGGAAAGGATTAAACTGTCATTTGTTTTATTTCCTTTCATGAAATAACTATCCTAACAGGGCTGGGGCAACACTTGGGTATTGCTGGGCTTGCTACCTTAAGGTGGCATGTGAAGGAGTAACTGGATCTCCCCTGGAGCTAAAGCAAAGCAAAGTTTGGGGGTTTGTTTTTGTTCTTTTTGCTCCCCACACTCAGGACCATGCAGTGTCCTCCTGGAGATGGCCCAGATTAGGCAATGTCTGTGCCATGCTTAGGCTGAAGTGGAATTACCCGTGGATTTATTTTCTGAAATTTGACTCTTTCAGTCCATTTAGCCAGTATGGCTTGGGTTTAAGCACCGAGAGAATGTGCAGCTAATCAGGACTGGAAGCAGGAGCCTGACCAAATAACCTCAGAGGGCAGAGGTATTCCATGTCCTCCAGGAGTGGGGATTCCCAGCCCAGCACCAGGAGGACAACTGGGGCAGGTGACATCCCTTCCCCATCTACAACTCCACAAGGGGGTCTAAAAACTTGTAACACTTCTTCCCTGGCAAGAATGAGCAAAATAATGAGCCACCTGGTTCAGAGACACATGATCTGTGCCCTCAGTAAGAGCCTGGAGACTGATCCAGCAGGAGCTGGTCTGGCACAGCAAACAGCAGCATTGCAGGAGAGATAAAATACTGACATCTACAGAATGTTAATCGGGTCTGACACCTACAATAGGAAGACACCCATAAATAATATTCGTTCTGCCCTAAAATGTCCTGCCTTGGTTCACATCGAGAACCAGTTCAGCTTTTCTGCCCATCACTGTTCATGCATTACTTACTGCAGCCCCAAAGTGCCCCTGTCCTGCCTGGACTGTCCCACAGGACATCCCCAGTGTGACCAGGGAGGGTGGGGAAGAAGCACCTGCAGCAAATGAAGGGGATCCACCGAGGCAGCAGTGGGGATGGACAGAGCTCCCTGCAGGAATGCCAGCCCTCCCTAGGGAGGGCAAGGTTCCCCCCCAGGTTCCAGGGAGGCTCCAGCCCACTGCCCTCCATCCCCAGTTACTTCCCATCGGGACTGCTCCTGCTGGGAGGCCACACCAGGGGCTCATTCAGCTTCCCTGAGCAAGGGAACTTCTACTCTGCACATCTGGCTGTCCCTGGGAATCCATGGAAAGATCATGAGGCTGTGGCAAACCCAGCGAGGAACACACAGGCCGTCATTACCTGGATTCCCCCAACACCCCCAGTGTGACAGCACTGCACCTCGTGTCCAAGTTTTCTGAAGCTGCTCTGCTTTCTAACTCCTGTTCTGTTTGTGTCATACTTGAAATAACCTGGTCACAAGCTGTGGGGCTGCAAATGCACCGAGCTGTGGCCAGGCTCCCAGACCTACAGGAGCATCTAATTCTCCTCATCACTTCCCAGACAAACAAAGGCCAAGAAAGAACAAGGACACCAACAGCAGGCAGCATTTTCTTAGCATAAATACAATTATAATGCTGGTAGACTGACTCTGTTTACACTCCCAAATTAAAATAATCTTTTTCTTATCCCCCTGCTTAACTTCCCTAACATCCCACTGCCACACTGTCAGCAGGGAATCCTGCTGCACTCCAGTGAAGCTGCACTAAGATTTGGAGTCACAGTAGAGACTGAAATTCTCAGTTATACAGAAAAAGCATTTGTCTATCTGCTTTGGACTGAAAATACCTCTTTTTAGAGAGGATTGGTGTTTCCAAGTGGTCAGGAGCAAGGCCTGGGAAGATGAAGTAGTTCAAATAATTTCCTTTTTAATGGCTACTTTGCAGCCTTTTCCTTTCAGCTTTGAGAAAAGCTCTGAAATTTCTCTGTCCACAGAACTCTAAATAGTCAAAGTTGGTTTATAGTTGGTGAAAAAATACAATTCCTAATATTCTTACTATGACATTTGCTCAGGGGAGCTGAGAGAAGATGCAGTCCCTTTCTGAGAAGCAGTGAGCTCAACACGAGCAGGGACAATGGCAGACTTTCTCTTGCTGCCTTACACAGCAAGTCCCTTGCTCTGCTTCTCCCCATCCCTCTGTGCTACTGGGAACCTGCTAAAACACACCTGTGGAAGGCTGGAGCTTTTAAATCTCTGCCCTAACTATCCCAACAGTTCCCTAACTTGCAGCAAGCTTATTCCTTAATCTCAGTTTTCCTGGGAAAAATCACTGCAAGTATCTCAGGAGAGAGATCTTCAGGAGCCCACTAGAGAACATGTCTTGAGAGCCAAGGAGGTTTCCCCCCCCATCCATGAAAACTGAATGTTATCCAAAAGGTTAACATTTTTAGATTTAAGATTCTCTTATTTAGGCTGAAATTACAAGGTAATAACAACAATCATGTCATTAAGTCTGGATGAAAGGTTTTGATCATAAGGAAAGTGCATTCCAACACAGTTCAAATTAAAAATCTCAACGGTTTGAGCCCCTCCCTCTCACACTCCACCTTTATTCCCTCACCCTCTGCTTCTGCAGAAACACAGGGAAGAAAGAGCTGAAAAAAGCAAGGGAGAAAAAATAATTTTCTCTCCAGAATGCAAACAAAACAGTAACAAGTTTCAATTATAACAAGAACCTTATTTTCTGCAAAAAGTAAGGCTCCAGCTCACTGGTAGGCTGAGTAAAGGTGTGACACATGAAGGCAAATATGGTTTATATTTTAGGAATCTCCATGATTTTTATGGAATGCATTGATGAGAAATGCATTTGCACACTCTGAACTACCAGTTTGGTTGTGGGATATACTTTGAATAATTCCTTTGTAAAAAGCACGGTTATATATTCATTAGAAATAGAAAGTTGTTCTGGAAGACCTAAGCTTCTAGATTAATGGTATTTCAATAGCCAAGGTGCTATAAATTCAACATACTCCTTCTCCAATTCATCTTCCTCTAAGCTATAATATATCATTGCTCTCTAACTGCAATTCCCAGCCACGCTGTCCTCTTCATCTTAATTCTAAATGGTCTGCCACTTATCAAATCATTCCCTGTGCACAGCACAATCCTCACCCTTAACTGCTCGAGTATTTTATTTGTGGAACAACACAGCTCAGCCACAAGCATCGTTTTTCTCCTCCTGACTCTGTCTCTATTGAAGTAAAGCATGGAGAGAACAGCAGTTGTGTGGCCACCAGTTTCCAGCTAATCCCAGCTCAGCCCCAGCACTGGGAGCAGAGCAGGGATTAAGCTGTGCCTGCAACAAAGCCCCTCTGTGCACGGTGCTGACGTGCTCCTGCCAGGAGCTTCTCCCTCCTGTTAGCACTGGTATTCCCCAGATGTTGGACTCTGGCCTTGGCAGGCCAGGCTCTGTGGCTGCAGTTCAAGTCCCAAGCTTGAGCAGCTCCAGTGTTTATCCTCATAATTTACACGTTGTGATGGCTTATGGACAGTTACATACTTGGTTTTACAGCCACCACTTCGAACCAAGGCTCTGATCCTGCTGCTGTGGAGTCAGTGGTAAATGATTCCCAATTCCACCCCTGGCAGGAGGCCCCACATCATCAAACCATCTCTCAAAGGAAACAAGTCAACATAAAAGAATGTTTTGGTTTAGAAATAGTAAAAAAAAAATGCCTGAAATCTTACTTACTAGGAAGTCTTCTTCACAGTACACCTTGCCATTGACGTTGTAGAATGCTTTTCCTCGTAGTCTTCTCCCTGTTAAAACACAGGACTGTCAACATTTTATGCTCCATCCCCAAAGCCAGCTGGTCAGGATGTGAAGTGAAAAGCACACCCTGCTGTCCTGCCTGTGGGGTCTGATCCTGGCCCCTCTCCTCCCCAGAGGATCCATGTGGAGACACAAGTGAGGGTCAAGCTCTTGGCTTTCTCCTGCCTTACTGATCAGGTACCAAACCTTACCTTAGGTACCACCTAAACACTACCTCTAAGTGCAGGTTATGCAACCCAGCTGTTACCAGTGCCTGGAAAACTTGAAGTCTAAAGCCAAAAATGATTTTGGGGAAAAGGCTCCTTTGCAAACGGAGATTTTCTTGGCAGGTAAAATCCCAGCAGGCACACATGCACAGCACTCAACAACAGCCACGTGTCTGTCTCCAAGGGACCAAACAAGGCATACTGCATATGGATGTTCCTGCCACCCTTACCAATATTAATAATCAATGTCACAGCAGCTCCCTGAGACACTAAAGCAGTACAAGGCACACATGACAGAGAGAAAGGCAGGAAAATCCCACCGAAACCAAGAGATTTTGTATTCACGTTTTGACATTTGCCATTTCATTAGCCCTCGTGGGAACTCTACTGACAAAACCTGTGATGGTCATTAACTGATGGCTCCCTTTACATCAAAGAAATGCACAGCAGACTCCAGAGAGTCCCAACAAAAAGGATTAAAACGAGGGATTCAAGAACAACCAAGCCCCACCAATTTTCAGGTGCAGCAGATCAGAGCTGCCTTACACCAGAGCTGCTCCAGGGAAAGCAAGAGCGGAGAGGGAGAAGGCAAACTGCACTCATCCCGACTCCCCCCAAGCCCACCCTGCCAGGGTCCCACTGGGCAAAGCTCCCAAGCAGTGGGTGCTCTCCCCTGGCAGGCAGATGGCACAGGGACACAGAGCCAGGGAAGGGCAAGACCCTCCAGGTCCCTGCCGAAGCTCCACTGCCCAGAATGAGCCTGGACATCTCCTCCAGCCCCACCACAAACACCACCCACCTTCGTGAGGGTGGGACTGCGAGCTGAGCCAGCTGGCCAGCACTGAGGGGCAGGAGTGCTCTCCATGGTTTCCATAAACAATGTGGAGGAAAATATGATTAATTTTCAGTGCTTGAAAGTGCTTTTTACACGTTGCCACTGCGATCCGATCCTGGGAAACAGTGTGTGGCACAAAGAAATTGGGATCTGGGCTGATGCTTTTGGGAAATCACATGCTGCATGCGGTTGTCTGGTGGTTTTACTGTCGTGGCGAGGGAAATGCTTCTTTTGTGTGCACATTCTTGGGCTGTCGATCTCACGGGCTGCTGTCTCCATACTGCTGGTAGGTGGAGTCAGCTCTTGTTTGTCTTTCCAGCTGCCTGGTAGCTCTGGTGGGGACCAGGAGCCTCATGGTGTGGGCAACGTGCTCATGTCTCTGCTGAGAGCTTTAGGTAAAAGTGGGCCATGCACCAAGCAGGGCACAGGGCTGGGACAGCCATCGGGGGCTCCCTCCACTGATGCAGGAGCAACCACCGCTAGAACCTCCCTCCTCCTCAACCCAGCTCTCTGTAAACCTCTCCAGTGAGAGGTAAAGGCACGTGGAATGGAAGCAAGGAAGGGAAAGAGGCCAGAATGGCTTTTTAAAGGACACGCTGTCTCTGTCAGGCCCAGCCTTGGTACACAACTTGTCTTTACGTGGTGGACATGAAGTGGCTGCAGCCAGAAGTGGGACCTGCCTGATGCAGCACTTCCATCGTGCTCACACCAAACACCTGCTGGGGCGTTTGGATCAGGGCAGGCAGTGCTGGCCACGTCCCTCTCTTCGAGTGGTAATTAGGGACAAATCCCAGACCTCACTGCTGGCAGGGTCTGTGCAGGGCAGGAAGGTCCTGATGTGGGGAGGTGTCAGCACCTCGGGGGACACTGCAAGAGGATCTGTACAGCCAGTGTGCAGAGCCTGGCAGTGCTCGGGCTGATAGAAACAGCCCAAATTCTGCTCCTGTTGTTTCCTTAGCAAAGCATCAGTGGCAGGAGCCAGTGGGGTCAGAGCTTTCCTGGACTGGGATGGAGTGGGAAGCTCCTGACCCAAAGCAAACAAGGCAAACCTGCTGTTCTGGAGTGGCTCTCAGATACTGCTGGTCTCAGATGGGTTTGGCAGCTGATTGCCCTGTGACACAGAACCACCTGAGCCCCGTTCCCAGCCCAACCTGCAAGCCTGAGACCACTGGCCTACACAGCACTCCCAGCACAACACCTTTCAAAACTGAGCAAAAATACTGTTTTCCCCAGTTTCCAGCTGAAAAAAACCAAGACACTTATTAGGGAACTGACTTGCCTAAACTCATAAAGCAGGCAAGCAGCTTGCTTACATGATAATGACTATTATTAGCAATGATTAATAAGACTGACAGGCCTTTTACCTTAGAAGAATTCATTCAGGGATTGTACAACAGTGATCTCACAAACAAGAAACAGCAAGTTATCACTCAAACAGCCGTGGATGCCAACACTGGCTTTTATATCCTGCATTTTAGAAATAAAGGCAAGAGTGTAAGAGCCCCTTGCCCTCCAGAAGAGTTTGCCAAAAGCCAGCATTGGACTCAGTGAAACACCACAGGGAATGAAAACTGCAATGCAGAGGGCAGTGCTGGCAGCTGCATCCAGGGAGACAGGAACATGGAGAGGCAGTGCTGGGATGCCCAGGGAGGGCAGCCGAGCAGCAGGGCAGGTGTGACACCTCAGGGCTGGGGTGCCTGCCCCAAGCTCCAGGTATGGCTTCAGCTCTCAGGGTCCTGGAATAGCTCAGGGGCCCGCACAGCACCAGCCTGTTCCCTGTAGCTGTAACCTATTATTATCAATTTGGCAGAGATTACAAGTTAAAAAACCCCTGATGTTCATTCAAGCACCTGGCCAGCCAGGGAAGGTAACACTATCCTGCCCCCTGGCACACAGGACCTGCTGCTTGGCTTTCCTCTGAATGGCTGAGTCTGGCCAAGCCTGGTTACGATTTGCTTTCATAACATTGAAACAAAAAAAGTCAAGAGTTTCTGACAAAACTTGATGCAACTTGCCGATGGCTCATTACAATAATAATGAGTAGTTGTGAGGAGCAGCCCGTGGGGTTTCACTAACACTGACTGGGTTCCTGCCCTGTCCCACCAGGTCCCAGGGCGGTGGGAAGAGGCTCCATGCCGGAGCAGAAGAGCAGCTGCTTGGCCAGGAGGGTGTGGGGGGACCCCGGGATGGGGCAGAGGCCCCCAAACCTGCAGCCTGTTCCTGTGCAGAACCCAACAGCAGCTCTGAGAGGGAAGCCCTTTTTGCCCCGAGTGCTCCTCAGTCTTGTTTTGCTGTAAAAAACAAAGCTTACACACTCACAGTGACAAATTCGTGTTGGAAGTAACTCGTATTTCTTGACTGACCCCCACACCCTGGAGGGGCAGGGAGCACCAGGGGAAGGGGCTTCCACCACCTCAGGTGGCAGGCAGAGACCTCGCAAATGCTCCAGCAAACAGTGCAAACATTCACGTAGATAATAAAATACAAGCTAGAAACTACTCGGTCCCAAGGACTGATCACAACTGGTGTTTATAACCAACATGACAAACATCCAAAAGAATGCAGGCTTTTGGAACATTAAAAAAAATTACATATATAAAAGAAGAATCACCTCTTGGATTTTAACATCAGTTTTCACATTTAACCAGTCTGTAAGTCTCTGGGGTGTTTCAATGTATCTACCAATTTCTGCAAAATTTTTATCTCCTGTGTGTTGCAAACTAAAAGGAAGGAACAGGAGAGCTGTTCCTTTATCAAAGGACTCAAAGATTCGTCTGTCAGAAGGAAGAATGACACAAGCTGTCCACAGCTATTCTCTCCAGCCCTTACAACACTCCACTGGGTGGTGAAAACACACCAGCCAGGCAGCCAAGTGGGGTAAAACCTTTTTCCAGTGCTGTTTCCGAAGCTGCTCCGGGAACAAGCTGTGAATCAGCCCGGGTTTTATGTTCTTGACGAGCTCCCAAAGAGCACTACAAGTGTCCTGCCCGCTCCCCTCATCCTGCAGAGCATCTCCCAAGCCCTCCCTGCCCCTGCAGGCTGCGGGTCCTGGCAGGGCTCTGGGAGGTGAGTTTATCAAGCCCCAGCCTCCTGTCTCACTCACACAGGGTGATGCAACCACACCGGGGCTGACACCCCTGCCTCTGTGGGACAGGAGATAGCAAAGCCCCACTGGCACAGCGTGGTTATTACACCTAATTGCTGTTTGCAGCGTGCTTTGAAGCTGAAAAGTGCCAAAGCATTATTAAAATACTTTAAGCACTCTGATGATTAAAAGCACGCAGCCCTTTGGTAACAATCACGATCTCCTTAGTCCTGTAGTTTCAGCAAGTCCCTGGGAGAAACCTGCATTACCTCCGAGTCCCCCAGACTCCCAAACAAATGCATTCTCAGGATATTCGGGCATTCTCAGGATATACGGGCTGCTCCTCACAGCTTCACGCGGGAAGGCTCCAGTGTGAGAGGGGAGATGACTAATAATGTCCTTGTTGTTTCTAATGCTACAGCTGTGGGGAACAAGAGGTTTCCATTTTAGCCACAAAGTGTAATTAACCCGCCTCCCCCCCCATATGGAGAGCAATCCAAGAGTTCAGCTGTAAGTATCACTGCTCGAGATAAGAAATTCATTAGAGCAGCGCTAATTAACAGCCTGAACAGGCCAGGCTGTGGAGTATTCCTCAGTAGCTGCCACTGCTGCTGGCTGGGGACACGGTAGGGTCACACAGAGCTGGGTAACACACAGGACAGGGCAGGACAGGACAGGGTGTCTGTACCTGCCCCGTGCCAGGGCTTGGCTGAGCCCCAGCACGACCCTGCCCTGCTCCTGCGGGGACAGGGGCACCCCTGGGCACACACACACACACCATCCTTCTTTAACAGCTCTCTGTGGAGGGAAAACCCCTACCACAGTGCTCCTCTCCTAGAGATTCTCCCCCTTCCATGCACTGTCAGTTCCAAGGGTGAACAGGACAATCAGTGAGACTCTCTCGGGCCCACGACTCGCTCAGCTTTCTGAGCGTGGCAGCCCAGGCTCTTCATGCCTGGCTGACCAAAGAGCTGTGCCTATCTGTGTTAGTTAGCAATATTAAACATGGACCTAATTGCTTGTTAACTGCTCCAGACACCATCCCTGCAGTGGCTGATATGACACCAGCACTGGTCTCATCTTGCCACCTTCCTTACGTGACAGTCTCCCGAAGTGTTACGACTGCAGCAACATGGAAACACACACAGGATTAACACACAAAATTTCTCAGGAATTCCCCAGCTCCCGTAGCAGTGAAGGCAATTCCCACGTATTGCCCCAAAGCCCTGTACAAGAGGAACCAGACACGAGGTGGCTTGGGCTGAGCAAATGTTTCTGCCCGTGCCCACAGTCTCCATCTCTGCTCAAGGGAAACACAAACCTTACCTGGCCAAACCTGGGAATTTGGGTTTGCAAAACCCGCTGGGGCTCTTGGTGTGAGGCTGCTCTGATCCCCAGCTGGTCTGTGGTGCCAGCCATGCTCCCAAATGCTCCCCAGCGCCATGGGATGCCCCACGCCGAGCCTGGGCAGGGCTGGTGGTGCCCAGGTGAGCTCCTGGATGTCCTGCACAGGGCACCACGATGGCACCACAGCCCCACACCAGCCTCTGGCACACGTGCCAGCTTCTCCTGCCACGCGAGGGGTGACCGTCCCTCTGGAGAGCACCCGTGTGACACCATCTCATCACTGAGAAACCAAGACACACCTCAAAGCTGAAGGGCAAAGGAAGCCTCCAGACCCCACACCTGCTCTCCACAAAGCCCCAGGTTTGATAGCTACTATTTATGAACAGTGGAAGCTGAAGTTTAAGTCACCAGATGATTCCAGGAGCTGGAACTTCAAGAGAAACACCAAGTTTTGTAAACACAGAATAAATAATTGAAAACACTAAGTAAGAACAACCCACCTCGGCCACATCCTCTGCCCAGTCACCTCTAGCTAAAACAGATGCAGAATTTCACCCAGGAGAGCTGTTCCCTTCCAGCAGAGGAGGTTTGCCTGCCCAGGAACTGAAGATGTGCCAAAAGAAAACAAAACACTTTTTTCTTTCTTTGTTACCATTCCTCCTTTACTCCCATGTGCTTTGGGCCCGCAGTTCCCCATCCCTCCCTGTGCCCATCAGCACAGAGGATTTCTTTACACAGGGTTTCTGTCACTCCACCCACTTGAGAACAGGGTGAGCACAGGGCTGCTTTAGCCCCTGTGTAGCTGTTAATTAGATTTTTCTCCTCAGCCTCCCCCGGTGGACTCACACAAAGCCCCCAAGCGCAGCTCTTGGGGACAGTGGGATGGAGATGCTGCCCCAGCCCCGCCTGGGGTGGGAAGGGGACCCAGCCCAGCCCTGCGCTTGGAGAACCTTCCATCCCCCGGCCCCCTCCCCTCCTCACAATGCTCAGGCTTTGTGAAAGAAGGGGTGAATTTCTAGGGCTTTCAGGGGGTTTGAGATGGGGGGGAAAAAAACCCGCAATGCCAAATTCCTTTGAATAGAAGATACTGCATGTTGGCAGAAGCCACTTCTCACAGACTCCAGCCGTTTGAAATCTGAAACACTAAAAAGTGGCTACTGTGGATGTGCTGTATTCTTCTTTTCAAAGCAATCTGGCACACAGTTTTGCTCCCCTGTTTCAGGACCCAATCCTGCATTCCTTTCACGCTCAGACTCCCATTGACTTTAAGGAATGCAGGATTGGATCCTAAATGTGTGCTTTACTCACACAATAGCTCCTCATGGTTACGATCTATTGAGAAAGGCACACTTTAAAAACCATTTGGAATTGCAGGCTCATCCACCAGGCCAGAATGCCTGTAAAGATCTCCCATTATTCCAGGAGAAATGCTGGGTGTCTGAATTGCACACACACACACTCGCACGTTTTCCTGGTTTCAAGCTGCAGGCACAGCTTAGCTTGAGATGCATCAAAATATTTTGAGCACTGGCCTGATAGCTCCTAAAGAAACCACGTGTAATTTTAGGTGCTGGAAAAAAGCAAAACTCCGGGGAAAAAGAGGGGGGGGAAGCCACCAAAGCAAACATATAAGCAGCTGAATCTTAAGGTCGGTTTTTCAGAGGACTTTTGTAAAAGCCTCTAAAAGACCTGCACTGGCTAAGGCAAAACAGAGCCTTGCACTGCTATTTTTGAGGATGCTGTATATTGAGTTACGAGCCTATTACGATGCAAATCTCAAATGTACAAGCTTTTTACTTGGCCATAAACACAAAACAGTATACATTGTCCTTTCAGAAGAAAAGGTTTGCTGCTAAAATAGCAGAAGCCCTACGTAAATAACCAACATTCTTTCTGCCTGAGGTCACTGACTTGGCCTATTCAATTCCGGGCTAGTCTGGGATTTGACAATCTAAGCAGGGGAGAGGCCCTTTCCTTTTTTTCAAAAGAATGCTGGGATTTTATTTGAAATTTAAACTCTTGCAAACAAAAGGTGGCATCGTATGCTGGAGGCCTATGAAGGTGGAGTACAGGATGTGTATTGTTTTCTCCCTTTACATAGGTTCTTTCAGGAAAGAGTATTCACAGTCTGTGAACAAATTCTAATCAAATATTATCATCAGGTAGACAGTCATAGCAAGATATGAATGAACACTTTTTAGAGATTAGGAGATTCACTTACCAAAAATATTGTTGCGGGGAAAGCATACAAATTATTTAAAACTATAATTTCAATTATCATTTAAAATAAATTATTTTCAAATTAATAACTGGAAATTACTCTATAGTTTAAGCTCCTGTACTGATTCATATTTGCACACCAAAGAGAGCTTTTCAGTGCAAATTAAGCGTGGCTACAAAGTCAGCACCCCCTCTCCATCTCCAGTCTGTGCTGGGCAGGCAGATGGCAGTTCACTGTTTCTCCTCCCCATTACCATTGCCCAGCTCCCACTTGGACCCCCCAAAAGCAGACTGGAAATGAGAAATTCTCATTTCCATTTCTGGGCTGTGATGCAGGCTCTGTGGTAAGCATGGTGCCACTCCTGCCCTGGGCACAGGTTTGCCCCACAGCCCTCCCTGGGCTGACACCCCCAGAGCATCCCGAGCTCAGCACAGCCCACGAGAGCTGCAGACCTGCCCGAGGTACCACCTTCGCCAGGAAAAAGCCTGTCTGTGCTATGCACTCACTAACCTGTGGTAAAACCCAGATGAGAACGTGGCATTCCATCATTCTGACATGTTTGTAGCCCAAGGCATGCTCTAGACTCCCTGCTGCAGTTTACCTTAACCTGCCATGATGTCAAAAGGAAAAACTCCATGATCTGCCCCAGGATTTTGATTTTTCCTCGTGGCGGCTGCGGCTCTGAAGGGAACAAACCCCTCTGTCCCCAGCCCTTGTGCCTTTGCTGCCAACCCCTCCAGTGGGGCAGGGGATGGGGGTCCCTGCCCACCCCCAGATGTGCAGGGCGCATTTCTGCCCAGCCTCACTGCAGGACCGGGGCTGTCAGCCTCCAGCAGGACTCTGTAGAGAGATAGCTCATATCCTTTGTTACCTTGCTGAAAACCCCACCTTTCTTGGCAGGGGATCCCTAATCTCCGTGCCATGTTTACTCTAGTGTGGAATTCTCTCTTCCCTGCTCTCTCCTCCTACTCTCCGGTCAGGTTATTTAACCAAGAGGTTGCTTAAAGCTGCAGGGACAAGACGATCTCTGACCTCTGGCACTCTGGCAAAGCCTTCCTGTGCAGACTGGATTATAAACTTAGCAGATACTTTCAAGCTTCCATATAATTTGCAAAAGTTAAAATTGGCAGATGTTTCCTTTCTGTCCCACTTACATATTTATTCTATCCCATACCACCCATCAATTTCAGGGTTAACTCATAAATTATTTCCACAGAGCTCTAACAGAGGAACTTATGTTAAAAAAAGAGTTTGTGAAAACATAAGCCAAGTATATATTTAAAAACAGAAATACAACTGCCTGCATCAATCTAATAGCTATTTTGGGCCTATATATTAGCATATATCTTAAAATGTATTACTTTATTTTTTATAAAGCTCCAAATGTACTTCAATTTACTTTTTCCCCCCCCAGGACTGGGTTTAAAAAAAGCGTAGAACAAGGGCAAAGGAACACAGACCACTGGGTGAAAACCATGAGGTTTGCACACCACTCAGCAAGCAGGGAGGGCAGGGGTTCAGCTCTTCCCCCAAGGTAGCTTCCACTGTGGGAAGCTTTCACCATTCCATCACAGACCCTGCTTGTTATCAGCAAAGAATTCCACTTTCCAGCTGCTGCCTGTAAGCCAGGACTTAAAAAGAGTACTTGTCTTATCACTACATCCCAGTGTCCCAGTGCCAGCCTATGGCAGAGCAAATCCATCACCAAACTGCAGCCTGTTCCAGCCCAAGCCTTCCTGACCCTCCAGGCAGGACACAACCTTCCTGAGCAGCCTTGCTGGCCTATACCCACTGTTCTGGGTGTCCTCATTCACACCCCAGTCAGAACCAGTATCAGCAACTGGGATCCAGTTGGTATCCTGTCTCCAGCTCCGGCCAGGAATGAAGTTCACTGGGCAGGAGCACTGCACACAGGGCTCACAAAGGCTGAAGTGTTCCCAGGAATAACCTCTCAGCTTCCAGCAGCCAGCACTTAAGGCCTTCCTGCACCACAGGTTGCATCATAACTATTATGTTTAATAGCCTCACTGGACCAATCCTTCTTTAATTTGTCTAATTCCTCTATGAGATCATTTATGCTTTTGGCCTCCACGCTGTCCCTATGGCAGCGAGTCCCACAGTTCCACTGTGCATTGTGTGAAACAGTCCCTTTTGTTTGTTTTAAACCTCTGCTGATCTCAAGCTCCAGTTGCATCCCAAAGAACACGGCAGCCCCTGCAGTCATCAGCACCAGAGTGAAGAGCTCTGAGAGCCTCAGCCTGGAACTGCAGCCTCCAGCTGCACCTGGACAGGGATGGGATGCAGATCTCTGGCACAAGGGGTGTTTTTATCAGCAGCATTTTGAGACTCTGCTCGGGCCTTCTTTGCACAACACAGGAGAGGGCACATACAAGTGGGATGGAGAGGCCTTGGCTCAGAGCTCACACTGTGTGTGTGAGGTCCCTGCAGGAGACAGGACCAGCCTCCTGAGTTCTGCACTGCCCCAAGTCAGTGAGCAGCCCTTGTGAGGGGTGAACTGCTAGCACAATGGGAGGGAATTTCTGTGGGAATACATCCAGAAGAAGAAGCCACTGTATTCCACTGAAGAAAAGAAAAAAAAATATATATTTGGTCCCAAGTGCCACGTGGACATTCAGAACAGGGCAAGAGCCCACAGGAGACAAACTCCACCTGACAAACAAGCAGCAAAAGTTAGGCAAGCTTGTTGAACTGGGGGTACTACAGACCCTCACCATTGCTACCAGGTTCTTCCTTGCCTCCAGTAGAAGTCCCAGCTTAGCCAGGCTCTGAAGCAGGTGACCAGCGATCAGATCGAGGGCTGGAACAGCAGCCAGGTTGCTGAGTGTCATATCTGCAGGGACTGAACTGCAGCATCCCCTCTCCCAATGCACAGAAAAGCACGTTGAACAAAAGGAGTGGACGCAGCCCGGTCCTGTGGCAACATGTAAGAGAGCCTCAAGGGAGATGAGCAATTTCCCTAAACTGTCTTCTGCATTGTCTCAGAAAAACAAGAATGGATTTGCACAGTTCACTGTCTTCCTCCCAGTAACACCATGTGAGTCAGCACCCCAGCGTGAGCAGCATCAAAGGGCACTGCTGCTGAACCTAAACACGCCAGCAGTGCTTGGATTGAGTCACACCCACAAAGGGCTCAGCAGCCAACACCAATGGCACCCATGTGCTGGGGAAATGAAGCTCACAGTGCTCAATTCTCATTCCCTTGACATAAATCTTTGCAATAAAGTGAGATTGCTGAGACCCACTGAGTGACAGCTGTAACTCTTTTCTTAATGGGATAATGGAAAAATGTGTCAGGGAGTGTTCCTTGGGTCCAGAACTGCTAAGAAGGCTTAGAAAGGTTAGTTGCACAGTGAAAAAAAAACCAGAATGGCAAGTATTAAAGCATCTGCCAGTTTTGAAGCACACTCTTTGGGTTTAGATTATTTAGCAGCAAATTTGAAGGACCTGCACAGAGAACAACTCTCCTCTTGCTCACGCTGGTGAACAATTGCACTGATGTTAGTAACATTACTTCAGATTGATCCTGCAAAATTTTGAACAAAACCTTGCTAGGACCTTAGATATGTTTTTTAGACAATATTCCAGTATACTTCACTGTAAGCAAAACAAAACTGAACGTTTTCAGTTGTTGTACTGAATTATTGAAATGAAGTGGGGTTTGCTCAGCCAATCTGAAATATAATCAGAGATCAGTCCCCCTTGGCCTGTCCTTGATATTTTGTGGTGGACTGACCACAGCTTCCTGCAACAGGTCACGTTAGTACTAAAGGCACAAGCAGCTTTCAAGCCAGGGAGCTCAATAGGTACAGCTCCTGACAGTACACTCACTTCTTTTGGCACTCAGGTACAATAAGGATATTGTTCCTTTAATGCTTAGCTTTCCTTTTAAGAAGTATGTGAGATTTCAGCCAATTCTCCACAACGATTAGTTCAGGATGAATGTACTCAACTCAGGATTCAGCTGGAAAGAGCCCAAGTAGATGCAATCAATTTTCTACTAAATCCACTTCCTTCCTCTCTTCCCTATCCAGCATGAGACATCAGTTCCCCACTACAGCCAGTAGTGACTAAGACAATGCAAACCTCTGCCTTCAGCCATGCTCCTATCAAACCTGGCTATTTCTTCTGCTTTCCCCTGGTTTTTGGGCTTTGCACATACTGTTCACTAGCCCAGCATTTGAGCTTGGGGGAAAAGGCTCTAGAAGCAAATATGAAAAAGCGTCTATAGAGCAAACCACAACCCCTGAATGCAGTCAGTGGCTGCTGCGACCCCCAAAGTTAATAACTCACAACTGCACAGGATCAGCTGCAGAACTTCACTGATAAAGAACGACTGTCCCCTTGGCAGTGGAACCCTCCCCAGGTTTCAGTGTGCAGGCACTGTATGGACCTGCCATCTCCCGTGCTGTGCCACCTCTGTGTGGAACACCAAATTATCTTCACCAGCATCAGCTGAACACCACAGGACTGCAGAGAGAGTCAGCCCTCTCCCTGATCCATCCTCCTGCAGCATGGCTGGAATAAGCACAGTTGTAACAACAGGGATGATTTGCTACTCGAATTTAACCAGGGTAATAAAAAAATAACATCTGTTCAAAAACAAGGCTTAGAAAACATGATCTCTGGCTCTCACCTACATCCTTTCTTAAGAGTTTAAGTAGATGATTTCCAACCTTATTTTCCCAAGTGTATACATTCTCCTTTGTTAAAAAACCCTTGCAATGAGCAGAACAAGTCCTGGTGCCTCTGTATTCTCCAGGCTTTCTTCCTCCAGAACAGTGGTGTCCAAACTTTTTTGATTGTACTCCCCTACCAGTAGTGCTTGTACTTGAACCCCCAGTGCATGCATATTTCTATATTGATAAACTATATACAGCTACTAGCGAAGTATTTTCTTCCTGCACCCCAAAGGATCATCTCAAACACTCTGAGGGGTGTGTGCACCCCACTTTGGAGACTCCTGCTCGAGACACCACTGGGCTGTTAATGCTGATTCAGCAAATTGTTTCCATGGGTGTGAATTTTACACTGCCATGGTCCCTCAGGTCCGTAATCCACTGACTCACCCAATAAAGTTACTGGTATTATTTCTAGGAAAACTTCTGCAGGGAACACAGTTGGAAGAGTGACAGTGCAGAGTGGCCAGGCAGGCAGGGGATGTGACTGAGGTCTATGACTGTCTAACTTAATGCCAGGACACAGCACACTGTGTTTGAGAACACACTGACAGACAACCACCAAGGCACAACAATCAGGAATCAAAAATGATTCCTAAATGATTCCATTCCTGCTTTTAAATATGCACCAAATCAGACGCCTTTCACCCTGCACAGGCACAGCTGAAAGAGCTGGCAGGTATCAGTGTCTGTGGGCTGGCCCAGAGTCCCTGCACAGCCCACCAGCCACTGCTGCTTCTCACACAGATGCTTTCAAGGGTCTCTCCTCCAATTCTTTCCCTGCTGCTTGCCTAGCTCATCATTCACTTTTATTACTACTACTCCAAACACCCTGCAAGTTCACAGGAGTCTGGCAAACAAACAGTTAAGGCTGGAAGGTTTTAGGCAAGAAAACTCATCTTGGGGGCTGGGGCAGAGGAGGAGAAAGCAGGAAGCCTAAGGGGACATGCAGAGCAGGGAGCTGTGCTGGGAGGCCCTGATGGGCTGCCTGCCTGGCCAGGGCTGGGCACCAGGGGCTGGGCAGCAGGGGATGATGGCAGTGCCAGGCACTGACCAGCTGAGTCACAGGGGAGAAGCATCCCAGCAGATATGGAGGAGAGGAGAAGGTTGCATGGGGCCCTGCCCAGGAAGGAACACAGGGGTTTGTGCATCTCTGAAGGGAGCCTGTGAAGACAGGAGGGAGCAGGACAGTGCACGGAGCAGCGAGGGAGCCCTGGCCAAGCACTGAGTGTGCTGTGCCACCCTCACTCCGTGGCAGGAGGGAAGGAGGGTCTCCATGGGGTTTGAAACCTGGTTCACCAAGCCTGCCCCGAACACCAAAGGCAGCAAGCACTCATGGGGAACTCAGGAATAACTCTGCAGGGCCCCAGAAAGCTCACAAACAATCGAGTTTACCATGGGGTTTAAACCCCATTGCAGAGGCTGTGACTGTCAGCAGCCTCCCCACCCCTCCCTGCCCCACGTTCTCCTCTGAGACAGCATGAGGAGACCAAGCACTGGCACAACCACTGGGCAGAGGATGCTTTGAGGGCATCAACAACACGTCCTGCCTCCAGCAGGCTCCCAGACCTCCCTCCTCATGGCACACACAAACAAGAACTTAAACACACTGAGCCCCATCTTCCCCTGTCACACCTCTTTGTGGCTCTGACACTGAAATGCCTTGGCCATTCCAGGGTGGTCATTCATGATCAGGAACAGCAATGTTGTGGGTGAAATGCTGAGGCCCCTAAGCACCCACTACCCCAAAGTGATGGTAGGAAGTTATTCTGGCCCATGACCACAGGACACAGACCTGTTCTCAAGTACTACATGTCCATGAGAAGAGGAGCAAGAGGACCAAGTGTCCAGCAGATGCTCAACACCATTCCCAGAGGAACCATTCCTCACATGCTGGGATGTTTGGGGCAGGCAAGGAATGCAGAACTACACCTGATGCTACTACAGTCCTGCCTCCTCCACTGCTTGAAGAAAGTAATTCCCATTAATCAGAATGAGCCAGAAGGGCTGCTGAGCAATTGAGAGGGTGGATCAGTGAGACAAGGGGACTGTCCCCCTGCCAGCCCCGCACTGACACCACAGTGTTCCTGCCACAGGATCTCTGCTGGCTGCCAACCTGTGCCCCACCAGACACCAGACTGGGAGCTGCCTCAGGAGTCAACAATCCCAGAAACAGGGGCAGACAGGGATGGACTGAACCCCAGCCATCACCAGGGCCACGGCAGGGGCTGCTTCAGGTTTGGTTTTAGAAAGCATTTACTGTTCCTGACTCAAGACTGGGGTTAGGGTGCAAGCATTTGTGTCAGTGCAAGGCAAGGCACCCATGTACAGGTTTCACGCTGGTAAAATATTAAGAATTTCACAGTAAAACCATAAAATAATTCCTTAAAATTTCTGGCATGGTGTTCAAAATCAAAGCCATATTGCAAAACTACCAGCTTTTTCTATAACTACAGGGAAGTGGCTCACCTGGAGCAAACCACAGCATTAATGTCAGTGTGAAGCTCCTGCTGCCCAGCCAAGAGCTGCTCTCCACGAAGTCAAGAATTCTTCAACACTAACTGAAACTGGATTTGGCCATGAGTGATGATAAATCTAAAAATTCCCAGCTGAAGTTCTGGTCAAAGGCAGGATTTTCAGGAAATGAGATATTTATTGGAGGGGGGGGAAGAGCTTTCTGGTCAAGATCAAATTTACTGAGTTTCTTCCTGTGCTGTGTTTTAAGGGAGAGAGGCAGAGAAGAGTGGCTGGGAACAAGAGCTCTTCGTTACCTGGGCTAAAACCAAGCTAAAATTTCCTGAGAAGTCCAAAGATAGGAGAAAACATCTACTGCTGGTAAATAACTGACCTGTGGATGTCAATTTACCAGAACCAAGCTGGTCATTCTGTAACAGTAAATTTATAAGCAGGCAAAACATTCAGGTCATGTAAATAGCAGGGGTTACCACAGCCCTCTCCTTGGTGCCCAAGGGCAGCCCCTGCAGCTGGAAGGGGCCAGTCCTCCCCAGCCCCCCCAGCCCAAGGAGCAGGAATGCCTGGGTGTTTATGTAGGCTTCAGGCCAAGCCTAATTCTCTGATAAGCTTCTCTGGTGCGTTTGTGTCTCACATCCGACTCAGAGCCCTCGGAATACTGGAGACAGCATTCCTTGGATACTGAAAATAAATTAAAAACACAACGCTGGGCTTGGACAGAGGAATGGGAACGTTATTGACGTGGCCCAGGCACCAAGGGCTCTGGGGAACAGTGCTGGGAAAGCAGTCTTTTTGAAATCTTACATTAGACCATGTATTTAATGATATATAATCCTCAAAATGGTCCCCCATAAACTGTAAATACACATTATTTGAGCAAGTAATTAGTTTCAGTAGCATGCTGTAGCAGCTGTATGGCTTGCCTGCCAGACACTGCAAGTGTTTCCTCCAGCAAAAGCATCTATTTGTGATCTAACAATAATTACTTAATGATTTATAGAACTTCTCACATCTCCAGTACTTTGACTTCAAATCTCCACATAATTTCATCATATTAATGCAAGCAGCACATCATCACCCACATGAGGGAGGTGAGAAGAGTTATACCCACATGGACCAAGCCAGACTGGCTGAGTGATCTGCCCAGGGGGACAAGGAATTCTGTAGCAAGTGGAATAAAAGCCTGTCCTCTGACTCACAGGGCAGATCTACCCCTTGGTGGCCACCAACCCATCAGTCCTCTCAGCTAAGGGAAAAAAAGTACCAGAAGAAAACTGTAGTAAAATATATATATATATTCACATATATTACAGTTATATACAATTAAACGCTATGAATATACAGAACAAGAATCCCAAACAACCCCAAAAGGGAAAAGGGGGAAAGGGGAAGGGAAAAAAGGACAAAAATGGGTAAAAATAAACCAAAACAGATATACAAACTCAAAAACTCAGGGAATAGCTCAACAAAATAGCTAACAAAAATAAAATGTCACCAACTTCCCTCAATAAATCAGTTCCTTCCCCTCCGTGCTGCTGGACTGAGAGGTGCTGTGTGGCCTGGCAGGAGAGGACACTCCTGTCACTGCACTGCCACCAGGGAGAGGTCCAAGACTGGAGACAGCAGGAAAACAAGGTGACAGGAATAAGAACAAAAAACTATTTGGAAGTTTGGAAAAGAGCTTTGCTGGTGAGAAAGGACAGACTGAAGTTTCCATGGCTGTAAAGTGGTATAATCTTACCTCCTTGACAGGAGGATGATGAGCTGCCAGCAGTTCAGAGTCCTCAGACCCTGGGAACTCAGGCATCCAGGAAAAGCCTTAGATAGGAATACCAAATCAAAATGGGAAATTACCAGGGTACAGTAAGACTTCGAACAGTGCCAAAGGCAAGAGGACAAGCTTACTATTTTCTGGAGAAAAGGTACTGACATGCAGATAAGATCTTGACTAAAGAAATCCATGTGCTTGTTTGAGATGGAAAACAAAAGATGCCCACACAGAAGTAACAGTAAGTCTGAATTCTGGCAGAGCAGGCACATGCCAGAGCAAATGCAGGCAGAAAGAAGGAAAAATAAAACCTATGGGAGATGGAAATCTTCACAGAAGATGCATCAGAGACAAAACCTGAAGTTCAATCCTTCCATCACACCAGGGAAACAGTCAGGTAATGGTGGCCCACAGAGCACACTCTGGGTCAGTCCTGGGCAGCAACAGTGAGATCACTCAAGGGGCAGGACAGAGGAAAGGGGGAGATTCCCTCAAATGACAGCAGAGTATCCAGGTGATAGATGGCTGTAGGACAGATTTACTGAGTGCTGAAGGACAACACTGATTATCTGGCAAGTGTGGAGATAGAACTGATTTATTCTTGAAGAAGTGATGATGATCTATATTAAAGGAGAAATTTCAGAGTTTAGTTTGCAGGTTTAGTTTGCAATGAGTAAAGATCAAGGACATCACTAAAGCATAGATTAGGCACTTTGCAAAGTATATAAGGACAGCATACAGCAGAAACTTGGATCACTTAGTTACAGGAAGCCAACCCTGTGCTTCTCTTTGTCACTTTTCCCTTCCACCTGTTTTCCCCCTTTGTTTTTAGGTAACACTTAAAAATTACAGAACCTGGAAATGGGAAACAGAAACATCTGTTGATAATGTCAGAGACTTCCCTGTGCTCTGTGCTGGATTATCTGGATTTCTTCCCCTTTGAGAGATGAACTCAACAGAAGCCCAAGGAGTCTGTTTTTTTGGAGAAAATGAGGTGTGTTCCAAAAAAAACATTTTAAATGGGCAGAGGGGAAGGCAAGAGAAGAAAAAAAAAAAAATATTAAAAGGGAGGCTTGAACACCCAAGAGATGGGGGTTTCAGATAAGACAATGGAGAGCTGCAGATAATAAACACCACTATGGAAATGTGGAAAGTTTAGCAAATCTTGTTACACAAGACAATAGGTGACATTTCAAACCCACAAAGTGTGCAAGGAGGTGATTAGGTTCTCTGCGTTTTTTACAGGAATTAAAAACAGAGGCAGAAACCTTGTTAAACAGAACATGGATTTGTGCTTTATGCATTTTCCAACTCCTGAAAGGATCACAGGTGCCATCAGTGATCGGTTCCACATTATGAATACAAAAATATTGTGGCAGAAACACATCTATGGTCAGGCCATCAACACAGAGAAAACTTTCCATCATTAGTTGCCAGGCAACCCCCACCAATTAAAATAACCATCAAAAGCCACACATTTCATGCTGGAATCATTAATAGCAGAATGAAATTACAAGCCTTCAAGGAAACAAGGAGCCAGAGACAAACCACCAGACAACTACTGATCACATGCCCTCTGATGAGCAGAAACAGGGAGTGGAAATGTTTCCTGGTTCCCTGTTGGTCAGCTGCCCTTCACCACCACCCTTCCCTGGGCATCAATCTCCAGTTCCAGCCCAGCTAAAGTAGCTCTCAGAGACACGGAGAGGGACACTGTGCTATCCACACCCCCGACAACCAAAATGCTTTAAGCACAGGCATCTTCAAGTACTTGAGATGTCCCCATGGAAGGAAGGCCAATCAGATGAGCCATGCCTAAGAAAACAGGTTCTCTCTTGGAGCTGAACTAACTTAAAGTAGTCCCAGAATTGCAAACATCTCATGACATAACACCTGACCCAGCAGTACAGTCTGTAGAAGGGACACAGCAAGGGACTGGTCCATCTGAAGTCCAGCACACAGGTCGGTGCCCTGCTGGGTCTCAGATACCTGGAACAACAAACACCAATGCAGAGAAGCTACAAAACGCCTCCTAAAATATAAAACCCAACTAAATAAATTCTAAATAAAGGAGTTGGTTAGAGCATGGTGCTAATAACACCAAGGTTGTGGGTTTGATCCCTGTATGGCCATTCACTTAAGAGTTGGACCCAACGATCCTTGTGGATCCCTTCCAACTCGGAATATTCTGTGATCCCACCTCAAACATTTCTGATGACCCTTTTCCCAACCCACTGTTTTTCTTCCCCTAAAGCCTGGGATATTATCAGACTAACCACAGATCAAGATAAAGGAAATGCTTTTCTACCCCTCAGTACCCAAAGGTACTTGGGCTCTTACATGGGTTGTTGCCCAAGTTTGACTTTTAATTGACCAGAAGATCACATTCCTTTGCTGAGACTCACTGATGGCTCAGTGTTGCAGAAGGTGAGTGTGGACCACGTGAAGCCAGCTGTGCTCTGTGCCATGCCCTGCCTCTCCCTGCAGCCAGCACTCCCTGTCCTGAGCTCTGCACGGGGCTGTCCGGCACTGCGGCTGCACATCCCTGGAATAGCTCTGACCTCTGCCTGGGAAGGTGTTCCACAGGGAGCGTGGGGCTGAGCCCACGGCACTGGGATGACTCAGGCAGAGCTCTGGCCTCCTGCAGCACTAAGTTATCCCTCTGACACGTCCACAGGGGCCGCAGCCTCGGTGCCACACACGCCAAACCCTCCGGTCCCTTCCCATAACCAGCCTCATGCCTCCCCGCAGTGCCTGGCTCCTCCAGTGAATCACCCCCCAGGAATCTGCCCCACATGCATCAGGACCTGCTGCCAGCTCCAGTGATGGCTTGGAAACCACCAAACACTCGGGTGGCCATGGATCCCATCCACGGGGCTGAGGTGTGCATGAGTAACATCAGAGTTATGCATGTGGGGGGCACGCAGCGCTCGGACCACGGGGGTCAGGAGGAAGGTTCCCCACACACCACTGAATCACCCTGGCCTCCCCTGAGCACCAGGTATTATTAGCCAGTGGCTCTGGCAGGATTACAGGCCAAAAATCCCAAAACTTCAGTCAAGTGGTATGTGGATAGAAAACAGCAGGGCAAGGTGTGTAAGGGCAGTGGCTGCCCAGCAGACCTGACCATTCACAGCGATGCTCACCCTGCAGGGCTCTTGCAGGGCTGCCCTGATGCCCAGAGGAGCACAAAGCAGCTGGAGGAAGATGAACCTCCAGCTGAGTCACTGAAAAGTGGGCCACGAGGCATCAAAGGGTTACAAGCCACTAACACAAACACACGCATTTGTACCACTGTGATTACCAACTAACAGTGGTGGACACGCATTGTGGAGCTCAGAGATTTGACACTGCATTTTGTTCTAATTTATGTGAAAATCATATTCACAGAATTTGAGGCTACAAAGCAAATAGTTCAGTTTAGATACAGTGACTCATGTCAAAGTTATAAATATACTGCAGGGACAGAACAAATATGAATTGAAAATTAATCTTCCACTGGGAATTTGGGTATTTTAAAAACTCACCAACTGTTGATAAATATACACTGCAGGGACACAGGTCCCTTAAGACGTTCTGTGCCTTACTACCACCAAGAGCAAACAAAGGTTCAACTTGGGGCAGCAAACAGGCAAAAGAGCATTTCCAGTGTCACAAGGAACTTCTCCCTACAAGCTGGGACAGGAGCAGCCTGCTGTTAATAGACATGCACATCCAGCAGCACGGACCTCAGAGAGAAGGCAGCTGTGGCTCAAGGTGAAGAGGCAGGCTGACCATGACCATGAACCAGCTCCCCTTTCCCATCAGCTGGAGGGCAGGGGCTAATTCAGAGGTGCCCTTCACACCCCCAGGTAACAATAACAGTGCTCCAGTCGTCCCCTTGGGCTGTGAGCCCTCACTGGGATCTCCTCCCCAGACTGGGACGAGCCTGTGAGGGCTGCCCCAAGGCTGGCTGGAGCTGGGGCAGCAGCAGTGCCTGTCCCAGCTCAGCTGGGGCACTGCACGAGCTGTCCCTCCGAACAGAACAGAACAGAACAGAACTGCTGCATGAGACCCCCTGGGCACTCTGGTGTGTCCAGAGCTGCCAGGTAAGGGATGAGCTCATCCCCCGGCACTGCAGGTCACCTTCAGCCTCTGACTGATCGTGTGCCGATTTCCTGTGCCCCAAAACCAGCAGCAAAAGCGCAAATTAGAGACAAATGGCATGGTCAAATGTTTGCCTTCACGTAGGAGAGCAGAACACGTCCCTGATTTCTGTGGTGAAACACACTCATCTTTGAGAGCAGAGAGACTTCAAAGCCTCAGCTCTACAAAGCTCATTCCCTGACACTCTCCTGCACCCTGTGAGCAAGAAATAACTGATATTCCTCACTGTAAAGATTTATCTTACTGCACTATGATCATTGCCACTGGATTAAAATCTTCAGCCTGAAAAGATGCCATGGACAGCATTATGATCTGCAAACTGAAGGCACCTGATAAGTTATCTTCTTTAATGAGTATCAAACAGAGCCCATTAATTCCTGCAACTGTTCACCTGCACTTAGATCACACAAGCAATCTGGCTTTACAGCAATTATTCTTCTTCCAGAAATCCTGTCATGCTCTGAAATACTATCAAGAGGAATTAGATGATGAGCTTTTCAGGCAGACATTTTTCAGCCCTTGTCTTCCATATGAAAAATCTGCAACTGAACTCCTGCCAAAGCTAAGATTTTACACTTAACAGAAGGGACAGTGTTGCCTGAATTAATATCTGTTATTTAAGATTCAGCAAAGCGTGCTCACGTGAGCAATATAACATATTTAAACACATCTAAGTGCTTTGCTGAATTAAGGCCTAAAAGAGGTTCTGCTGGTGTCAGGGCTGAGAGAGAATCTACATTTAAAAACCATCCTAACAAGCTTCAGTGGTTTTCTTGAGGAGATTGTGAATAAAGGTCTACATTGAACTCCCTGGAAACCAGATCATTTGGGCTTTTACCTTACCTGAAGAGAATTATCTGACCTCTAAAAAAGAGCTATTGGAGGAGCATGGCTTTTTGCAGAAGGCAACAGGGGTTTACACAGAAAAGTGGCAAAAATCAACTGACAGAGCAAAGTTCTGGGATGCTGGACTTGCTCAGTTACAGGAGCAAGGCTCAGCTGTCCAGAACCCACTGGACACACTAGAGAGGCAAAACACAGCACACAAAACATGCCTGCTAAGTCATTTACTTTTCCTTTCTATTTTTTTTTTGACCCCAGGTCACTGGTGAAATTTCCTTTTTTTGAAGAGGTCCTGAACAACTGAATCATTACTGAATTTTTTTCCCAAAATTGCCAGAATGCAAGAAGACAACAAAGAGATTTACCATCTGAGCATTTTACCAAAACATCTAAGGGGGACAGAAGTCTTCTGTTTACTGACTGTGTATCTGAAGTATTTCCTCATTTTTCTGTGTTTTTGTCCTCAAGAACCAACCACCTGCAGGAATCACCCCCAGGAATCCATCCCTTCACCCTCACACCTCTACCCTGGCAAGGCTGGAGCCATCACATTGGTGCCCACGGGCATATTTTTGGTTTTCCTCTTCATCACAAGGAGCACAACCCCTCCAGCAATGGTGTGCTATGTGATGGTGGGAGTGGAAAAGGACAGCACTGGAGTGAGCCCCATGTGCTCCCAGGAAGGCACAGCATGGCCTGTCCTGCTGCCCTTGTCACCCAGGGCACCCTGACTGATGGCACCTGGCACTGAAACCAAAGAGCAGCTCCAAGAAGTGCCTAAGAAAGGGCTCTGACTCGGGCAGAATTTCCACTTCTCTGCACAACTGCACTTGTCTTTGCTGAGCTGAAAACACTCACTGCCAAGAGATGAAATGAGGCCTTGGAGGCTCCATCACTCATTATCACATTTCAGCCTGAGTGGTCTCCAAACCACAACTTTTCCCAAGGGTTTGAAATATTATTTTATTTATTTTTTAATTGTAGCTGGTTAAATATCAGGCCCTTATCTAAATCAGATGTCTACAGGTACAGAATTCTTGTTCTATGGTTATTAACTTTTTCTTTCTACAGCCATTATCTGGAAAGTAAGACTGAAAACTGTTGGAGGAGAGTTCAGGTCATTGTTATTTGGGGGAAAAAAGAAAGGCCATCTCGTGCTCTTACTCTCAGATTTCTAAGTTGTGTTTGGTTGGTGTGGCCAGGATTGGGGTGGGGGAGCTACAGGGGGGGCTTCTGTGAGAAGCTGCCAGAAACTCCCCCATGCCCAGCAGAGCCAGGGCAGGAGCTTTGCTGGCAGGGCTTGGGACTGACCCCATGGGGGACCCACCCTGGAACAGCCTGTTCCTAAGGGACTGACCCC
>JAWWEW010000020.1:1572913-1593624 GCA_035583185.1 Anabacerthia variegaticeps | reverse complement strand
GGTCCGTCCTGGCCCCGTCTGGCCCTGGCTCTGCTGGGCATGGGGGAGTTTCTGGCAGCTTCTCACAGAAGCTCCCCTGCCCCAAACCTGGCCACACCAACCCAGCACAACACCATTTCTGACACTGAACTGCTTCAGTTCAGTGCAGCAGGAACACCAACACCTGTATGGTGTGGTCAGGTTAAATGGGATACAGTCAAGTATATATAGTACTAATGCCAATGCTTAAATGGAAATACCACTGATTAAGTCATGAGTTTCTTGGTGTTTATACTTTTAACTCCCTCATTTCAAGTTGATAAGGGAGATTAACCTTTCATTCAACTAGCTCAACATTCTTGCACAATGTTGCCCTTTTAGACTATATTTGCCAAATGAAACTATAATTAAATAAAGAATTAAATCTAATAATAATTATTTTTAAATGTTAAACCTAATTTCACTATTTTAGTGAAGCAACAACTGTAACTTTAATATCACAGCTACCAATGTCTCAAGCTAAGCCTGTAATACAGACTAGCTGCCAGCTAGATCCATCAGTTTATTGCAAACAAAGTGTTAAGAAATGCTCAGCCCTGACAGGAGAAACGGGAATTTCAGAACATTTGTTGCCTTATCCAAGGCTGCTAAGTCAATTTATTTACTTATAACCAAATGTTATGGAAAACATCTGCTATTTGCCAGGAGTTAATGGTTAACTGATCAAAGCTGGCTATTGATTACTGTGGGCACTGTGATTGGAAAAAGTACCCAGAGAGGCAGCAGCTGCAGAGATGAGTCCCAGCAGAGCACAAACAACTCCCACAAACCTGCCCTATGTGCCAGCCCATTCCACAAGCTCTGCCATGACCCCAGACCCCAGCCTGGGCAGGAGGGACTGCACACACCACAGGGAATGTGGGGCACACACCACAGGGAAGGTGGGGCACACACCTGGAACAAGCCACCCCTTACTTCTGGCACACACTTGGTGTGAGGTTTCAGTTCAGTGGGGCAGAGAAAAGCTCTCCCAGAGCTCCCCAGTACCTGCACACCTTCTTGCCCACCTTTTTGTGCAAACCACATACCTGGGGATGGGCAGCTGCTGATTGTCTCACTGTGAAGTTATGCTGAGGAACCTGTAACACCTACATTTTCCCATTTACACTTCATACTACACAAAGAAGAGCAAAAATCCACAGTCTGTAATTCTCTGGCATTCCTGTGTATGAGCTCTCATGCACAAATCTACTACAGCCAGAACTGCTTTGATAAATGAAAGTTATTACCTCATTTCTTTGCCATTGCTCCACTGAACCATCAGAAGCAAAAGAAGGATTTATTGTGGATATTAAATTTGCATTGGCCTTTCCAAGCAAGTGATTCGTTAGGAGCAGCTGTCAGTTTGTTAACTTGTTTTCTCTAAGAGACTAGTCATTAACTCCAGGAATGAGTGACCACAGAGATGATTAGCATGCTAAAAAAGCCTGTGTAAAATTCCAAAAGTGTATATTGAAAAATATATATGCAGCTGCAGTGTGAGTAGTGTGAGCTCATAACTGCCTAGGAAAACCCTGATTACATGGCTGTTCAGGTCTGGTTTTCCAGGAGTCACAGCCCACACTGCACACTGCAAGCTTGTGAAAGCCTTGACACAAGGACTACATCACTTTTTTCCCCTCCAGATTTAATTCCAAAGCTTGTTAAACCGCCTATGAAGAATGTTCTGTTACAGAGCGAGCATGTCTTGTTTCTGACACTTCACTTGACATGACTTCACATCAACCACTTCAGCCTTTATAGGATTCCTTGTCCCTCCCAACACCTCTGTTCTAAGCAGTCAGCTGCACCTCCAGCCCTTTAACACATCAACTCTTTCCACCCAAGTCATCAGTTCTCTACAGACCTGGTGTCTCTCTTTAGCTAGAAAAAGATGTTACAAGATGTTGCATATATCTTAAGTTTGCATAAAGGTAGGCTGAAAAGGAGCACAGTCACAGCATTCCTTGGCTGTGGTGAAGAGGTGTTTGCATCCTCACAGTGTTTAACCAAACATGAGAGACTGAACAAACACGCTCTGGAGCAAACCAGAAGACCCCCAAAAATGATATGAAAAGAAGCCTCCAGTCTCCCTGCTGGAGTTAGTTACAGCACATGGCCAGTGCTCCCCACGCCTTTAACCAGTGCACTCGACCAAGCTTGAACATCAGTCAGAACATCTCTGGACACAGGCCAGGCGAGCCTCCAGCACTGTGTGGCAACAGAGCTGTCACAGGCACGGTGCTCTCTGGCAGCTCATGCACCAGCCAAACACTACTGTCAGCACCAGGAGAAAATCAGACAGGTATTTTCTGATGCACTCAGTGATTTTGCTCCAGACTCAAGACCAAATGCAATGCACTGTAACAAGCAAAGGTATCAGCAACAACCTAAAAAAGATATCAAAGCTGTATATTTTCTTCAGTCTGCTTGTACTTGTAAGAGTTCCCTGTAGTAGCCTTTGCATTAGAAGTTGTCCAGTTTGGGACCTGTCCATCAGATCCTGGGATGCTCTTCTGACCATACCAGTACAGGCTGGTACTTTATAGACTTCACCAGGCACCCAGAATTAGGAAGAAGGCCACAGGGGAAGGTTAAATGCAGTATGTATCCTGGCAGATACACAAGCACCTTTTGGCCAAGCTTTGTCCTCGGACACACGTGGAACTCAGCCACGTGTGCCTAATGCCATCGTTACGTAACCTGAAGTCACAGGTTTAGCACAAATGCAAGAAAAGTGGTCCCATATGGCCTTTCAACTGCAGCAGCAGCAGCTGGGAGAGTCAGGGGAGAATGTGGCTGTGGACCCCCTGACACGGCGCAGGATGAGCTGTGGCTTTACTGTCTTACAGCCACACCGTGCCTGTAGGATCTCCAGGATAACTGCTACATGCTGCCTACAGTAGGAAACAACCAAGCCCTGTCATCAAGAGTTATGGTAAAGCTAAAATTAACAGCTAACACATGGCACAGATGACTCCCTCCCTGCCTCTGCAGCTCTGTTAATGCTGCAGTGCTGAGAAAAGGGTGGGTGAACGTCACGCTGTGCCACTGCAAAACCCACTTTTCTTCTCTGGACAGGAAAGAACCATCTCTACGTGAGTCCCCAACAAGATTCTCCACACCTGTGGCCTAGCCAAGGCACAGGGGCAGGGAAATGGAAACCTACTGCCATGAAAAACAAAGGAGGAGAGAAGCCTTAGAGCTCAAGAAACCAAACTGCAGGCAGAGTGGCCGAGGTGCAGGAGCAGGAGGGCTGTGCAGGGGCTGTGTCACACCTGCAGGTACCACTGGCCACGGGAGGTGCTCCCACCCTGCCTGCAGCCAGTGATCTCACACCTGGGCACAGCAACACGTGGTGTTGCTGCTACCTGTAAGGAACCTGCTCAGGAGCCAGGTAAACAGGGAGACACCGGAGCTGCCCCAAGCCTGGGCAGCCGTGCCAGGGCTGCCACAGCACTGCCCAGCTGATGGCAGCTACTGTGCAGACATCCTGGATGGGTGGGGAGAAGTGATTTCAGGGGAAAAAAATGCTCCTTTCCTTCCAGCAACCACAGAAGGAGGGATCTTCTGACACACGTCATCTCTCAGCCAGATCAGAGAGAAGAAACGAGGCACCTGCACGGGGCAGAGCCAGGCAGGAGCCTGGGAGCAGCCCAGGAAACCCACCCAGCCCTCACCCCCATGGGGGGCTTTAATCTGTCACCTGGCAGATACCTTGCAAATGTACCAAGGACAACACAAAATCTGGTATGCACAAGTTATAAATAAATATATCCTCGACACACTCAGCAGCAACATCCTATGTTGAATGATGAAGGCACTGCCTGGCTGAGCTACAAAGCACTGCCCTCTGCTCCAGGGGAAGATCAGAAGATACCAAAACTTGAATTAATGTCAAAAATGACATACTAAAAGAGTGGGAAGTGCTCAAGAAAACATTTTAGGCTCTACTCCCAAGCCGCAGTCCAACCATACCTGGCACCACAACACCCCACAGCCAGGAGGGATCTGACCCCATCCAATAACACAACTCCAGCTTGCAAGTACCCATGTGCTCCCTCTGCAGTGACTGCTGGAGGCTGGAGAAAGCTAAACTGGAGCAAAGTGGGCCACACCACCTGGCACAGATCACAGCTCAAGCAAAACAAGACAAGAAGCAGGCTGTGGACTGGGAAACTTTTTATTGCCACTGTTAAACTTCATTGAGATTGCCCCCGACCTTGCTTTCCTCCTCAAGGAATAAACAATAAACTACTTAGGCCCTTGAGATATCTATCTGCTGACTTAAAAAGATCTCCATCACTTCAGTGCCTGCCACAAGAGCCTTTACTCAATTAACACACAGGCTTGGGGCAGGAGGACTTGTATAGAAGTTTACCCAGAAAAATCAAAATTTGAGATTAATTTATGTTTGGTTACAAACACAGCCAAGTTCACATTCACTGGAGGTTTTGTAGAAGCAAAGTTCTAGGTTCTAACTCCAGCTCCTGGAATACCTTTCATTACTCTGCCTAGTGCTTGAGGAGGCTGTGGATTGTGTAGGACAAAGCTGCTGGGAGAGGCCACAGCCACAAGGGAAGGCACTGGGGCATTCCAGGAGTGACAGTGCTGATCAGGGCACGAGAGCCCAGCTCCACCTGCCTGAGGGGTCAGCCCTGCCAGCCAGACTCAGCCCATTCCTACATGCTTTGAAAGTAGCCATGCACACAGCCTATTCTGCTTTGTCATTAACTTTCCGGAGTTTCAAATGGGGGATGAGGTGATGGACAAGCGCTTGGGAACACAGAAGGCTGTAGAAACAATTCTCAGACACCACCCTCCCTGAATCTGTATTTCAGCAGCCCTGAGCCCAGGGCATGTCTGTGCTGGTGAATTAAACCACGGCAGCTCCAGGTCAGCACTGCAGAGGGAGATGCCCTGGGAGCTGGTATCAGCCCTGATTAGCAGCTGCTGGAGACTGCAAGGCTTTTGTTGCTGTTAAAGTAGATCCACCCAGTCACACGGTGAAAGCCTAAAGCTAGCACAGCAAATGCTTCTTGCTTCATCCAGTACGTGAAATGACTGCTCTGAACCATGAAATTACTGACGCTATCTGCCCTGGGTTCATCCTGCCCCGCCGCCGGGGCACAGCCTCCCTTTGTGCATCCCCTCTGCTGCACAGCCCTGCTGCTCCCCCCGCCTTTGGGTTACTCTGACACTTGGTTTACAAATATTCATTCATTTCTCTACTTCTTGATTTAGTGCGTGGCAGTTCCACGATGATTTATACTTCTTGCTTGGCATTTATAGAGAGATCTTTTGCTACTGAGGCAATGAACTGGAAGACTGAGTGGCTCTTGTGGCTGCTCTATCGTCTGTGCCACTTTGGCTTTGTCTGGGAGTGATCTTAGCTCAGTGCTCAAGGCTCATGCTCAACTTGACAACCATGGCACGAAGGACTTGTAAGTAACTTTAGTGACTGAAGTACTAACCAAAAATAAAAAGACAGAAGAGGAAAATCCTGCTTGTAAAAGTACCCTGTGAATACTGGGATTAGCAGAGCAAGGAGACAGATACAGATGGGATGGTGAAGGAGAGCACCACTGGGAATTGGGACTTGGAGGGAAAAGTGTGTCTGTAAAGCACCTTCCCTGTCCTGCTGCCCTCCACTGCTGGACATCTGAATGCTGTGGACGTGAACTCTCTTCCAGCCCAAAGAGCCCAACAAGGCCCTTCAGCTCAAACCACACTTGTTTTGCCTGGGACACAGTGACTGTAATCCCATACGTAATTCAGCCTATTCAAGGAGTGCAAAATTTCTAGCACAGGGGTAGTAGCAACCAGGGGAAGACAGGCTAGGGCCAGCAAGAACTGGAGCTTGTACCACTGCTGGCAGAGGACACACCACCACACACAGGGCTGCCAGGTGAGCCCAGGAGACACACACACAGGTGCCACAGCCAGCAGAGGTGAGTGATGCTCCTGCACGTCCTTGGTCAGTCCAGAAAGGTCTAATAGCAACATTAAAGCTCCACAGTGCTCCTGGGCAAATTTCTTGTTGGGAAGCTGGTGTAAAGCACTAGGGGCATTCAGGCCAGCTGTATCCTCAAACTGATTTAGGAAGAGGGCAGACCTTCACACTGCATATCCCAATATAATGGGCAGCAGAAGTGGCAGTTCACAGATGGTGATGGAGATTTTTCAAACTGTAATTTATACCTGTGTTTCAACTGCTGGCTGTACCAACTGGAGACAGCCTGAGCTCTGGGGAGAGATGCTTGTCCACGTGATTACTTCAGACTTTGGCATAACACAGTCAGACTGTAGACCTGCTAAGTTTCATTCAAGCTGTTTCCAGTAGCAGGTTTACAGACACTGAGACACTTTTATTATAATAAATAAAAAATAAGTATTTAAAGCTTATATTGTCATCATCTGTCCTTTGTGCTTACTGATGCCACACATTAATAATAGTATATTTATCTACATGTTGCAGATTTTTCCTATGTAAGTGACAGTGTTTGTAGTACAGAACCAGCCAGAGACTCTACTGTCCCAGTCCCCTTTTTTAGTTTTGACTTTCTTAGTTGCCTTTAGTCTCTGTGTCTTGGCTCTTTTCAATATTAAATATGAGTCACTGATAACTGTGTGGCCTCCTGAGATGACATGGAAATGACAGAATCACTTTAAATGCTTCAGCTCACAAAAACCCATGCAACCAGGTACCAACAGCAACACTGAGAGCACCATCCCTGCAGCCCAAACCCCCTGAACTCCACAGCATGTCAGAGCTGCAAGCATCAGCTGCACAGACATCAAGTTGGAGAGACTTTTCATTACATTCTCCTGACATTGCACGTATGAGTCATCACTCTAATATATGGCAGAAAAAGGTCATATATTACAGCTGCCTTCGTTGACATATTTAAAATGGGTTCATGATTAAACAAGGAGACTAGTCTAAAAGTTTCCAGGTGCACTTTTCTATTTTGTTAGATAACGGGCTATTTCCAGAAGGAGCATGACAGTGTGGGAAAGGCACGGCATTACGTAACACTCTGGTTCCAAATTCAGCAGCTCCTTCCCCAGGCAGTGCCCGAGCCCCACAGCGACACTGCAGCCCCTGCTTTCCACCACCCACCCTGCAGAGGTGCTGACACTGACTCACCACTTCTCACCTGCCACAGGCAGCTTCTCCAGCATTTCCACAAGCACAAATAGCTCTGCTTAAACAAAAGCATGCACAGAGGCAGGTATTATACCAAGCTGTTTAGCAATACTAAACTATACACTTAAGGAAAGCTGGAAATTACTTAAAAACCTGTCACCTCAACTCTCTGAACCAGTTTTTTTCACTCCAAGTGAAATGACTCAAAGACTCTTTGAGAACATGAGAAGGAGCAATGTACCTTCCCATAAGCACATCCTGCAGAAATAACAATTTCGGAAAGGAATTTACCATAGGTTTCTCCCACCTTCAGCTCATGAAGGAACTTAGTTCTAAAGTGCCTGGCAAGCCCCCCCTTGGCTGCAGTGAAAGGCTGTCTCCTGTGCAGCTGGGAGGCTCAGCCAGGGAGGTGCTCAGTGCCCATGCAAACAGCCACACTCCTCCAGTTGGACAGGAAGACACTCAGACCATCTGAAAAGCCTGTCCTGATCTAGCAAGTCGAAACCCTTGGGACAGCTGGGCAAATACAGCTCCAGTGACATGTAAACAGGATATTCTAATTTTGCCTCCTCTACCTTCGGGAAACAGTAACACTAAATGCTATATATGTAGGCTCATTTCCTTCCTGGGAATCCAACTGGGGAAGAAAAAAAGTAAAAGTTAGAAAATCAACACCCGAAGCTGCCCATGTGCTCTCCAGCACAGACCCAGGACAGACAAGTGGTGGTTGTTCGGGCTTTAGTCAGATTCCTGTCTACAGTGATTCCTGCCCGAGGACAGCTCTGAGCTTCACATAGCCATGAAAGGACCTGAGCTCCACTCTCACCTTCATGCCTTGCTCCCCATGGCAGATGTGGCCAGACAGCTCTGCCCTGACCCACAGGAGGGGACAGATCCCGTTTTGCTTGACAGTGACCCTTCTGCTGAGATGGGCAGAGCAGCACATGAGGCCACAGCCCAGTGACTGAATAAACCCAGCTTTACACCTGTTAGTACTGTATAAAAAGATGCCACAAAGTGCAAAGCACTGATAGTTAACTCCATTTTGGCAGGATTTCTGCTAGGGCAGGTATTGTCTGTCTGGACTGCTTTGACTTTTTGCTGCATCAGGTATTGTCAGTCCTGGCTCAGGTAACAGTCTGCTCTCCAGCAGCTGGCATGAACTCCGGGGTACGTGGTCTGTCTGGATACCTCGACAGAAATGTGAACACACACTTGAGCCACATCCAAACAGCATCAATGAACGATCCAGAAATGCACAGATATCACAGTCAGGATCATCCTTCTCCCCTGCCTTGACCCAGGCTGTCATCTTGATGTGAAATGGGAGCAAAGTGGGTAAAAAAGGCCAGAAAATTAGAAAAAAAGAGTAGCACTGGTTTCCTCCAATAAAAAAGTAGGAAATGGGCATGGCCATAGAACTCAACTAAGAAGTGCATGTGGCCTCTGCTTATGCACCCAGTCATGTGCTGCCTCCCAGCCAGGGACAATCCATCAGCCAGAGCTGCACACTGTGTGCCCAGAAACACATTTCTCTTGTCACTCCCCTTTTATATTCCAACAGGCAGACCAAGGATAGAAGTACCTGGCTCCTCTGCAAAACCTGGGCACTGAAGGGAAAAACCTACACAACACTGAGCAGCTCGGGAAGGACCTGGCATAAAAGGCAAACCCCAGCCACAACAGGGTTTTGGCATCACCTGCTCTTTTCACAACCTGCAGCCAAAACCCTGGCCCACAACCTTGCTGAAGAAACCTGCAACCACTTAAGCTGAAGTGCTGAGCTGCTCCTGTTAAAGAACATGTGTCCTGCGACAGCCCTTGGCACTGAGATGCAAACAGGGAAAGACCCTGTGGCCTCAGTGGCTCATATCAGAGGCTATTTGCTGCAGGGCAGAAAAGATTTATCTTATCACTGTACACAGGGACATTGGTGCCCTGGTGCCCAACCAGTCCTGTCTTCACAAAACAGCTGCCAACTAGCACTGCAGGACCCAACCAAGTATCACAGCAGGCCTGCTGCCAGCACTAGCCCTGGGTGCCTTCTCCATACTCACCCTACTCTCCATCTCCATGCCAAGACAGCCAGGCATCCACTTTTTAAGCTGACTTTTGGATGATGGAGTCTTTCTTGTAGAGCTGGATGCCAGACTCAAGTCAAAGTGATGAACAAAAGACAAGATGCTCATCACTCCTACTCCTGACACCGCACCACCCAAACATCTCTTATTTAGTGAGTAACTCATCAGCTCCACCACCCACAGTCATGAGACAGCAAAGGAGTTGTGCCTAAATTTCTAAAAACACTTGCAAAAATACAACTAAAGCATAGTTGTGGAGCAAACCCCCCTGGGCCAATTATTCTTTAAAAATCTTTCTACAAGCAACAAAAAGCAAACTCAAGAACTGCAAAACCAGGGAAAGAGTGAGCAGACAGAAAAGTCCGAGGGGTTAGGAAGGTAATTTTCCACACTGTTAGCTACAGCAAATATCTCCAAATACATGCGATCTTATGCAATTTATCAGCCAAACGTCCTTTTCCATTTTGAAAGGTTACACAAAGTGGTGAAATGTTAGTTAATTTACGTCTTAGAGGACTGGCTAAAAAATAACAGAAACCTGTAATCTTCTCATAATTGTAAGTCAACACTTAACTGATACGAGAAGCCTCTATTCACAGCCGATAAAAGGTGCATTCATTCCTCTTTACATCACCCCTCTACTCTTATGTCCTGATGCAATTTTCAACAGCAGGTGAAACCACTAAAAACTGGAAACAGTGAGAAATTTCCCTCTGTCTGGTTTTAATTAAAGCACTCATCAAAACAGAGAAGTGACAAAGAGAGGTAACCCTTTGCACCTCAGCTGTGCTGCCCATCCATCCATTGCAGCAGAGCCTGGTGGAAACCCCACGTGCAATGTCAGTGGTAAAATATTTTCCCTACTACTAAAGCAGTGGTTCAGATTAGGATCATGGCAAAAGCAATAAAAGATAATTCACATCTGATTATGATCTGTGTGGTAGCTGTTGGGTGCCCTTTTAAGTTCCAGAGTACCCAGCCGAGCAGTGGGCACCAGAGGAGGTGCCATTGGGAAGATGGGACGGGATCTGAGCTTCCAGCTGGGCACTGTGTGGGAGCTGGCACATCTCCCACCCAGGACCTCCCACACCAGAAGCTGTCACAGCCCACTCCCAGCCCCCCATTCAGACACAGCAAACTGCCCAGACACTGAGGGTGGGCAGAGCACGTGGGCACCCAGCTCCCAGGTGGAGGACCAGGACATGCCTTCAGCTGCAGTACCCCTGTGATCCAAGACAGGCTTAACAGCAGCTCAGGGTGCTGTTGGCTTCCACTGCCACAAGCACACACTGCTGGCTCGTGTGCCCCACACCAGAGGGCCTTTCTGCAGAGCTGCTCTCCAGCCAGTGGCCCCCAGCTCCTGGCACTGGATGAGGCTATTGCTCCTCAGATGCAGGACTTGGCATTGCCCTTTGCTGAACTCCATGAGGTTCCTGGTACATATTTCTCCAGCCTGACAAGGTCCTCCTGAGCTACACCATATCCATCTAGTTTCCCAAGGGCTCCTCCCAGTGTAGTACAGTCTCCAAGCTTGCTGGAAGGGTACTCTGTCCCATCACCCAGGTCACAAATGAGGCATCAAACAGTACTGACTTCTGAGATGCACCAGTAGTGACTGGCCTCCAACTCAACCTCATCTCAGTGGTCACAACTCTCAGTTCAGCAGCTCAACCAGTTTTCAGTCCATCTCACCATCCACTTACCTAGTCTGTACGTGACCAGTTTGTCTACAGAGATGTGATGGGTGACAGCATTGAAAGCTTTCTAAAGCTGCAGTCAATGACCCCTGCTCCCCCCTAATTCACCAAGCCTTTCATCACAGAAGGCTGACCCAGCACCCCTGCTCCACATTTCCCCTGCTCTTCCTTCTCCTCATACATCTGTTGACTTTCACACCTTTCACCTGGCCCGGCTCCACACAAGCCTTGTCTCTCCTGAGCCCAACCATCATACTCTGACCGTATTTTTGTATTCCTCCCAGGTCACCTGGCCCTGCTTTCACCCCTTACACACTACAAATCCTTGTCATCTCTTTCTTGCTCATCCATGCAGGCTCCTGCCACTTCCTGCATGTCAGGATGGACCATTCCTGAGCCTGGAATCCCTGAAAAGATCACCCAGTTTTCCTGGACCCCTTTTCTCTTTTCCCTTGCTGATTTACAACTCCTATAAGTCAGTAAGGTACAGAAGCTATATATGGAAAATTGAAGTCAGGTCAGTCTACAGAAATGCTCTCCCCTTTTCTAGGTACAAGTAGAGTCTGGACTTCAGTTTTCCAGTAAAGCTTTCCCTGTCAAAATTCACAACAAAATGCCCTGGGTTAGTAAAGAGCTACCTGTGAATATTCACATATTAAATGCACACTTAAGAGATTTAACTCCCCAGTGAATCTCTTTGGATTTATAAATAAGCATAAATGCATTTCTGAGTCTGACCTTTAATCAAAACATTCAAGATCAGCATGTAAATCACTCAGCTGGATTTTTCCTTCTCACATGTCAAATCACTACAGCACAACCTAATGGAGCCATTCCCTTAATTGCACCAGAGCCCTTTTGAAATCTTCTCCTTTCACTGTATCCAGTAAGAAATCAGTTCCTCAATTTCCTTTTAAAAAAAACCAAACACAACCCTCAAAACTTATCTTTTGAAAACGAGCTAAAATAATGTGTATTTGTTGAGTTTTTAACATTTATTTTCACTTTCAAAAAATTCCTAGAGCCTTTGTATCCAGATGAATGTAGCCTCTTCTGTAATTATACCCATGAAAATAAGAGCAGCTTTTACTAAATCCATACTGTGATTCCTCTGTAAGGTTAAGAGTGAAGTACAAGTTGGTACTGAGCTGGTGCCTACACATCCTTTGCTTCTCCCACTGGTGTCTTTGAGAGAAGAAGGAATTTATAATTTCTAGAGAGGAGCTAATTGTCCATTTGAGAGAAGGAATCATTGTTTATCCTCAATTAAAAGAGACTGTGCTTCACTCTAGTACCAGTCACGACATGCCTTCTCTGGTTGTCTTCCACCACACGAGAGAGATGTGTCTTCAAGCAAAGCAAAAAAAGCCCAAGTGATCACTAAAAATGGTTGTTCCCTGTTGGTTTTCAGTTCTGGGAGCCACATCCTGCAGTGGAGCCAATGACTCAGGCTGACAGGAATGGCTCATGGAGGAAGAACATGTATCCCTTTCCATGTCCTTCCCTGAACCAACAGACATGCTGGAAAGGTGTGTGCTGTCATGGAACTCAGCTGAGCAACTTGCATCTTACCATAAGAAGAAGCCATTTCCCTCTGCAGTGCAAGGTTTAAATCCTGGCCAGTACCTCAGTCCTCCACCTGCTGAAGTTGGGAACAGCTCAGCATGTGCTGCCAGCACAAAGACCTTCAGCTCAGACATGAAATGCTGGGTGACCCCCAGGCTCCAGCCTGCCCTGCCCCTGCACAACAGTACCCAGAGCACTACTTGCTACCATTGCTTAGTGACCTGATCTTGGAGCTTTTTGAGAGAAGAAAACATGACCTGCTTCATTCCTATTTAGGATCAAGCATGTGGCCAGTCCTCTGTCCTGATCTACACTCCAGCCTGCCCAAAACAGAACACCCTTATCTCACCTCCTTCCTCCCCTTTGTGCTTAGAAGTTTGTGCCCTGGCCCTGAGCTGCAGGATGAAAACATGCAACTCTTTGTTCCAAAATGCTCACACCTGACCTTGCAGCCAGTCTTTCTCTAATTCAGACCCCAAGACAACACCCTGTTGTCAAGTCAACTGCTTGGTGAGAAACTGCAACTTGCACAATCCAAAGCATTCACACAACAATTTGTTTGCAGGCTTGTCGAACACTTTTTCCAGCTGGTAACTGACTTTTTTGGGAACAGTAGTGTTCCAGCAGGAAATGATTTGTGCAGAACTGAGCCTGTGCAGCAGCATACTCAGGTCCCAGATCTTCCTTCCACACAGGAATGGATGCCACTGTTTAGGGAGGTTTTTGACACATCATTGTCACCTGGGTGTGCAGTTCTTGTCCCTTGAGAAGGGCACACTCCCAATCTTCTCACTGGATTTTGGTTGCACTCCTAGCCAAATTTACATGTAAAACCAGAATTAGAGTTAGGACCTGACACTCCCCCATAGTGCCTCTGTAATTTGGTTCCATGCTCAAATCAAAGCCAAAGTGTTTTATACTACTTTCAGCTCAGCCCTGGTAGGGGTGGTTGTGGACCAACAAATACTGCCTTGAAGTGGCAAAAGCCCAGAAAACAGTGAGGGGGATGCAAATGCACAGGCATAAGCTTCACAATAAAGGTGAAATAATGTATTTCTCAAAATTTTAGGCAAATATTACCATGTATTCGCCAGAGCTCTCAGCAGCCCCCTCTCCTTTTCTTCTGAATCAAAGTTGTCTCTTGCATTTTACACCCTGGATAGGAACATTAAGTCAAAAGCTCCCCAAATGCACATGTTGGTGAGCAGTGAGCATTCCCAGGGGACTCACCCTCTGAAGGGTTATTCCTCTCCACTGCACACCTCTTCCTCTGGGCTTTTAAATACCACAGCAAAATTGGCAGCAACCCTGAGGAGCAGAGCAGCCAACTCCTTGCAGAAGCCTCATCTCTCTACAAGCCCACATAGGTCGTGCATTTGAGAGCTGAGAGGGGACAGAAGTCAAGGCAGGGCAACCCCCTCCCACCATAAAGGTCAGAGGAGAGAAGAGAGAAACTCTGACAGCTGGGATCAGCCAGGGCACATCACCCTCATGCAATGATGCAGGGCCAGAGTTGGAGGAAGAGACACCCGGATGGGAAAAGGGAAAAATGGAAAAGCTCTTGCACCACTTGCTACCGTGACATCTGTGGTTCACATTCAGCTGTTTGTGCCTGTCCCTGTGGGCTCAGCAGCAGCCCAGAGCCCCCAGTGGATGTCCACGGGTGGGGTTCAGCTCCACGCTGGAGCCCCCAGGCACAACCCAGCACTGCAGGGGGACAGGCGGCAGTGGCCGAGCCCCAGCCCTGCTGCCATGCAGGCACTGTGGCCTTTGGCAGCCCCTCAGCCTGTCACCCCACCTGCAGAGCAGGGCTAGGAATTCCCCTGCAGGCACTCCCTGTGTTTCCCTGTTTGGAAAGGAAGAGCTCCAAGCCCATACTCATTATTCAGGGGGTGCTTTGTCAGGAAAACCAAACAAGGTCCTTCCCCCGGACCTTGCAATGCACCCTTTCTTTGACCTTGCAATAATCTAACACCAGGTTTCCTAATTCTGCCAGTCCAGTAAAAAGCACACAGTAATTTCAAAGGAAGTTCTGCCCACAAAGGAGTCCAAGGCTTGGCCTTCAGCTCAGGAGGTTGGGTGTTTTGTTTTGCTCCTTTTTTTCCTCTCTCATGAGCTGCAGGGGTAAATCAGATGGGTGCCCAGCCAGAGCCAGGCTCCCCACTCCTGCCACCCCCATGGGGAGGGCAGGCAAAGCCCCCAGAGGTGGGAAGCAGGGAAAAGCTGAGCTTCACACACTTGGCACACCAGGAAGCTGATTTGCAACTCTGCACTTGGCACATCTTCAAAGTGGTTTCTTTGGGAGAGCCTCTGGGAATCACCTCTCTCTGGGATGGTTCTTCTCTGGCCTGAATTCCTCCCAGGTGTGGAGCAGGGGCTGAGAAATCCCCTCCCAAAAGAGTTAACATCAGTTTGCTCTTACACAGCATGCAAGGCTGTTCCAGCCTAACCTAAGCTACCCCTTCCCTTTTCACATTTTCTTAATAGGTCAGGGAGGGTTTTTGGGTTTGCTCTTTTAAAAAGCATGGTCTGGCACTCCAGAGTCATTCCACCCCATGTGGAATTGTCCCATTGCTCTAGGGCAATGTGGGATTTGGTGAGTGGATTGCCATGTTTCTGCTCTGCCAGAATATACTGCAAGGGGCAAACCTTGCCTGAGCTGCATTCAAAGCTCCAAACCCAAACCTGCCCTGGATTTGATTTCTCTCCTCTCTCTGAACCGGGGGCAGTGACCTGTTTGCAGGTGTTTGCCTGTGCCCTGCACCACTCCAAGACCAGCCAAAACCTCCCAGCAATCACTCTCACCAACCTCACACAGGAACATCTTCCTCAAAACAAAGCAAAGGCCAAGCAAAACAACCAGGTTTTTTCTGTTTGTAAAACAGCATCTGAGACCAGCACCTGATGGCTGCTAAAATTTCATGAAAAAAAATATTCATTATAATTATTTTCCTGCAAAAAATCAACCAAAGGAAGAAACTGGCAACAACACTCAGAGCCCCCAGCACCCCACAGCATCAGGGTGGTCTCTGCAACCACCTGCAGGTCAGTGGCAACAGGTGGCACGTGCATCACCCATGTCTCTGCTCTGCACATCCTCTCCAGGCTGAGGTTTTGATACCTTTAAGGACTTCTGTTCTGGGCAGAAGACAAGAAGAAAAGCAGAGGATGCACAGCTTCATTCCTGGACACAACCTCGATCCCATCACACACACCTTCCACCCACCTCCTGTGAGCAGAGCAATGCAGTGCCACTGACTGACTTTGCACCACAGCCCTCCTCCACACCACTGACTCCACCTGCTCTTTGTTAGCTATATCATAATTTGCAGGAAACTGCTGTCTCCCTGTCAGATACCACACTCCCAACACAGAGCAGTGACCATTCCATGGTGCACATGACCTGGGAGCTGCAGAGGCTGCTGGACAAGCCAGGCAGAGAAACACAGCAAGGGTAAAACACTGATGTGAATTTACTTATTCCCTGATCTCTGTGGTGTAATAAAAACAACTAGAGATAACTTCAAGAAACCAGTCATGACCTAACAGGACTGTCATGAACGAGGCAGGACTGGATTTATCAGATGTGTTCCACCTTCTAAATAAAATTGTAATTAGTTAGTACCTTGCATGAATTTTATTTTGAGATGCCTTGAGGGTTTTTTCCCCTCTGAGTTAAGCCTCTAAGGTTTGCACCTGAGCCACGGGGGGTTTCCAGTGGAGCAAGTGCATCCCTTGCTCTGAACCATTGTTACTTTACAGGGCTGCACCACAGAGACCCAGCCCTGCTCTGGCCAGGAACAGGTACAACAAGCCAACACACTTTCCAAGACAATCGGCTACTGACCTACACCTCAAAAAATTACATGCTTATTTCTCAAACCAGCTCAGAATCTGGACTGTAACACACTTGACTGGTGTGCAGCTCTGTTTTCTATTGAGTGTTTAGATCTGGGAAACATGGCTTTGATTAAAAGTGGGCAAGCCACCAACTGCAGAGAATTTTCACATAACTGCCTGGCGAAAAAAAAAAAAAAAAAAAGACAAATAGAGCTGCATCAGTTATTACCATTCATCAGAACTTCTGCCTTGTTCCCTGAGGAATTGCCTGTTTCCCCCATGCACACCCGAGAGCTGGGATGCTCAAGGTTAAGAGCACTGAGAAACATCCAGACATGTAGCACTTCACCAGTCACAGCTCTTCCCACTGCCTGCTATACACAGATGTTTTGCCTTTGCTGATGTTAGGCTCCAGTTATTTTTGCTTCTTCTACCTTTCTTTTTTTTATTTTTAAACAAAACCAAAAAAATCAACATTCTCTTTGAACTAACTTGGTTATGGAGAGATGGAAAAGCGTGACAGGTGAGATGGTCCACAGAGACTGTGAGTCTAATCCTGCTGCCTTTCATGTCCATGGCAAGAACAGGCAGACAGCAGCACATGGTCAGGTTAGCACATTTCTTTGAGCAGGGGAAACCATAGATAAGAGACAAAGTTTATTCACCACCCCCTTGCTCAGAACCATTCTGCCTGTGACTATTTTTCAATCATTCAACATTTGGCCCAAACAAAGATTTAGTAGGAATTTCACACCAGAAAAAGACTGAAAGCCAAGATCTTACTCTGATGCTACTGAAGGCAATGCCCCAAGGCCAGGGAAACAGCATCAAGCCACAGCAGCAGAGCCCTCAGTCCTCTCAATTCAGCCACATACAGGCTTGATTGATTACAGTAGCAGTCACACTTCTCCTCACTTTGTCAGAACCCCTCTCTACCAAAGGTTTCCAACCATCTACACCCTGCACACACACTGCAGTTCTGCACTTGCTAAAGACACACACAAAAAGGAACCTCAAATTACTTGTTTATTTAAGTTTGGGACACCCAAGAACTGCTGCCTGACCCTGTGTTTCAAGTCCAGCAACACTTGACCCCAAGAGGGACCCGTGTTTAGGACTGCCCTTACCCGATGCTCCCCAAACCCCGCTGTGCTGGCAGTGCCAGCACAGAAATAACATTGAGGGAGATGGAGAAAGTGCAGCAGGACCACCCAGCCTCCAGCCCAGGAGCTTTCCTTTCCTCCTGGGATCCCAGCACTCCCCGTGCCTGGGGATGAGCTGCAGCACAGCACAAAGGTTGATGCAATGACCGCCCGAACAAAAGGGTATTTCCCAGGCCTGGGAGAGGCCACAGGCTCTCCACGACCACAGGAAACATGATCCAAGCCAGCTGAAGCATCTAAACATGCACAACTGTCAAACTGCATTTAGGGATGGCTTTTAGCTTCTCTTTATTTTAACTTTGAAATCTTCGGATTTTTTCAAGTGGCCACATTAAAAGAAAGAAAACATCTTGTTTTCACTTTCCAGAAGTTCTGAGGTGGCACAAGTGAAACAGTTCAATTAAATAAATGTTTGGAGGGCCAGGAAAACATCTGAAAGTCTCTAGCAGTTCTTCCTCCATAGCCATCTACTTTTCACAAAAACCATAAACACGTTCTGAACTGAAACACACCATGTTCAGCCAAATTCTTACAAGAGCAATGTTATATACCAGGCATGACCTTTTGCAACTTATTAAATGCCCCCTTGCTGCCCATTTGATCCACTCCCAGGCTATTTCATGTCAATATGTGATTAATACTCTTTACACTTGCACACTGCCTTCCCTGCACTTCTCCCAACATTCACAAACACCCACATTAGCCCCCACAGCATCCAGCTACGTTTCAGTGCTGCTGTCTGCAATTAGACTTTATAATTAGCCATCTCCCCCAAATCCTGCCTTAAGTATTCGTGTTGTTATTCCAACCCAATCACATCCCTCTTTCAAAGTCATTTGATTTCCCAGCCCTGGCACTTGGAGGACCTCAATTCTCTACTGGGTACCCCAGCTGCCAAAAGCTCCCCAGGAGGAACCCTAAGCCCACCTCAGTGCACAGACAGGGTATGGCACCCACTGGCAGGGCCCAGCTCGGCCCTGGCACCAGCACCAACACCACCAGCCCAGTATATCCCTTCATCCAAGCCAGGCAGGAGCTGCCCCTGTTGCCCCTTCTCTCAGAGCAGGGAGGGTCAGGACTTACAGCCACGCTGTGCCAGACAGCTGAGGGCACTGTCAGCATCTGTCCCACCACAGCCCAAATAATACAGAGGTTCCAGCCCAGATGCCTACAGGTTTTTGTGCAAAACCTGCCAGAAGGAGCTTTTTCAGCATCTCAGATTTGGAAATAGTTGTCACAAGCAATAAACCCTTACCCCCAGCTGTCCCCCTGTGTAAGCCCTTCCATGTTTTATATGCACGGTAGTTCTCAGCTGAGCACTGAGTGTTTGTGCTCTGGGGTGCTGGGCTTTTTTCCTTAATGAGTCATAGGCCTTTTCTTAAAAGTTTGCTGGAACACATAAATGTGACATTAGAGATTTAGGAAAATTGCTCTGAAAAACAAGGACTGATGTTTCAGACAACGTGAAGCTCTCCAGCTGGAAGAGATACATGACTTGCTTGGCAGTTTTCTTGTGCTCCTCTGTGTCAGCACAGTAACAAGCAAGGCTTTGCTGATGGGGAGTTAAAGCAGCACAGTGAGGTTAATAGGAAGAGATAACACATACCACAGAATGGAACTATCTGCTCCAATGTAGAAAAAAAGGACAAAATCCCCATCCAGAGACAGCATCCACACAGGCACAGCGAAAAACTGCATAAGAATCCAGCCAACACCACATTTATGAGTGGATCATTTGCTGATTTTGTTGAGAGCTGAAGGCTGGTGCTGCTCCCCAGTAAGCCAAAGGAATCCTGCTGGCAGTCTCAGGAGTGTCACACCCCTGGAGCACCTCCAAGCACTGCCACATCACAGCCCCGGGCACCTCTGCCCTGTCAGGACTTGAACCTTTCATGCAGCTCAGCACAGCCCTCCAAAGCAAGGCTTTTTAAGCTTGTAATAAAACTTACAGACATCCTGCACATTCCTGCATCTCATCCTTTTATGCTGCCTCAGTTTTGGTTTATATCACACATTCCCATCCCTGTCGGAGAGGAGGCACTTTGTCCAGGATGGGCACAAAAATCAACCCCCACATTATGCTCTAAGACACCAAGTTTCTCCAGCCCCAGAGTAAGACATTGTTTGGGACACAACTGATGCCAACAGCAGAGCTGCTCCACTGCCAAAAGTCCTCTCAGGACTACATGGGATGTAGGTAGCAGGCCAAGCCCTGAGCTTGCTAAATGTCTGCAAAAATGCTCTGGGTTTAGTAAAACTGTTTGGCTTATCACTGTTGGTTTATTTTCTTTTCATTGCTGAGCAACTCTGTTATACACCTGGAAATTACTTTGCCCCATTTTGGTTTTTTTTTAATAATAATTTAAGCATTTTAAAAAAAGAATTACTTTAGTATTAGCAAATTGTCTTCCTTTTGAGAATGCTTTCTAAGCATCCAATATCCACAAGGCTGTAAGAGACATTTACATCCTAATTTATTAACTGTGGATATTAAAGATTTCAGCCCAGCATCTTTGCTGCTCCCACAGAGCCATCAGTGGTAGCACACAAACCTGCATCATTTACACATTTTAGATGTAAAAATCATACAACTTCAGGGGTGTTTTCCACTAAAAAACATCAACTTCAATCACATTGTAACAACAGCTGCTTTGACAGTTACCTGTTCCTTCACAACAGGTCACATTTCTACTCTGCAAACTGGAGTGGCCACGGGACCAATAAACTCATTAAATTTGGATTTACTCCGAATTCACATGGCACTGTGCACAAACCTCCAGTGTGTGACTGAGCATCAAACGGGACATTCACACACATAAATCTTTGTGGAATATCCAGCACAGAGGAAACAACTGCCAATACAAGTTAAACTCTGCTGGAGAACCATTTTTACTTTCAGTCTTCCTCAGGATGTCTCTCTGACCCCTCTAGGAAAGCACAGTTTGGGTCTTTTTGGGGGGTAGGCACGGGGGCAAGGGTGTGTTTCAAAGCCTGATGTTACTTCTGGGAATCTGAGAGCCTTTGACTTGAGGAAGGCCATACAGACCTGTTTTGGGGCTTGTGACAAAGCCCTAAAAGCTGAGCTGATCCAATGAATTGTTCTGTGTTTCATGCAGAGGCCTCATGGCTCTGTGCCCACCTGGGGCACAGCATCTCCAACCTGAACTACAGACCTGGGGCTCAGCATCTCCAACCT
>JAWWEW010000020.1:1539086-1564724 GCA_035583185.1 Anabacerthia variegaticeps | reverse complement strand
CTTTGTGTGGGGCAGGAATGCGAGGAAGGAGACTGGGCGCTGCGTCCCGCTGGAATGTAGTTAATGCCGGAGCCAAACAATGATTTTCCCCGAGTCAGGCGGGGAGAGGCGGCCGCGGCGCTGCTCGGCGGCGGGGTCGGCGGCTCCTGCTCGGCTGGGGCTGCCCGAGCGCAGCCCGGGCGGGCCGTGCCGCTGCCCCGGCCCCAGTCCCGGCCCCAGTCCCGGCGGGGCTGTCACCGCAGCCCGCACACCCCGCGCTCGGGGCGCCCCGTCCCGCAGCGCTCGGGGCTCCGCGCCCCAACAACCCGGCCTCGCCCCGGGGGGAAGGGGCGGCTCTGCCCACTCTCCCCCCGACCGGGAGAGGACCGACACCTGGGCGGTGCTGGGGGCCGGGGGTGCGGGATCGGCCCCGCACCTGTGCGGAGCCCCCCAGCGCTGGCCAGGCGACTCCGCTGATGGAACCTGTGCTTGCAGCACGGCAGCCGAGGGGTGCTGCCAGTTATTTATTAAGTCTTAAAAAAAAAAAAAAAAGAAACAAAGAAAAAAGCAGTGCTAAGACATATGATAAACATACTGTGGCCTAAAGCAATCTGTGAGTTGACAGGAGTTTAAAAAAGCAGCTACTGTCTGTGTAACTGCAAGAGCTTCATCTGTTGGTGCTTTGCCATTTACATCTGCGTGCTCATGGAAAAGGCTGTGAGAAAACAGCCCCCAAAACAGCCACTGAACTGAGACCCCTGATAATAAACCACAGCCAACAATTAATGGTTTTGGCAACTGGACTGCAACTCTTTGACAATCATTAGTGTTGATGGCAGAAATGCTGACAAAGCCCTAACAATAGGTACCTGAGGGGTGTCCTTTCACTGCTGGGTGCTGAGCACTCTGTGAGATGACAAATATGTCGCAAGTTCGAGCTATAGGCACTCTGCCGTGCCAAGAACATTTTATTCTGTTATCATACCTAATTAAACATTAAAAGCAACTGTGTACTCAAAAATGTCCCCAGCTGTGGAGGGCAATTGATTGGCAATCTGTTTGCTTGTGCATGCAAAAAAAAAAAAATCCAACAAGCCACGTAAATGTGCAGAGCAAGACCTGAAAAGCAAATCTGTTGGACACGGCAGAGGCAGCCCACTGTCAGTGTGCACACACATAAGCAAACACCACTGCTCTTGGGAGTCAAGTGCTCTTTTCTGTGTTCACATCTTTCATTACACTTTTTGCCCATCTCCTAAATGAGCTGTTACCACATGCTCCTGCAGCTTTACTACTTGTGGAACAAGTTACACCTCACCTGTAGCCCGCAGGTGTGTGATGGGTGAGAGGCCTGTTGCAGTTGTGTCCTGGTGCAGACCATCCCCAGCTCCCACAGCACAGGGCCCTCGGCACCAAACGTGCCCCAGCACTGAGCGGGACCAAACAGCACTTCCAGCCCCTGTCCCACTGAAGCCTTGGACTCGCTGGTAAAGCTGTCAGCAAAGACACAGACTGTGCTGTCAGCCACGTAGCACAGACACGTACCTGCCAAGAACAAAGACAGGTTCCTCCCTGAGAGCACGTGGAAACCACCTTTAACTTGAGGCCTCATCTGCCCCGTGTGGGACAAGGTTTATTTGCAGCAGTGGGCATCTCGTGAGCTGCTGCCTTCAGTTGTACCGGTGCAGAGCTCCTTCACTTGCTCCTGGGGCCTGTACTAGGCTGTTCTCTCCTAGTGCTGACTTTTCACCACTTACTGCCAATTTTTGTAAGGTTGTCTTCCTAAGAAACTGGGAGAGACTCACGGACAACTTGGGAAGTTGTTCTGTCAGAGCACAGGTAAAGAAAATTAATTTACTCTATTTTAAGAGTTTGTTGTTTTAGGTTTTTTTAAACTTTCATTAGATAACTTTACTATTAATCTAACGGATTAATACTAGTAATCTAACTATTAATCTTACTATTAATCTAATCTAATTAGGAGGCTGTGCCTGTGTGCTCATGCAAGGAAGCATTTTGTGCAGGTATCTTCATAGTAAGGACTGCAGAGCTGGCGCTGTGGGAAGTCAGAAGTGTGAACTACAGCAGGGGCTGTGTGTCCCTCTGGGCCACAAATCTGCCCTTGTTCTGCCTTTTGAGGCAGCACAGTTCTGTGCTGCTTCTGCTGCCAGCAGGTAGCAGGTTTCTATGGGGAGTCTGGTGGTACCCAAGTCATTAAAACATGTGCATTGTTCAGAATGGACTCATGGGAAAAACATACTGGGGACTGAGGGAATCTGGGGAATCTAAGGGCATCCAGTAGGCAATGTGGATCAAATGATAAAAATCACTTACTTTACTGTTTGAAAGCCTATGCTTGGTAAGTCAACCCTCAGATCCAGGCCCAGACAAGCCTGCTCAGTCCTGGGCCAGAGTATCCCAGCACTGTGTTCCCATCTCAGCCCTGCTGCAGGGGCAGTGCTCCTGACCCCCACTTCACCAGGGAGTTGTACCTGTGCCACACACACAAAGGACATCACATTTACCCACACTACAGCCACAGGGGAAGCCCACAGGGGTGATATCAGTATACTTGCAGTGGTACTCAGCACACTCAGGCACTGCTGCATTTCTCACAGAAGACCATCTGTAGCAGCCTGTGCAAATGAGAAGTGTGGAATTACAGCTGCTCTTGCTCTGCTAAGTACCCCCATCATTCCCCTCACTGTTACATAGAGGAAAACCCAAAATACTGGGTAATTACACCTTGGCAATCCTGATGTGGCTTTCTCTCCACCTAATTGTCAATATACTTGCTTAATTATAACAACTAACAGTAAAATGTATATATTGCAAGAAGACACACACTTCTGCAACTAAGAGCACAAGAGCTGTCAGAGTATTATAAAAGCTGAACTTCATTTCACAGCTTGGTGTGGTAATCCTTATGCCTAATTTTAAGTTATATGGTAAATCAGATATTAAGGAAAGCCAGCTGCTTCTGTTAAATAAACCCCATTGTGTGAGACTTAAAGGGAGCAAAGCAGCCAGGTGGAGTTATTGATCTGTGAATATCAGTTGGCCGGGCCTCACAGGCAGCACACTCCTGTTCCTGGTAATTCCCAGTGCCTGCAAGGGAACACTGCCCAAGCCTACAGGCAGGGAGACCTGCTGGGGGTTTTGCTTCCTTGGTTGCAAACAGTTTATTACCAACAAAGCAGGGAATCTGTAGATGTGAGAACTCACTGGGGAAACTTCAGCCCTCTCGAAGGCAACAGCAGAAATCCCACCGACTCGTGTTGCTGTGTGTGTTCTGTCAGACCTGGGTTTACTGACAGTGCAGGAGGGAGTTCTTTGTCTCACTTCATCAATTTAACCATTGGAAGCTGCTCCACAGATTTCCTTATTGAATGGGATGCTGCCTGATTTGCTGCAATTTCCTTCTTTGTCTCCAGCATTAAGAAATCAATGAAATTATACCTTGAAGTCCACAAGGTTTCCCAGTGTTAAAATTGATTGGTTTCTTGGTGAAGAAGGTTAAGGATTATTCTTTTTCTCTGGTCTGTTTTAAGCCTGATAAAAGAAAACAAAGCCAAACAAACAGAGAACACCAAAAAACCTTGTGAAATTCATACAAAAATTATACAAAGAAATGTTTTTATTTTGGGATGAGAGACTGAAGTTTTGATTTTCTTAGAAGTGGTAGCTGTATTGGGTTTATATTGCTTTGTTTTGCTTGTTTGAATCCTGTATATAATTTGTGTTGTGATAACTTTAAATATAAGCAAACATTTTGGAATATGAAGTTTGGCTATTAATATGTATTTGGACTCGGGTGATTTGTTTGCAAATCACTCTGTTCTGACCTGTTTTTTTAAAATTCTCATTTGTAGTTGATCACAGCGCCTAGAAATTGAAATTACAGTGTGTTTTAGGGCACCACCTTCTGGTGGACAGCACACATGGTATTTGAATGGCTGCCTTCGCTAGGCACAACTATTTAAAATATTTCTGACTAACACTACTCTGCAGGCTTACAGGTCACTTCTCATTCTAAATCTGCAATAAAACACTATTTAACATTTTTTACATTCTTCTTATTCATTGCAAATGCAGCTATTCACTGTGCTGCACAAACATAACTCGGGACAGACCCTGTAAAATTCCAGTCACAACAGGCGCTTTGTGAACGTGCTGGGTCAGACAGACAACATATGTCCAAGCACTTGTGATTAATACACCATTTATGTATCTGATTTCTTTTATAGTTTCATCTTCCACTTCTCTTACATATTTCAGATAATAACACTTTTGTCCAGTGCAGTTTCAGCTCATCCTTTGGAGACTGCACATGGCCCCAGCCACACTGCCCTGCAGTCTCAGGGCAGAGTTGCTGTATATTCAAATACAGTCAATTAGCAGCCACTACATTTGCATAAATCCATAATTTAGTTCGTCAGCTCTGTCAGCAGTGCACCCACTTAGTACTTTTAAGGAGGACTTAGGTTATATAGCTTCTTATTTCAGAGACTTGGAAATATAAAAAAACAAACTTGGAACTCTACGGAGCTGAAATTTCTCTTGATGTGATAAAGTCCTGATTACCATTGTGCAAACCATCATTCAGCAAATATATCAGACAGCATTAGAATATAAAATGAACAATAGATAGAAAATAAAGAACAGAAACTCTGAATGAGGGTCAGACTGCTAGAAGAGCACCAGCCTCACTGGTTGTGCCTCTCTGTGCCCACTCCAGAGAGGAGGCAGCCCCGAGCACTGCCCTCCCCTCCTGGCAGCAATATAACAATGCCACAAAACAATGCTGCAGTCCCACCAGCCCTGTATCCCAGAGAGCTCTCCCTGCACTCACCCCAGTCCTTGGCCACTATTTACAGGGTCTCCCAACCACATTCACCGACATCCCTCAAGGGACTCCTCAGTGCTCTTCAGTCTCCCGCCCTCCTCCTCTACAGCATCTTTAACTCTCTCCAGGTCCACCTGCACACCACCCTTACACTGTCCTCTTTGTGATCTCCAGAGCTCCCAGCAGCTTCCCAAGCTTCTCGTTAGGCATCTTTGCCACCCTTTCCCTCCCAGCACACTCCTGCTATGCCCAGTTATTACTGGTTAGATGTGCAAGATGTACGAGCCCACAGGGACATGCAGACAGACCCCCAGCAGGTAAGTGTGTGAGTACCACACCTGAACAGCCAAAGTGTCACCAGAGAAGCTTCTGTGGCTCTGTCTTTGCTTATCTACACCAGTTCCTCGTGGTGTTGCAGTGATGGAATTGTTTGCAAGTAGCTTCCAGTGCTGCTGAAAGGACTGGCAGAGCCATTCCCTATCTTTTCTTTTGGCAACGTACTGTGAACTCCTCACTTTTCCTCGTGTGAGTGAAGAAAAATGCTGCTGCTGAAGATAACATGTACCTGAACAGCGATTTTCTTCCTTTAACATGAACAGATATCAAGACATATCTACCAGTACATGTATTCACTTCATCCTACTCCTCCCTTAAAGAATCAACGCCTCCAAATCAAATTATCTGTAGGTAAATGTCCTCTGTAATCATTCTGCTTAGATACTAGCCTGGAAATAATCTCAGGCAAGCAAAAAACAAAAAACTAACTTGTGTAAGATTTGTTGTATTACCTTGATCCTGGTTCCTGTTTTCTTCAATGTCCGATACTTTAGATGCACAAAGTGGAGGGCTTCTTGTCCTTAGAGCTGCAAAGCAAAGACAAATACCTACCTATAGGCACAGAAACAGAACAAACCCAAATTTATTTCCCTTAATTCAGTGTTTAATGAGTTTTCTAATCCAAATTTAAAATTCTGAGGCAGAAGAAGTAAGGATTGAAGCAAATATCAGTGGTATCCCCAGACTGAACACAAGCTGATTTTATCTTCTGGGATCTAATAAATGGTTAGCAAGAGGTCTTTGCTGTAAAGGTCAGAATGTGAAATGGTACATCCATCTGCCTCAAGCTGTCAGTCGAGAGGCCAGGAAAGGATGCACCTCTCTTGAGGTTCAACTATGAAATGGTTTCACAAAGTAAAACTAGAATGTCACACAGAAGTACTACAAACACTAACTGGTTATCTACAAGTGGCAGTTGCTCTTAGGAAATGGGCTGGCACAAGGCTGGCTGGCAGAAGGGCCCCAAAGTTCCTCCTCTTGAATGGTTCTCAGCTGCCTCATAAGGGTGATTCTGCAGATGAGCTGAGAATTCCTCTGCCCTAAATCAGAGTAACTTAATGAATCCATAAGTAACTGTTGTCTATCATCAATACTCAATATTCCTTTCCAGGCTCCACTGTAGAAAAGGGAAATTGAACTAATAGCAGGTAGTGATACATTCCCAGCTGCATTCAACTACACTAATACTCCTCTCTTTGTCTTGTCTATACATGGCACTCACATTCCCTCCGTAAATAAAACTTTCAAGCATCAGGAATTGTTTCAATAAAAGCACCCAGAAAAGCTTATCTGTGTTACAGATTTTTGCATGAGTATAATCAAACAACTAGAGACCTCTGAGGGACAGAGGAGCCAATTTATATCACTGCAAATAGCAATTTGTACACTGATTTAATGAGCTGGGCTCAAAAATTATTAGTGAAGATGGAGCCTACTTTAGGGTTGCCATGCCAAGGCACTGGGATGAATTTCTCCTCCATTTTAACATTAAAATCTAATGCCTTCCAACTACACTTCCTTCCATGTGACTATTGCTACTATTAGGAGTTGAACAAATTGTCAGTTGAAAAGTGGGTTTTTTTTTAATTACTTGAAAGCTTAATAAATGCTTCAATTTATAATTTTTTTCTTAAGAGCAAGAGAAAGTTTTAGCTGGAAAATTCTACATTAACACAATGTTGGTGACTAGTAGCCAATTAAGGACACTCACACTCCATCAGTTCTGAAAAGCAGCTTTTCATTTAGCACAGCAGCAGTTTGCATTTCAGTAAAAATCATTCCCTTCAATGTTAAAGGAGAACCTGGGAGCATTTTCCATGTAACTCCTTCCTGCCCAGACAGGAGTGGCACAACTGCATCTCCTAAACACATCCTGAGATAGTTCCTGGTGCAGGTGAATTCTGGCCTTTCATGCTGCAAACCCAGTAACACATGAAAATTACTTCATGCTTCTCTAAGATTTCACCTTACCAGTGCCATAAGAACAACTAATAAGGAATAGAAACCAGTGAGACCCAGTAGAACCCCCCAGATTTTTCACCCCTAAATCTGTCAGTGTTGATTCAGCTCATACACCACTCAGCTTCCAAATCATGAACATTCTCAACTTTAGTAAAACTAATGCAGTAAGTTGTAAGCAGAATTACAGGCTCTACCATAGCCTTAAGAAGCTAGAAATCTAAATTTAATCAATAATTTTATATTTAATAAAGCTTACAGCAAAAATATGCTAGCCTTAATTTTTGGAAGATGTCATCAGACATTAAATTCTAGTGCTTCAGCTGTTTACAGCAAGACATTTTCCATTGTAGCACTGAAAATCCTTTCTGTAATGCCTCTTATTTACAGCTTTACCTCTCAGTCTTTGCTCATGCTGGCCAAGCAGCAGCCAACTCAAAAGGATTTAATTGCACAGTGAAGTATTAGGCCTCCAAACAAGCCACTGCACATGACTGTTGCTACCTAAAAGAAGAAATAAAACATTAATTGCCTCACAGAAGCAGTTCTGCACTGCACTGGCAAATTAACACCACGACGAGCTGGCCTTTGTACAGGCAGAACCAGAGGCAGGAACAAAAACATAAAAAGGTGCTGGGTTTTTTTTGTTTTTATCCATTTGTCCTCTATACATTTTGTTTCAAAGTCATTCAGTCTGCAAACTGTAACAGAATAAATCTGCTGCTCAGTTGCTGTGCTCTGGAAGGCCAACTCTGCATACTTACCCACAAACAGAAGCAGTTTGGGTTCACTAACACAAAGGTGGAAGGTAATTTTGGTACAGTGACAGAAATGGCCAATTAATGTGTCCTAAGAACCACCACTGGTAGTTTTGAGAGCTACCAACACCAACAAATGCAGTAGGTTTTAAGATACTGATTCAAACATTGCACTTCTGTCCTATGCACAAAGTGTAACATAAAAATCAGTGCTTTCTTCTTTCTCAAGGCAGGAGGGGGTGAAAGCACCTGTGCTGGTGCAACTGCTTCAGATGAAGAGCCCAATAACTGATTGTCCAAGAAAAAAAACATTCACAAAAGTTTTATTAAAAAAATTCCCCTTTCACCTCAAACAAGTGAAGCTTAAGTTCTGTACTACTAGGTTATGTTTAGAAAAATGGAAATAATACAGTAATTTTTGAAGGCTATACATTGTAAAATCCCATAAGCCAGCATAATCTTGGACTGTGCAAGCAAATATAGCAAGTATTTCAGATGTTATTTATTTGGTCCATCAGATGTACAGTATAGTAGTAGTATCTGAGTTTACAAAACATCAAATATAAATAACCTGAAACTGTAACAATACACAAAAATTTGCTTCTTACATTGACATACCAGGCAGTACGAGCTGAAAAACTGGAGTAAATTAACAGTTTTACAGTAATGTACATAGTGCCAGCTGATGTTTAAGAACACTGTTAGAACATGGCACTAATTTGCTTTGTTGAATTTTTTTCTTTACTTGTTCAGGGTGTGAAAAATGTTCAGGACTAGGCTACAAATGTTTTTGTTCAAGCATTGTGATTGTGTGAATGCTGGAGGTGAAGCGCTCACACACGGAATAAGGGATAAGTAAATGTACAAGCAGGCCACTGTTGGGACACTTCAAAGGTAATCATCACTGAGAAAACAAAAATGTACTTGCTTAAAATCCAGGCATCAGATTTTGCTAAACAACACCAGGTTTTTTTGTCCTGTTGGACGATACCTAAGAGGTATTTACACTGAAATAACATGCTTTTTTCATGATTGTTTAAGCAAATACTTATCTGTAAGTGTTTATAAACTATGTTTCCACTACATTTAATATATGGAATTAATATGGAAAAAACTTCTGAGAGAGTCTATTGATACGAGAGCTTTATCATCAAGAGAAACAGACACAAATTAGTTAAGCCAGTGATTTGGTATTCACTTACTCTCCTTGAGCCAAGGCCTTAAACTTAAGTCTAGTTCTGGACATTTTTCACATCCCAACACCACATGCTGTTACAGTATTCCATTATGTGACTCATCCTGTCGAGGGGCATCTGTGTGTTCGGTCCAACGCTCGGCGCCCTGCTCTGCTGCCGGCTCAGCACACGCTCTTGGTGGCCACGTACTCGCACCCTTTCTCCTCGAGTTTCCTCTTGTGGCTCCTGCTCTCCTCCTCGGCACTGCCCGAGCCACCTTCATCCTCCGAATCCACGATCATCAGGTCGTCCTGCTCAGCACCCGGCCCGGCGCGCGCCCTCTTTGCCCCCGCACGCTCGCACTCCAGGGCCAGTTTCCTCTTGAGGCTCCTGTTCTCCACCTCGTCAGCAGCATTGCCTGAAGGGCCCTCGTCTTCAGAGTCAACAATCACCACATCATCCTGATCTGCAGCTGCAAAATATGGGGGTTTAATTCCAGTGGATACTGCAAAGACAGCCTACTCTCAAACTGATTTTCATACGTAAAAATAAGCATGTCTCTAATGCAAGAAATACATCCTGGAGCATTCTTGCTCCATATTCTTAGCCATTCAACTGCAAGAGTATTTTCAATTTCCCTGAAATGACTATAAAATATGGTTTTCACATTGTTATTCCTTCTTCACCATAGATATGGAAAATATTGCAATAGCCCAAGAATTAGGGAAACGCAGAAGAGGAGACTGAGGGGAGACCTCACTGCAGGGACAACTCCCTGGGGAGGGGCAGAGGAGGGACAGCCACTGATCTCTGCTCTGGGGGGACCAGGGACAGCACCCAGGGAAGGGCTGGAGCTGTGTCAGGGCAGGGTCAGGGTGGATCTCAGCAAAAGGTTCTTCTTCCCCCAGAGGGTGGTGGGCACTGAGCAGGCTCCCCAGGGCAGTGGGCACAGCCCCAAGGCTGCCAGAGCTCCAGGAGGGCTTGGATGATGCTCTGGGGCACAGGGGGTGACTCTCAGGGACTGTCCTGGGCAGTCTTGGGGACTGTCCCTGGGCCAGGGATTGGACTCGATGGTCCTGGTGGGTCCCTTCCAGCTCAGCATCTTCTGTGATTCTGTGACTTTTTTGCATGTACAAAACACAAGAATCACATGCTCTCTGTAGCAGTTGTTGAGAAAAGAACATTTCCACACACCAAGCTGTAGTGCAGCCTCTCTTCTCCCTACCACAGTCAGCAGAACTCCCAGGAGAGGCCTCTCCATGAGAGAAAACCCACAAAGACAGGGGGAAGTGGAAGGGTGAGGAGAGATAGAACTAGAGGATAACAATGGATAGAATACAAAGGCAAAACAGAACCAAACATGAACTCTCAAGACCTTTAGTGGATTTGGTTTGGTTTTAAGCACAAATTCACTGTAAAAACTAATTTTATGCTATTTTTGTAATTTTTTAATATAATCTGAAATAAAGATTAGCAATGCTCTTAAAATTTAATCTTCCCTGAAAAGGAGGCAAGTGGCTACATACCTGTGCATGTATCTTAATTATGTGCACATACCTTAAATGTGCCAGGCAAAGGAACACCCCCCCCAAGTGGAACAGAACTGAGGATCCCTAACTCTTCTCTGCCAAGCAAGGATTTGGATTCATACACTGTCCCCACCAAACAGTATGGTGTTTCCAGCTCATCAGCCTGCACTTCTTACACATTCCAGATGCACTGAAGTTAAACTATCTTGAGTGTGTTCAAAGAAACAGTCTCTTTTTTTGTCAAACAACAGCATGACCATGAGTTAGGATGGATCTAACTTTATTTAAAACACTGTGCAAATGAAGCATTTAAGCTGACACCCCACCAAGCCCTTGCCAGGTAAAGAATAAAATTTAAAGCTGTATTTTCTGTAAACTTTTGTGTGTTTTGTAACAACTATAAATATACATTTTTCTATTTGATATCACAGTTATACACACAGGCAACTTAAATTCCCTTTATTTTGTTTTGGCAAAGTTAAGCCATAATACTGAAGATAACTACTTTAATTGGATTGCACTACTGAAAGACTGTAATTTTTCATTTAATACTAACTACTGTGATTTACCTGTTGATGTTGAGGGCTGTGCTCCATCATCACTACCATTGCTAATGTTCTTGGATGCTGGTTCTGATGGTTTAGGGCCAACTCTTTCAGGAGCATCACCAACAACTTCAAATTCTACATCTTTTTCTAGGTCTTCACTGCAGAAAAGCACATTAAAAACAGCCAGGTGAAAACAAACCCATTTTTTTCCACAAAGAAAACATCGTTCAAGTATTAGAGCACCCTGCAACTATGGCAAAATGAGGAAAACATATTGAAAAAGACAAAAAGCTGTTCAGTCCTCCTTTATAATTTATGTTTTGTCTTTTCATAAACACTGTTCCACCCAATACCATGGCTTAACATGCTTAGGAGTCAGAAAAATCATTATCTGAGCTTACAACAGGCTGGGGTTTTTTTGCCTTTTTAAATTTTGTTTTGATTTTTTTCTCATATGGCAGTTTCTTTCTTGTTGGTTGCCCCAAAAGTAAATTTGTTTTTGCACTGTGGTTTTATGTTGTGTTAACAACTTATTCAAATAAACCTCTTCCAGATACTGTTGTAAAAAACAAAACCACAGCCAAAAAAAACCCCTCAAAACAAAAAACCTTAAACTCTGTAATTTGATAAAAATAATAACAATTCCTCTTTTACATCTCTATTTTCTTTCAGCAGCTTAATCTTTGAGATTCATTCATGTATTTCCAGTTCTGAGTGCAAAATTCCCTGTGGAACTGTTCCACACATGAACACCCACATCATTGTTTCTGAGTCCTTACCTGTGCAGCACATTGATTAAGAGGGTGTAGTCCTGGAGGAAATCATCTGCTTGTAGCCGAGTGCCATTGCGAATTGCAAAGTCTGATAATTTCCTGTGGTTATTTCCTACAAAAACAATAAGCAACCTGCAGGATTTCCAGCATTTTTTATAAAAAGATCCTTTACACCTGAATAAAGATGCCGAAAGGAATACTCCACAACTTTTATGTAGAAACATAAGATTAAGATTTATTAGTGATCCTTAAAGCTGACTTTTAAGCCTGTTAGGAGTTGAAACTCCCTATTTTTGACTGACTTACTCCTTGTGCATCACATTCAAGCACTTCAGAGTTCCATTTAGTATCATTTTGGAGATGATACCTGTGTTACAGCAGTGCCTACAAGCATCCCAAACAGACCACCATCTAATAAGCCAATGAGTGGGGCTGCAAACAGGTACCTCTTTTTGAAAGGAATCTGACACACCAGCTGAAAGTACTTTGTGCAGGAAAGCTGAACTGGACATGCAGGCCTGTAGACAACACCACTGGCTCTTCCCAGCCACTTAAAATATCTGCAAAATCCAGTTCTCTTCCAAAACTAGTCTACAGGATGAACACTGCAACATCTGCTACACACACACGCTGTATGGCTTCTTCCAAGGTGCTACCTACTCTTATCTAAAACACTTCAGTATGCATACCTTCTGTTTCTCCTTCTTCGGAAGAGATAAGGATAGTTCCCTTTCCATCATCTATTTGTACATCTGGAGCTACCATAGCAAATTTTTCTTTCAGTATCTGAAAATATGAATATGGTTATTTAATCAATATCTGACTTCAAAACACTTACAAAAAAAGAATCTTGAACTACATTGATTTTATTATCCTGGCTTGTTTTCAGGCACCTACTGAAAGCCTATACATTATTTTTCTCATTTCCATGAACAAAAGGATTATATTTTTACTGTTTGATATTTCCATGGTCAGATATGCTGAAAAGATAGAATACTTCATAAAATGACAAAATTACAAATCAATTGTGACTACACAACTGCAGTGTGGCTACTGAACTATTCAGCTGAAATACAATTTTAGTTTTTTGTTGTCAGATATGAAACTGTGGGTTTAAAACCACTAAAAAGTTACAAAATGCAAACATCCCTTCACAAGCCATAGAGCACACATGGGCAAGAAGCATCTGGTTGGTTAATCCAGCTCTTCTTGTGGCTGAGGGAAATGTAGGGTAAATATAAACAGGTGATGCTCAGTCAAAATACACCAAACAAAATCCTAACTTTAAAAATATTCAGTATTAGACTCAAAAGGAAAGCTGGAGCTATGACTCAAGATTTACCTTATCCTGGAGTGTTAACACAGTAACTTTGTGTACGTTAAGTTTCACAGTCACTTCTGGCTTACTCGCACATACGTAACAATTAGGATTTGGTGGATCCAAAGCACAAGGAACCAACAGCTTCTTCCTGGGATTTGGCTGCTTGTTCAGGAAAATCTCGAGGACAAACAAGAAGCAAACAAGTTATTCTGTAAGTAACAGCACGTATAAAGACTGCTTTCCTACAGATTTCTTCTCTTAGTCCCACAGGTTGCCCTGTTCCCTGATCCCCCCAGACATTGTGCTGAGCAGGAGAGTCTGCCCAGACAGCAGCAAACTTGCATTAAATCCTGGGAATTTAATGATCCTTGAGACCTGCCCTTTGGTCATTGTGACTCAAAGCTCCCAGCATGCTGAGAAGCAACACATCAGAGACAGTAGAAACTATACATTAGTAAAACAATGTTAAATATAACTTTTAAACAAATAATAAATAACAAGAAAGCAAAGTCTCTTATTGCCACTTACTGTTCTACACTGGTCTATTTTTCCTGATAAAATCTTCAGACCCTCCAGCACTATCAGACCAGCTATTACTGCATTGGTAGTAGCTATAGCTGGGATAATGTTTCCTGCCATTGCTGCAAAATAAGCAAGAGTATGCAGATTGTTAACAGCAAACAAAAACAAGGAGTTTACATTAGTATTTAAATAAAACAATGTTAAATTTTATCCTTACACTTGATATCAAATCTGCTCTTCATATTCATTCCAAAAACATGCATCCTGAGGTTTGCAGCAGAAGTGACAAAATCCATGGAAGAAGGGTCATCCTAACAAGAAGTTAATACAGAAAGCATTTAAAAATCAGAATACTCCTTGGAAACAGTTTGCAACACGTGGTTCCTAACCTTAAAAAAGTTTTGAAAAAAAAGAAGTCTGCACACTATTCCATTTCAAAGTCAGTATACTTCCTCTTTCAAATACTTAGACAGAGCAATAATACTTTAAATACTAAGTACAATTAAAAAAAAGGATTTTAGTAGAAAATTAGAATATTAGAATTACTAAAATGCCTTGTATGTTGAAAAAGGTCTAAATCCTAAATCTTACAATGTTTTAAATATTTTCAACATTGCATTTCAACACTGAAACAGTTTCAGACACTGAGTGTTTCAGAAAGAAGTACTTTTACTATCTTTTTTAACAACATTGTACTACGTTGCCCCCTCCCCAATGTTTACAAACTACTTTTTTTCTTATGCCAAATGACTGCAGAAAGATGATACTGCCTGAGGTTCTAAAAGAGAAAATTGTCTTCCTTTTCTTCAGCAGCACCCCTTGCCAGAGCTCATTACTAGTCCAGCTCAGGAGAGCTCTCACTGCTAACCAAGAGCATGTTTTAGAGAAAGACAGGCAGAAAATATCAAGTTGCCTTATTAAAATATCTTCAAAAATCAGAATACAACAAACACCCGTGTATTTGTGCTTTTAGGAGTTGGTGAATTAAGTTATTCTACATCACAACAGTCAATCCTTACAATGAGTTACAAAAGATAATGGTTAAAGAATATATTTGTTTATATGGAAAGTGCTGTAAGTGAGGAGACACTTCTGTTCTAAGCAGTATTATTTTGGAATGAAAGTGAACGAGCCCAACTAATATTTATGCTGCAAATGTAGAGCATATAACTGGTTTCTATAAGGCAAACTAACTTTATCCCATATAAGTGCTTCTCCATCAGCCTTCTCAGCCAGGTGAAGACTCAGGGTTTTAACACTCTTTGAAAACAGGTCTGCATAGCTCCTGACATCGAGAACCTGCTGATCCTTCAGCACTGCAGAGGACTCATTATGTTGGTCAGATATGTTTTGCTCTTTGGGAAAAAAAAAGAAAAAAATTAAGATCAGGGATATTTATAAATTCCACAGAAGTTTTCTCAATTTCAGCAAAATTAAGTATTTTCTAAAATGAAGAACAATATCCTTAACCTACAGCAGCCCCAACATTTGACAACAAATCTGCATTTCAAACTGCAGCTGTAGCTGTTGTATCAGTCACTCAGACATGCACAAACTACAGCAAATGTACATTTTAAACAAACCTCAGCCTTCAGAGATAAATCTATCAGTGCTCATGGTAAGATATCCTAGAATAAGCTGACATATAATTTTGTTAAGTGTGTATTTTCTACAGCCAGTAATGAGTATCTAAAATAACAACTGCACAACAGTCTTAGAAAAACATTTTCCATATGGAGAGTAATTTAAAATCTTGAGGAATTGCAAAGAATCAATATGTTCTTTATCAGTATTCTACTGTGACAGCAAAAAAGGTACATATCACAGAGATGCATTAATAAACCAAAGGTATAACTAAAAATGCACAGCAGGAGGAGGGACAGTTACCTTGCTTTTGTACCTCAGCCCAGTCCAGTGGCACTGGAGGCTTTCTTTTCCTCCACAGCTTATCCATTGTCAGCAGGTATCTAATGTCATCTTTGAAAAGCTAGAAAACATAAAAAAAAAAAAAATGAAAAAAGAAAAAAAAGACATAGTATATTTACATTTGCTGTGAAACTGAAAAATCATTAGATTTATGAGGTTTAGATTTTCTCCTTGAAAATATTTGCAACTACATAAAATCAGATTCTAAAAACTTCTTATTTCCCACTTTCTAACACTTATTGCTCAGAGCAGACACAGCTGTGATCACTGTGGGGAGGAGTAAAGTCCAAATCAAAAATCAATACTCCAAAGAATGGGTTCATGTGCCTACTGAAGCCACCCCCACAGCTGCCTGGGTGCTCTCCCTGAGACAGTCTTACCTCCATGCCAATGAATTTCCAAAGCAAAGTTATTACTCCCAATGAACATTACATGCTATACTCATTTCCTGTATTTATTTCATAACTATTTGGAAGGAAAACTCCTAAACCAGTCTGTATTTTCTTATGCCAGAGCCTGATTATGCACAGAAGATGACTGATAGCTTCTAGGTCCTCAGGTTGGTTCTCCCTATGTCCAGTGCAACTCCTACAGAAGTCAAATACACCTTGTCATGTTAAAAGCAATTCAAATGGGTTTCTCTCTGTACAGTATGGCCAAGCTGCTGAAACCACCTGCACAGATGCACATGGAATGCCAGGGAACAAGCTGATGCTGCAGGACACCAACACCACAGCAAAACTGGGGGATGGCATAACATAATCCCAGACCTGATGGACAGCATTAAGTGTCTGAGCTGAGTTTTGACTTAACTTCAAAGCACTTCATACACTTCAAATAAAGACATTTATTTGGGGTAAAGAAGATACCTTAGTAAAAAGTTTAACTGGGTCGTAACCAGTTGATTTAGCCCACTCCTTAGTTGAAACACGTTTAATCTCACCATCTTCATTGGATGCCAGTGCTCTGGCTTCTGCTTCTGCTGGCTCCCCTATTAATAAAGTGACAACCAATACTTCAATTAAAAAAGAAAAAAAGGAAAATCCCATCCAAATGTTTCCCCCAGAGAATACTGACCTTAATGCACCCAACAAAAGCTGAGTTAGACACTGCCTGCTCCTGTTTGCCTCTGCAACTCACTGACTTAACTTGATGTCACCCAATTCCTTTGTTGGCAGAAACAGTGAATAATTGTTCCCCATTAATTTTCTCCAGTATTGGGATTTCATAAATGTCTAACCACCCCCTTTCAGGAGTCTCTTTTCCTGGCTGAAGAGTCTTAGCTTGGCTAGGACTTCAACACCAATCAGCTTTCTACCTCTGGTTATTCTTACACACAAAAAAAAATCCATATGCAGATGCTGATAACTTTTTTCTTTTTTAGTCACATCCAACAATCACTATCATGATTTCTAATAAACAGCAGGTTGCTTTTTCATAGAACTATCCATGAACATCTAGACTGAGAAAAAACAACTCAGAGACCAGCATGTTAGATGTGAATCTGTGAATGTTTCCCCCCTTTCATCATCATTTGCATTATTTCACATTTATCTGCCTCGCTGCCCAGTCAGTCTGTATTGTGAAGCTTTCTACTACTTTTTGCAGTTAGTCCTCCTCTTTATTATTCTGAGTGACTTTGCTTAATCATCTGTGTTGAACTGCACACACTTCCAACTGAGACACTCCTCTAATCACCATTTATCTCTATCGCTCAAGTAGTTTGACTACTTCAAGACCTTCACCATTTTTTCTCCCACTGGCTTATCTCCCTCAGGTTTCTCACAACAATTTACTCTGTTCTTTTGAGAATGGTGTAAACCAGACAGATCTGCTCCTCCAAGGGTTTGCTGGTCCCTTCAAAGGACCCACAGAGCCATGCAAGGCACAACTTCCCTTTAGAAAGGTTGCATTGACTCATCCCTGACTGGTTTTGGCTGGGATAGAGTTAATTTTCTTTCTGGTAGCTGGTCCAGTGCTGTTTCAGATTCTGTAAGAATGCTGATAACAGACTGCTTCAGTTGCTGCCAAGAGGTTACCCTAAGTCAAGGACTTTTCAGTTTCCCACACTCTGCCAGGGAGCAGGAGCACAAGGAGCTGGGAGGGAGCAGGGCCAGGCCAGCTGAGCTGAACTGGCCACAGGGATATTCCAGAGCTCAGCACATGAGCTGGGGGCGTTGGCTGGGAGGGGCTGGTCACTGCCTGGGCACCCATCAGTCACAGCAGCTGCATCTCTGGTTTGTCTGGAGTTTTAATCCCCTCTCTCTCTCTTCATGCCAATTATTACTATCATAAGTATTAGATAGTTTTTTGTTTCCATTCCAAACTGCTCTTCTCTCAAGCTGGGAGTTTTCCTTTCTGTCTGGTTTTCCTCCCCTGGGCAGGGGCAGCGAGTGAGGGCTGCAGGGTGGGCAGTGCCAGCTGGGGATTAACCCTGGCACTCACACCCCTCCTGTGCCCACAGCAGCAGCACTGCAGACACGAGGCTGCAGCTCAACCTTCCTCTGACTGCCCTGCTATCTCTGCTGAAATAAGTGGCTTTGTGTTTGCTACCTTTCAAGTACCCCAGCAGACACTGGTTTAAGTTACTTTATATGCCACTCTTTTTACAGCTCACCAATTTCATTCTGCACCGTCTGTGGGAACAACCTGTCCAGTGATCACTATGTGACATTCAAAGAATTTGAAGAGTTGGAGGATCCTCTAAGCTCCCCCTCCAAAAGTCCATTTATCTATCAAAGGATCCAAAAGAATCAACCAACAATGATGCTTATCCACCTCCCAGTAACTGTAACTACTGCACTTACAGAAAAATACTGAATAGCTACAAAAACATCACTCAAAATGGGCCTGTTTCCCATGCAGATAAACACTGAAGTGTTGCAGGTTACAAGAGTTCAAGCACTACCCCTGCAGGTCCTTGCAATCCCTCAGCTTTAAGTGGAAAAGGCAGAGTGACTATGAATATCACCAAGTCCTCTGTTCAAAAGACAAGCCTCCAGATGCAGGGAGGGAAACCAGGACTTCCAAATATATACGGGGGAAAAGGCCACCCAGTGACGAGCAGTGGTATCTCATTTGCACTTCAAGCTCATTTTTCACTCTAAATTTGGGGAAAAACATTTGCTGCAGAGGGAGCAGGAGACTTCACACATCTGCAAACCTATATTCTACCTCACACCTGGATGTGTTAACTGGAACTTCAGGAATCGTGAGTGTATCATGATCCTCAGAGCTGCTCTCCCCACACCATCTGAGAACAGCTGGAGAACACAGTGATTCTTGTACACTGTTCTGGAGGGATCATTTCAATCTTGTTTTAGGCTGCTCACAAGGGCCACTGTTCTGACAGGTTAAGACACTGAACTACTGTCACTTTGAAGAGTATTTTTTGCACATTCTCCATGAAAAAACCTCTGGTAGGCACTATGTATCAAGTTAACTAACAAACTGAAATGTTTCAAATATCTAATTAAAGAGGCAGGATGAGAGAACTGAATTATGCACAGTGTACATGAAGGTTTGTAAAGAAGACTACTATTAACACTCCCCAAACTCTTGTTGTCCAAGAGTACAGGAAACTGAATCCTCTTATGAGAAAATGGAGCTTAAGAAATATAGAGACATAAGTCATAATCTCTGAAACAGAACATTTCAGTAACAGGTAAACCACCAGCTTATATCACACTCACAGGCAGCTTCAGGATCAGCTCTGTCAGGTGAGACTTCTTGATCAGCATCTTCTTCTCCAAACAACTGGCTATATAATAATTAAAAACAACAACACTAGAATTTTAGCATACTGGTTAAAGACTGAAATATTTGCTAACAAATATATATCCACTTGAGAATTCTTGCTGTCAGACTGCCACTTCATACACTGCTTTTGAAATTGTTTGGATTCATCACACGAGGACTTAACACTGAGAGCACAAAGTGCTCAGTACAAGAATGAATTTAGCAAAACACTTCTGTAGAATTCACTCCATAATTCATCCAGCTTTATATTTACACTGAGGGGCAGAACACATTTTTAGAACCTGTGGGATATCCAAAATTCCAACAAACTTTACACTTGTTAATACATGCATTACACTGAAGAATGTGCTCACTTCACACAAAGATGAAGAATAAAGTAACCTTGACCTACACTGCTGTGCCAAACTACTCTGCCAGAATTTTGTAAGATATTAGAGCAAGGCTTAAGTACTACTCGACCTTCCATCTTTCTATTAAAATAAAAAACCAAAACACCCCAAAACCCAGATCAAGGAACTGGAGGTTTGCATTGTAATTTAAATTAAAAATAAATCTAAAATCCGTTCTAACTCATTAAAAAAGTGTGTCCATTTTATTTCTCTGTCTGTAGGTTTAGAAACCAGAAGAGTGAACCAGAGTACCCAGACTCTCTTGTCAAAAGACCACTTACTTGAACAAGTACTTAGCCCACACAATGCAATGGATAGGTTCTGAGGGTGTATTTCGGATTGTGCAGCCTGGGAAGGTCTTCTGAGTTGGTTTAGGCTGACATTCATAACATTCTGTCACTCCCTGGTGAAAAATAAAGTATTTAGTTGTCACACCGAGAAGGCTATGCAGAGTATAAGCTATTAACAGATGAACTGTAACTCTATCTCAAAACAGCCACCTCCCCCTTGTCCAAAATAGCCAATGACAAGAGTAACACACAACCTAACCTTTTTGATAACTGTCACTTGGCCAAGGTAGCCTGCAGTTCCACTCTCTATAAGAGGAATATCAGCAGCCAGACACATCCTGTTCACATGGTTACGGGCAGCTGCAAATCAAGAGGTTTTGAAGAAAAAATTGGAATAATTAGGAAAAAAAAAAGTTTTACCTCTCCAAATTCAGACTAGCTGCCTATGCAAACGCTGATCCTTAATCTGCCTCGTTTCATTATAGAGCACTACACCATTTCCACAAAGTCCACTTCCCCATTAACACAAGTTATATTTACATTATTAAACATAGCAAACTCAACTGAACAAAGGTACATATGTACCCACAACACTCATCTCTTCCCATAAAGCAGCAGTGCAGCAGTTGATGTTTGCTTTCAAACCACCTGTAGAAGCACTAAGTACCCTTTCAAGTTCCCAGCAAAGCACACAAGCCTCGGCCCAGCCACAGGGTGGGGGTTAAGAGGACACTTGGTATTTAATGCTGAGAGAGGAACTCGTTACAGTTGTGTTTTTATGAACAAGCAACATCTCCCAATACAAAACCATAGTGGAAACTTCACCTCTGTTATCCAGAGCATTCATAACCAAGGTAAACTGGCGGAAGAACTCTACGTTATAGTCAGGGCTACAGGAGAGAAAAACAGCACTTGAAATGGCACATCGAGGTTATTATGCCACAACAGAAACTCTACACATGCAAAGACTGGACTGATGTCCACGTGATAAATTACACATATTACAAATTTAGCTAGTCTTTAACTGCCCCATTTGTCTTCTGCCCCTTTTAAAGCTGGGTGACAGCATGAATTTTATGCTGCTGAAAGGAAGCTACTGCAATTAGTACTAATTTGACCAATGAAACGGGCAGACAAGGAAAAGTGATTAAACTACTCTGACCTAATGAGTAAATTGGCTGAGCTGTGGTAACTGACCTTAAATACCATCAGCTGTGGCTAAAGCATGCACACTGTAATTACCATAGCTCATCAGACTGGATAATTCATTAGACTGAGATAGCTCCACGGGTTTGACTGTGCCTCCAAGCCCTCAGGAGCCAAGACATGGGATCTGAAATCCTGACACTTCAGTGTCTTTACACTGCACTTCTCTGATTTAAAGAAGGTGGAAAAGCAGAGACAGTAAGAGGAAGTAGAATTAACAGTTTTACTGTTTCAGGAGAAGGATGCAGTGAGTCACTGTTTCATCAGAGTTCAAACCTTCGTAATACAGAACATCCATTTTTAAGAAACTGGACAAATACAAATTAGAACATGGGAAACAGCTAATGAAAATCTACATAATCTTGTACATTGACTACTCATTGATGGCAGATCGTAAAGACTAAATTTTAACAGTTTGGGGCATATATAAACAACACTTAGTTACCACTCACGTAAAAGACTTAGTTCTTTTAATCACAGACTCAATATTCTCACTTCTGTTAATTTAATTATTGCTTAAGACATTAGGGCATCCTTACAGTGCAGACACTTATATGGCAAATGTTGCTAATAAAATGAAAAACAGACACAAGCAAATGACTACAGCTTAATACCAGAGCTTAAAACTCATGCAAAATCCACACTCCCACTCAGGTTTGGGGCAGTCTCACATTTAGAGCTACTTCTCCTTACTGAGGAAGCTTTGTAAAATACCTTAAAGCACACCATTGTAGCATTTAATTAACACAGTACTTGCAAATCAAAACATGTAATTAGAGCTTAAAACCAAACATACTTCATGATGCTATCATGGTAAGCTATAATATTAGCTTCTGGACAAAACTGTAACACGCTTTCCTTGGCAACCTAGAAACGAAACAAAAAAAAAGAAAACAAAAAAAACACTTATTATTTCTTCCTTCCTTCTAAAGACAGACTTGATACCAGTTGAGTATCGAGTAAGTTGACTACCTTAAGAGATTTAAATACTTTTATAATGAAATGCTGTGGATAGCCATGATCAACCAACACTTACCTCTTCCCAGCAGAAACTAAATGGTGACATGTCTCTAACACTATCTATAAAATAATACTGAGCAATGACTTGAGCTTGGACTTGTTCCTCACCTGTGATTTTGATCTTCCAACATGTTTCTTTTGAAACAGAAACTGTCTGTTGAGATTGCTGACATCAATAGTATCCAAATCAATCTATAAACACACAAGAGAGGCATTTCACTTTCACAGAAACAAAAGGAACAAAATCATTTAAGAGAGTTTGAAGAAAAGGTGACTGATCAAAATGCAGAAACTTTACAGAGCCCTTTTCAGACCTGCATTCAGGTGTTCCATCTTCACTACAGTAACTGTAGAGGCTCAAGTGATCACCTCCTGATCTTCAGGATTCCCACCCTGCACGCTGCTCTGTGCTCCCCCAGGGGCCAGGAAAGGCTGTTCCACTTCCCCTTTATGAATGAACACGGCTTTGAGCAACTCAATCAGCAAACCAAGGGCTGCATCACCATCTTACACACACTGCAGGGCAGAAGCTCTGTCTGTTTGTCACAGGACTAACTGACCAAGAGCATGTCAAAAAATTATGAAGTCTACTTAAAAAATAAAAAAATCCAATCACACAATCAAGGTGTTTAAAAACTTTAAAGCACAAAACACCTGTTGTGTACAACCTCAAAGGATGCCATGTCTGCAATTCCCCTAAAAACCACGTTCCTGTTTATTAATACGTGCACAGGAACAGCATAAATTCAAATTCCTCTAGCCCCCACGACGAGAATTAAGAAGATTTAACTAGAACTTTGACATTTATTCCTAACTTTGTTATCACTACGCTTCTGCTGTTCCTCTGATCAGCAACTCTTTTTAGAAGTCCTCTCCTGTCCTTCACATTTGTAACTAGGAGAGTGAGATAGTTTTTCTGAGCATCAGAGATATTGCTCCCCAGTTGCCACAGATAATGCTGATAAACTCAACACAGTGACACTTCCACTGCACAGGGAGTACTCCCAAACTGACTGTGCAGTGTGAAGGGTAAACATGACCTACTAAGGGTGTTCTCATACAATTCTAAGTTTATGAACCAAACCCGAATTATGAAAAAAGCAGGGCACACACTCACTGAACATCCCTAGCACGCAAAATCCGAACTCCAAGATTAAACTCCATGTTTTCTGAAGGGAGGATCTTTAATTTAAGGACTAAGCTTTAATATACTAAGAACTGCAATAGCTAAAGAGTTTTATTTAAATGCTAAATAAGAGCACTTGTGGATATAGAGCAAACAGAAAAGACACAATCCTTTAGAAAAGTATTATAAAGCAGAGACTGTTAAACTTTATTACCTATAGTATCAGAGTAACTACCCATGGGCTTGTATCTTTTAATGAAAATGGCATTTGCATGAAAACACATTCCTGCTTCCTTTCCTTTCTCCTAAGACGGACTCAGAAAGCTTGTTTAGTCCAAAGCCAAAAAGCCCGAGAACCTCAAGGGAAAACAGTTAAGTGCAAAACTCTGTTAAAACTTCCACTACCCAGAAAAGTGAGTATTTTAACTGGGGACAACAACAAAGTGACACAAGGTACTGCTGAAAGCAGTAATAACAGGGCTAAAGGAAGCAAAGGAAGTTTTTCTCCAGAGAGAAAACTTGACCACTAGACCTCAACAGAAGCTTCAGTCTAGCTAAAAATGATGAGAATTGAACAGTTCACTTATTAAACAACTTCTAGGCTGCTCCTATTTTTGTCTGCTGGAAGAAAAGACATCAGAACTTCTGAAGGAAACATACTCCTGTTCTCAATTCAGACTTGGATATTGAGCAACTTCATTTTGTTCTCCATTCAGCAGGCAACAGCCTTTCAATGCAGTATACTTAAGTCACATATTTGCAAGTTGTCTGGTATTCAAAACTACCAATTTTTTTTAGCATTAACATGTTTTCAAAAAAATTCACAACTTATAAAAATGAAAAGCATTTTCAGATGTTCAAATTTGTTAGCATTTAATATCCAAGCAAAACCCTCAACAATATCACAAATATGACCAAAAGCAATATTCCTAATAGCAAATTCCCTCTTTGTGTAACTATTTTTTGCTCTCAGCCTTGTCTCCTCTCCACCCGTTCCCTGTGTAACCAAAACATTACTGCCCTGCCTGAATCACTGCCAGTGATATTGTTAAATGAAGACAGCTCTGATCCAACATGCACTTAAGTTAATGAAGTCCAACCAAGTCAGTCTTGAAAGACAATACCAAAACCCAAGCTATCATAAATGAAATAAGCACACCCCATTGAGATTTATGCCTAATGAACAACTGGAAAATCAGGAGCTATTAAACTCTTTCTATTATAATGGGCTGCAGGAATACACAACTGACTGAGCAAGGCATGGGAAAAAAAGGGGGGAAGGCTGCAGAAAACACAGGCTTCCTCTCTTTGCAGTTTATTGCCCTGCTACAATGTTCAAGCTGCACAGGCTCTCAAACCAAGGGACAACCTGGAATTACTTAAACATACCCCACAAATTTAAAAAGGATTCCAGCAGAAAAGCCTGAGGAGTAGGACAAGGCAAACCAGGGTGTATCTTCTACCGGGTGATACAGTTTTAGATGGAGCTGTTCTGCTCAGCCAGTGTGACTGTAACCCCACACTCCTCCAGCCTGCCCCAGCCACCCCCGACGGGCAGCACAAGGGCACCCAGGGGGACACGCTGGGCTTGGAACCGTGTGCTGTTCCTGCCACGGTCGAGAACCAGGGCACGTCTGGATACCGGGGAATCCCGGTTTGGCTAACAGCATTTCTCTGTACCCCGTTTTCATTACCCCCTCTCCCATCTGTCCTCCCACACACTCTCAGGTTAACATCTGGAGGCAAAAGTGGAAGCACCAGCCTGCGGGAAGTGCCGTGGGCGGCCTCGCAGCGCTGCCGGTTCTACAGCCCGGTACCCAAAGGCAGAGTTCGCCTCTCCGCGGGATTCTGCAAGGGGGGCTCGGGGTGCCCGTGCCCGGGTGTGTTCCCCGGTTCCCGTGTGCGTTCCCATGCCCGTGTGTGTTCCCAGCTGTGTTCTCCGTTCCCCGGTGCCCGGCTGTGTTCCCGGCTGTGCTCCCCGTTCCCGGCTGTGTTCCCCGGTGCGTTCCCCGTTCCCGGTGTGTGTTCCCGGTGTGCTCCCCGGTGCCCGGCGGGTGCTGGCGGCGGATGGCGCGCAGGCCGCGGCCCTTTGTGCCGCCCCCGCTGCCCGGGGCGGTGCCGGCCGTGCCGGGCCGGGCCCGGAGCGGCGCCCCCCGCGCGGCAGCGGCGGGAGAGG
>JAWWEW010000020.1:1519510-1531474 GCA_035583185.1 Anabacerthia variegaticeps | reverse complement strand
CTTGGACACTCCCAGGGATCCAGGGGCAGCCACAGCTTCTCTGGGCACCCTGTGCCAGGGCCTGCCCGCCCTCACAGGGAAGGATTTCTTCTGCCTATCTGATCTATCCGACCCTTTCTTTGTTTGAAGCCATTCCCCCTTGTCCTGTCACTACATGTCCTTGGCAGAAATCCCTATCCATCTTTCTTGTATGGTCCTTTCAGGCACTGGAAGGGTCTCCAAGGTGTCCCCAGAGCCTTCTCTTCTCCAGGCTGAATAATCCCAACTCTCTCACCTGTCTCCACAGGAGAAGTCAGTTCCACTGCCCTTCCCTGCACACACTTACCAGAGGAGGAGACAAGCTGTGCACATACACACAGTGCTGCCTGTTTTATCTCCTCTTACAGGGAGTGGGGCAGGACCTCAGGGGTTTGTGCAGTGCAAATCTATCATGACTATTTTGAAATTATATTTCTCTTGCATGACATGTTAGGTAAAATGAAGAGGAGGGGCAGATGCTTAGGAGGAATTTTTGTTCACCAAACCAGCTGTGCCAACACCCTACCTTCTGATTTCTGACTGGCCACAGAATTTGGGCAAAAAGACGTAGGAAATCCCACCCTATTTCTTCCAATAAATTAATTTGGAAAGAAGGGATAGCTGGCTAGTTGCTGTAGGACATCACTAGCTATGAACAATCTAAAATCCCTCTGGAGATACAGAGGGGAGAAGAAGGGAACCAATGGTCAGTGTAGGTCTGTGGAGCTGCATAACTGTGAGGGCCCAGCATGCCCAGTGACAGGGCTGGGACAGTAGGAGCAGCCTGGGGACAGGCACAGGAAACAAAGGCAGCAGAGAAGCTCCTGTCAACTCTGGCATGAGGAGTTCAGGATTTGTTCCTGGCAGCCCAGGCACGTATCAGCTGGTGAGGGCACTGCAGAGGTTCTGGGACAGTCTCTGCCCAGTGCTGGTGACAAAGGCTGTGCCCCAGTGCCCACAGCCTGGCACTGCCTGAGGGCAGAGAGCAGCCCGAGCACAGGGAGGAGCACCAGGGGAAAGACAGAAATGGTGGCCCCTGGAGAGAGCTACAGCTGAACTGGAGAGGAGAGAAGTGGGTAGCGGAGATATTTTCTCCCTTTTCTAACGTCTTAATCCCAGCACTACCATTACAGACTATGTACAACAACAGTCACAACTATACTGTCTCTTACAAAACCAACTAATAAAGCAGAACATTCTGTAGTTTCATTTTCTTTCCACAGAGGACATTTCTATATCTGCATCACACCAAAATTTCTGTACCACCATGGATACACTTGACATCAAAAGGCAGGTTTACTTCCAAACTGGGTCTTCACTGATTTCACTTTACTAAAAAAATGTTGCTGCTACATTGTCTTCAGTCATGGGGAAGTGAAAGAAAAAGCTGAGCACTGGGGAAATCTGGGAGCTGTATTTAACAAGTGAGGGATCAACTGGAATTACTACAGTGAATAACTGCAAGTATGACAACTGAAGAAAAGGCAAAAAGAAGGGAAACAATTTTCTCCTCAAACTTCCCTTCAGTAATTGTGTTTGCTATCCTAATAGCTTGCATATTATGTGCATGTTTAGACTGTAAATTATAACTCTGAATTGACCTTCTTGTTTTCCATTTGTTTCTTATTTGTCTTTTCAAGCATCAGCTTTCTCCAGAAATCCATCTTCTTTTCTTTCAACTTTCTGGCTTTCTTTTGTTTTAGATTTATCTGCAAGTATTCTTCATTTAGGTTGTAAGATGGCCATTCAACCAAACCCTCTCCATTAGGATTTCTGTAAACAACAATAAAGAGAGAGTGAATGGCCTTTTCAGGCACAGGGGAGTCCAATCTTAGAGGTAAAGACTGGACCAACAAAATAGCTAATTTCCCATGGAGTCAGTCCAGAGCAGTAATATGTGTCATGACTCTCCTGATTCTTACCCATTTCGAGCAAAGTTAGCCCAGTACTTCATCAGAGTTCTGCTAAGGTTCTTTTCTTCCTCTGTAACTTCACCTGAAAGGCAAAATACAGAATAGTCGTTGTGTGTGGCAGAAATCAAGACACTGCTGCTACAGGAGCAGCATTCCTGTCTGTGAAAATGTTGCAACAACTTAACAATTGCAACAGAGACAATGCCTGCAAAATGTTAGTAATACAGCATCAAGAGATAGTAGCACTTCATGAAAGACATAGTTATCCTTGCACCCAAATTGGGCAATTTGGGTACAAGGAAACAAGGTGATGTCTCTGTAGCTTTCCAGGAAACCAGAAGCAAAAAAATCCCCATGTGTCTGCCAGCACAATTCAAGGAATGGGCCACACAGTTTAGTTCCCTGGATCTCCTTCCAGCTTTGTGGGACTGACATTCTCCCTATTATTCAGAGCATGACTAGGCCAAGATGTCTCCATTCTGGCACAAGGTGATGTCATCCCATTTCTCAGCACTTCGAGAATATTCCTTTATATACAGTGACACACAAGCCCACCGTATCATGAGATGAAAATAATTGCAGTGTGTAATTAGTTATAAATGCATCTCAATACACTCAGAAAAACACTTGTTATCTTAATGCCCTCGGTAAATTCAGGCAAATAGGAAAAGAACTAGAGTATTTTCTAGTGTAGGAAGCACATAATTAAAAAAATAAATCCAAAATATAAGCAAATAAAAAGGCTCTAGTAACAGATTAACAAAGCGTTTTACAACATAGCTGTATTGCTCCAAAGTTCAGTGGGGTAAAAGGAATCACTTTCATTTGTGTAGGCTTTGAAACAGACTATGAGCTACTGTTCAAATGACAAAAGCAGAAAAAATGGTGAATTTACTTAACAGAAGTTGAATTTCTGTGTCTCTGTCAAAATAAGAACTGTTCTTAATTTATGTCATGGGGAAGAAAATACTCCATCCTGTTTTAGGCACATGCAATTTTAATTCCAGCATATTGCTGGATTCATAGTATTCCTCAGGATGTGGCATCATGTATCTTAACTGTTCAGCATATTTATTTGGAATGTAGCAACATGGGATTCTGCCTGAAGAAACTTGCTGAATGCCATGAGAATTTTGGGAGTACACCCTTAATCCTCTCTCAATGGGCTGGTTCGAATGAAATGCTTATGTTTTAAATGAGTCATGGGGCAAAATAGATGCAACTATTAAATCTTCATGCAAAAAATGAAACATTGGAATCCCAAGCCTTGCTCTGAACACAACTGGAACACCATCTGCAAAAGAGACCAAGTGCCCCATTCTCTGGAGCCCGACAGCCTGTGGGATTCCCTGGAGAGGAGGAGAGACTAGCTTAAACTCCTCAGGAAAAGAAGATATCTAGATTTCCTGCTTCCCAAACACTCTGCCAGTTCCTTGCAAGCTTAATTGACCTTTCCTTCAATTTTTTTTTTCAGCCAAAGCTATTTGGCAAATTCATGCTTAGTGTTGGTCTAATGACAGTGAATTTGCTAGGAAATGCCCTGTTTGGTAAATTGTTGACAACATGTATGACTGTCCTTCAGAATGAGCAAACTGTGCATGAGAGAGGTTGGGGAAGACAAACAGTGTAAACCAAACTCTAACAGGAGAAAGAGTTATGCTTTGGTCTCACTGTTAATAGATACACTTTACTCTGATTAAAATATGTAATAATGCCAGTTACAAGACTAATTTCTAAGAAAACATTTATGGCTATTTCTTACTGCGCAGCTGAACTTCCCCAGCCAAAAAGGGTCCTCCAAAGACAAAGCCAACTTCATCTCCATGGTCAGCCTTCACATACTCTGGTTTGCTGTCCCAGTATGAACTGGGGCGGTGCTGAAACTCAAAGAAGTAGGTAGGAGCTCCAGACTCTAGAAAATGTAACATTTAGAGAGTTAAAGAAGAGATGCCTAAAGTACAGCTGACATCAGCTGTTTAAAATACCACCTTAAACGTGCCCAAAGCTTCATACTGGGCACATTTCTTATGTACTGTTATGTTCAAATATATACTTCTATTTTTAATTCAAAATTAAGAACTCACAGCACTTACAAAAAAATTAAGAGATTCACCCCAGGAAAACTTACAGAAAACAAAAGAACATCAAATTATTTCCAGTTCTGGGTATCTTGGCATGGTTTGTCTATACCATGAAATCTCCAGACCACAGAGCTGCTGACTTCCCAAATAGCCCTGGGCCAAAGGACAAAGGTTGCTTTAATATGTTTTAATTTTTAAGCCTGTATAGTTCAGTTAGTAAATCTTTACCTGTGTTATCATGCTCTGCTCTCAATGTATTGTGATTATGAGCACAGTGCAAGACCCTAGCACAAAGATAAAGGACCACACACAATTCTGCACCCCCCTATTCTTCATCCTCTGGTTCCCAGCAGCAATCTCAAGATGGGCTGCCTACCCATGACAGGATTTGTGCCTGTATCATTTGATCCAGCATTTGTAAGAGGTTTGAATATCCTACTGCTGTTCATGAGCTTACCCCTGTGATAATTCAGTGCTTTAATGGCTGGCATGACAATTGCCATATCCCCCAGCAAGTCCAGAAATCGGTCCCGTAGCTCAGCAGGATCATCTGTGTCTCCTATATATTCATCTACTATCATGGGCAGGAATTCTGGTGGCACATCCTAAGAGACAAAGGGGAAAGAGGAAACAAACAGACAAATTATCACAGTCTGAATTAGCAGCTCAAAACGTCACCTTTTTAACTTCAGAGATTCTGCAAAGGCACAAAGGTTCAGGACAGCACCCATGTTGATGGGAAACCATGATGGGAAAGAAAACCTATTCAGACTTTTTGTGGGAGAAAACACCCCAACACTAACATAAAAAAACAAAACAAAAACAAACCAGCCTGCAAGCCCCCCAAACAAACTAAACAAGGACAACAAACCAAAACAAAAAAACAGAACAAAACAAAACAAAACAAAAAAACACAAAACAAAAAATCCCCAAAGACCTCAGGTTGAATTTGCACCAGATTTATATGGTTAAAACTCTACAAGAATCAAAGATCCAGCAGTTTTCCTTCTGGTAATACCTTTGGCTTCTGTTTTCTTCAGGAGAAAAGAGATGGGAATAACACAAGTAAATTCTCTGAGTCCCTGAAAGATTTATGGGCTATTAGACTAGAGAACAAGACCAACTGGATGTCCAAACACAGCACAGGGTTTTAGGTTAGAATTTGGTGCTTGGAAGATACAGTTTAAAACTGCGAGTGCAAAGAAACTACTTTAAAAGCTGCATTTAACTTCATATAAACATATTGAAACCCATCAACCAGGAGATTAGCCACCAGATACCTGAGCATTAGGGACACTATTACAGTAATCCTACATACAAATACGTAAGATAAAAATGTTGCTTCTCAGGTCTAGAAGGAAAAAGGCACTTCCTCATACCCCAGGCCTGACTCAATTCTATTTCTAAGTCCTGTCAGCTTTCTTTGCTGGGACTCTTCCCAAAGCATAACATAACCTCAGCTCTTAGTAACATCGTGACTCAGATCTGTCATATGCTTGAAAAAGCAAATTCAATTCTCAAATTAGATTAGTGCAACAGTACTTACTATCATTGGTAGGAAAATCTCTAAAGTTGAAGCGATTGATTTTTTATCTCCTATTTCCCTCAAACCTGTTATTTTTGATGTCTGCACAGAAAAAAAAAGAGAGAATGTTATTGGCACCATTCAACTTTCTCACTATTTTTAACATTGTAACTACACTATTCCACTTTATTCTTACTACTGGTGTTCATTTTTTGAAGCATCATAGGCAAAAGTGCAGCACAATGCAGCAGCTGTCCTGAAAAGCTTGTATTTACTGCAGTAAATGTTTGCTTGGTGAAGGTTTATACATAAACTACTCACACTAAGCAGCTTACCCTTAAATCAATACACATTAAGAAACTTGTAAGACTAGAAAGCATTAGGGCAGAGTTGAAGCAAAAACTTCTGTCTCACAGGGTTATTGGAGATCTTAAAAGTCACTGGCAGCCTCTCTGCCTCTAGTCCAACTGTTTGGGCCCCTTGAATTAAAGGCAGGGCTCCTCTTTTAGAGCATTACATAAAACAACTCTTCTTGACTGCAAAATAATTCAAACAGATTTCACTCTGCACTGTTCTTGGACTCAGTATCAGCACACTGCCAGAGACAGAGGTGCTACACAGCTTTGGGTTCAGAGGAACCTGAACACTTGGAAATGAATAAAGGGGATGAGAGAGGACACAAATCCATCTCCCGAAGTTTTGTGCAGTGACAGCATTGGCTCATTTTTTTGAGTTACCCTCTGAGTTTCCATGAGAAAGAACTTCTGCACAGAGAATGGGCTGGACACCTGTGTCATCCCCAAACTCTGTCCACAGCAGAGATTTCCCCATGAAAGCTTTTTCTGCAGAGTAACAGTGGCACACAGGGGAAGCTGGTTAAGGTGATCAGTGTATCTATGTATCAACTCTGACTACCGTGCCTTGTGGGGGAAAGGACTGGGTTTACTTCTCTTTCAGTAATAAGCCCTTGACTGTTGCATTCTCTTCTCTCTTTCTGCCTGGATGAGGGATTCAAATTTTAGGATAAGAAAATACTGCATAAAAATTGATGTTTCAAGGATGCCCATGTGGTTTAACTTGCAGGATGAAGGCCATCTCATCCTTTTGTGACCAACTGGTTCTGAGTCACAACAGAGGCAGGATGCAAGCAAAGTTAACCTTGTGTGTATTTCCAACAATGCAAAGCCTTGTCCTACCAGCAAATACCTTCTCAAGTTGCCTCCACCAGTTAATACAAACATTAAATAAAGTAAATAATAGACATTAAATTACAGATCTAATATTCCAGCCAAATTCGCTGTTGGTGACTCCTATCATAAATGGAACTGCATTGAATTCTTTGCCAGCCAATATCTCTTCAGGTGTCTTATGAAGAAATACTCCATCCAAAACTATGGGTAGAAATGGGATTTCCTGCAGGACAAAAAAAAAAAAAAAAAGATTAAATTACTTGTTAATAGTATTTTCAAATTTTTCCTTCAAATGTCCACATTAAATGTTCCAAGTGCAAAAAAGGGCTTTAAGAAATTTGAGTATGTACAGTCAGTGCAACAAAAATTCAGTTTGGCAAAAGAGTATAAAATACAAGCCTGGTGGGGTCCAGGTATGGAGTAACATGATGGTTTCCTGATCTAGTGCTCCTTCTAAGTGGCATTAAAATATATGTATGCTCAAGCCCTGCTCACAACTTCCCAGGTGCTGTGACACTTCACTGGAAATTCCAGAGGGAAAACATGTGAAATTATTTCAATATTTGACAAAAGTTAAGCAAAACTGACTTTGGAACAGATGAACAATGCACTCTGGTTGAGCAATGCGAGTGTGCCATTACAATACTCTGTTACTGTAAAGGTCTCACCCACCATGCTGTTGATGATGTGCTCTGCTTCCTGCTTCCTCAGGCAGTTTATCAGGGACAGTGAACTGCTCATGTCACACTTAAATATGCTTGCAATTTTCTGAAAATTGTTAACAAAGACAAGGTGTGAGGTGGTCTTAGGGGGATCTATAAACAGAAAATTATTTTACACACTGCTGTTAATGGTTTTATTTAAGGGTACATTTAAGTGAGCTTGATAGATTTTTGAGTATTTTATTTTCATAGAAATACTACAGTTTAATCACAAAGTGAAATGATTCCGGTATACTTCTCTTTCTTGCTATATTTCCATTCCCAGTTCTACAACAAACCTTGCTATAAAAATAATAAGGTAAAGGTTGTAGCATAAACCAAATAAGGAAAGAAAATTCAGAAAATCGATTTATGAGACATTGACATTATTACTACCTGCCATTACAGGAAGATAAATAAAAAGGTACTTATAGAAAGGAATTTTATTTGAAAGTATTGTTTTGGTTTATATTTAATAGGTTTACTTCACAGAAAAGCCCTTCATAAAAGGCCATGGCTCAATAAAAACTGAAAGCCTCTTCTGGATTCTTGTTAAACTTTCCATAATAAATGTCATAGTTACTGTATAGGGTCCAGTGGGTATGGCATGTGTGTAACTGAAAGTAACTACATCAACCCACAGCTGTTAGAAATATATAGTACAGGTATTTGAATATAACACCAAAAAAGACTGAAAATATATAGGTACGCTGTGAGAAAAAACCTGATCAACTTTGTTGCATAATATGCAATGAGATTTTCTCCTTTTTTCTTTTAACAAAATAATCACGTATACATATCCTATTTCAGGTTATAAAGGCTTTAAAATGCTTTAAAATGCAAAAAAACCCAAGCCTACCTTAAGGTCTGTTGAAAGATGTAACTCTCTATTGGGGGGAATTAGAATTCCACTTTCTGATATTGCTTTATGAAAGAGACCCTTAGACAAAGGGGATAAAACCTGCCAAGAAGAGAAGAACAAAAAGGATTCTACATTAACATCCTTATCCCATAACTTTATGCTTGACTAGACTCTTGGATTCAATGGGGAATTACACATTTTTATTTGCTTACAAAGCAAGGCTCCAGACTTAGCACAATATGCTATTAATCTTACTGTCAAAAACCAGGTTAAGCAGGACATGTGGCACTAAATGAATTTTTGAAGATTTTTTTTAAGAGTTTACTTTCTAGGTTATCTCCTGTATACCTACATGTGCAAAAACAGAGCAAGATCCTGCAGATACACCAAAGAGCGTGACAGATCCTGGATCTCCCCCAAAGTTCTCAATGTGTCCTTGGATCCACCGAAGAGCTGCTACTTGATCCAAATACGCCCAGTTCCCACGAGCGTGTTCATCACCAGTACTGAAAGAAAAGCACTGTAAGCCAAGGAAGAGCAACAATACCAGGACAAAGAATATCTCATATATCTCACCAATTTACATTTCATGCAAAGTCCTGAAACAAACCATGGAGTTTTTCAGATAGATGTCTGGGGGGGTTACTGCATTGGGAGTATATATTGTCAGTGGTTTATTTCATCATAAACATTACAGCTTAAGTTTCTGTATTCTTCTAAATTGCTAGGAGCTAGGAATTAATTTTATAATTTATACATTTGTAACTTTCTGAGTAAGAATTTTTACAAAGTAGTTGCTATGAAAGATAGGTATAAGGCAACTTTTCTTAGCTTAGGTTTTATAGAAATAGAGGCAGCAGACTCCTGTTCTGTGATTTCTGGTTGTAGCTCTTAGTCTCACAGAGTTTCTGCACTCACTCTGGGAACCCACACTAGCCCTAACAGGAGTTCTCAATGAAGACTGCAATGCAGGGCACAGAGTAAAATAAGGTTAAACAACACATCATTCTCACAGGAGATGTTAGCAAACTGCTTCCACTATAACTAGCCTACACATCAAGCAAAATTCACTTGAGGCACAGGAAGAAACTACAGTGAGAAGCTGAGTGAAAGGTTATTACTGTTAACTTTCTGGATAGAGAATGGGTGGCTATTACTCAAGTTACTCACAGAGGTCCTGATACAAAGAGATATCATTAGATACTACATGTGCATGAGAAATCATTACATTCCATCTGCTTCCCCAGTACCTTGTCTCTGATAAAACCATTACTTGTTTTGTGTTTAAATAGATGGACACATGCTTAGTAGAAATTCAAGGTATTGAGAACAAATTTGAGAGGCACCAAAGACATATAACCACAAAAAAAAAATCCAAATGCTTATTCATTAGAAGTCTTTATAGTGGATAAAAGATAACATGCACTGAAGTGTCTGTAAGGAATACAGATATGGGTAGCATTTGAACTTGGAGACATGCTCAGTGTGACTTTATGTTAAAAATCAAGATCAGAGGGTGATTGGGCACTGAACAGGCTGCCCAGGGCAGTGGGCACAGCACTAAGGCTGTCAGGAATGTTTGGATGATCCTCTCGGGAACACGGGGTGGCTCTTGTGGCTGGTCCTGGGCAGGGCCAGGAGCTGGACTTGATGGTCCTGCTGGTCCCTTCCAACTGAGAACATTCCGTATGATTCTGTGTAATTTGGCCCAGGAAGGTGTGTCCAGCCCCCTGACCCACAGCCCTTCACAGTCACACCAAAGTGTCCTGACTGGCTCCCCTCTCCTGCCTGCTCACCCCTACACTGAGGGATCCCTGCCCTTTGCTCTGGATGAGTTTTTGCTTTACATATCAATGGATGAAAGTAAAGGTTCCTATCCAGAACCAAATCAGCCCAACTACGATTGGATAGCAGGCTGCAAGTACATGACAATTCAGATGGGATTTACAGACATTTCTTAAGGCTCTGAAGTCCTGATGTCAGTAAATCATGTACATTGAAACCACTGTAACAGTGGGAAGCTGTTAGAAAAGTTCAGCTGATTTGGCAAACAAAACTACCCTTTAAACATTCTTTAAACATGATAGAAATGATAGGAAGTACTTCATAAAAAGTGAAATAGGTGCACTTACTTGAAGTGTCCAAGGAGTCCAAGTCTGTACTGAATTATTACTACAACAACGTTCTCATAGGCTGACAGTGCAGAACCATCATACCTGGAGGCACCACCAAATATAAAGTTGCCTCCATGGATCCACACCATTACCTTAGAAAACAAAAAGGGTGAGACACACTTTTATACACTGGTTTGGAGATTTCATTTGGAAAGGGAAAACAACATCAGAGAATTAAGAAGTCCAAATTGCTGAAGCACAGTGGCAGCTGGATTTTAGGTTGGTGGACTTTGAATTTTACATACCAATATTATTTCTGCTAGTGAAGCATCAAATTTTCAAAAGCAATTAAGTCTTTTAGGAGCAATCATTAGGTGCAAACTTTGAACTACAGAAATTTGTACGATGGATTTACTTACAGGTAACTTGTCCTTCTTGCTTGAACCCGCAGGGCTGTAAACACTGAGATACAAACAGTCCTCAGAAGTTCGGAATTGAATGTGTTTTTCTTTAAAGTTTCTTTCAGCTGTTTTCAACATGGACAGATCTTGAGGACAGCTTCACCAAAACAAAGGAAGCACGATTATTAGTGATGAAACTGCAACAGCATCAATGTAACAATGATAGAGAAAACGTTCTTTTACCCCACACGCTGAATTCCCACTGAACTTTGTGTTCAGTTAGAGGTGCAGCCTGTAAAAGCACATCTCTACACGTGATCTTGAAATATTCCAGTACTGGCAGCACATCCACTATCAGCCAACACAAGGTCCTTGCCAACAATCAGCCCTCTGTACCCTGACAAACACAACCCCACCGACCCACAGGAGCAGGTCCCGCATCCAAAGGAATGAACGGCTCTCACAGTGGTGGGTAAGAAGTTGCATCTCTCACATCATTCCAGGGTTCCGGTGGTTCAGGTGGGGAAAACCTCAAGGATCCGACAGGGGCTTTTGCAAAAGGAATTCCAAGGAACTCATTCACGAGTTTGTCTGTCCCTTTCACATTTTTTTGTCTCCCTTTGAGCCGTCCAAGCGCAAGAGTCACTTCTGGGGCAGCCCCATTCTGTCCTGAGTTAAGGTAAAAATAATGACTTGCATCTTCATAGTTATCAGACACTTTTCAATGAAGTATTTTCAACTGACTGTTTCTTTTAGAAAATGTAAGCTTATTCCTTTCAGTTTTGTTCAGTCTTCATTTTGCTGTTGTGTAATGACAGACACCCCCTGCCAAAGCCTCCTGTAGCTGGCTCTGCCAGTGACACCCGGGACTGGGTAGGAGCAGAGCTCAGTCACCGTGCCTAAAGCTTAAAAGCAAATTTCAGAGCAAACAGCAAAACCATTAATACTTCCTAAATTTATCATTCAACAAAATCCTAAAAATATTTTTGTTTAGATAATTCAGAGGTGTTTTTGCTTTCTACTTTTTGAAAAGACAGAAAGCTTATTTTCATAAAATCATCTCAGAAATGGTTTCATCTCAGAAAACCAGCAATTTCTGCATCACTAAGATACTTTTGCAGATTGTTACCAAAGCATAAGAGATAAACTGCCTTTGAAA
>JAWWEW010000020.1:1500472-1517906 GCA_035583185.1 Anabacerthia variegaticeps | reverse complement strand
CAAGGCCGGGTGGGGCAGGGGCAGGGGCAGGGCCGGGCAGGGGCAGGGGCAGGGGCAGGGCCGGGCAGGGGCAGGGGCAGGGCCGGGCAAGGCCGCGGCGCTTTCCTTAACCCGCACATCTGATCCGCTCCATCAATGACCCCGAGCACCCGCTCACCCTGGAGGAGCTGAACGTGGTGGAGCAAGTGCGAGTGAAAGTGAGGACCTGGCGGGACATGTCCCTTGTGGGGGGCCGTGCTGCGGCGGGCTCATCAGCTAATTACGTTTTCCAGCGTTAAAATATGTCTGTCGTAGCGGTCTGCGGCAGCTAAGCACAGTGTTTAAAAGTCATCAATAATGTTTAGATTACTTAAATAGCATTTATACAATTATATATAGAATTACGCAAGTAATTCTCTATATAATGATAATTATATATATAATGGTAATATATTCTATTTATAGGTACACTTCATATATAATATATTGTGATATATAGTATAGGATATAGTATATATAGAATTTTTATATTATTTAATATTATTTGATTATTAAGTAGTGTTTTAAAATGCCAGTGAGGGACCCGAGGTGTGGCAGTGCAGCACCAACCTGTGTGTCACATGCAGGGGCTGGGGCTGCTCTGGGGTGACAGCAGCCTGTCCCCCCTGTCCAGGGGGTGTGACAGCAGCCTGTTCCCCCTGTCCAGGGGGTGTGACAGCAGCCTGTCCCCCCTGTCCGGGGGGGTGTGACAGCAGCCTGTCCCCCCTGTCCGGGGGGGTGTGACAGCAGCCTGTCCCCCCTGTCCGGGGGGTGTGACAGCAGCCTGTTCCCCCTGTGCAGGGGGGTGTGACAGCAGTGTGTCCCCCCTGTCCCAGGGGTGTGACAGCAGCCTGTTCCCCTGTCCAGGGAGTGTGACAGCAGCGTGTCCCCCCAGCTGGGGGGTGTGACAGCAGCGTGTCCCCCCTGTCTGAGGGGGTGTGACAGCAGCGTGTCCCCCCGTCCTGGGTGTGTGACAGCAGCGTGTCCCCCCGTCCCGGGGGTGTGACAGCAGCCTGTTCCCCCTGTCCCGGGGGTGTGACAGCAGCATGTCCCCCCAGATGGGGTGTGTGACAGCCGTGTGTTTCCCCCTGGCTGGGGGGTGTGTCCCCCCAGGTGAATGATGCTGAGAGCACCGTGTCAGTGGAGTTCACCCCCACCATCCCACACTGCAGCATGGCCACCTTAATCGGCCTCTCCATAAAGGTCAAACTGCTCAGGTCACTGCCCGACAGGTTCAAGGTGAGTGACTGAGTCGGTCTGGGAAGGGAAACAGTGTGATGGTCTTTGGAAAAAGGGGAAAAAGAGCGCAAAAAAATTAAGCTTTATAGTGAAAAATAACGAGCTTTTTTCATTTGTTGGGTGAGGGAGACTCTCCAGGAACAGAGAGGGCAGTGGGCTGAAATATCAGTGCAAAGTTATGGTCCTGTGACAGACATGTCACGGGCCAGCATGGTTTTGGAGGGAAATTACAGTGCTCTGTGCCCAGGAGAAGGAGAGGTTGGTGCCCCCGCCCTTGTCTGAAGCAGGCTTAAGGAGGTGGAAATGCAGAATTTTCTGTGATTTTAGACTTTTATTCTGTTATAATGTAGTAACTGATATTGTCAAGAACATCCTTTTCTCCCCTCTTTTTTGCTATTGGCTTATTTTATTAGCTTGGACTTCCAATATTTTGTTAACTCTTCCCCTCTTTCTTTTGTGATGCCTGTTAAGCTGGATGTTCATATAACACCGGGAACACATGCCTCTGAGCATGCAGGTAAGGCCTTTAGTGTTCTGTTTTGTGGTCTTCTTTATTTGTTTCTTAATCTTGAAAATTAGGGAGGAGAGACTATTCCCACACCTGCAAGAAGCTGTTTGGTACCTGGGACTTTGTGTGCGTCAGATGTTCCAGCACAGGAACATGTGATGCCTCTGAGATTGTTCTGTACTGTACCTGCAGCATCTCCTCAGGCAGCCTCTGCTCTCAGCTATCACTGATTTGCCTGGATAAAGCAGGACTCGGAAAATGGGGACAACTGGGGGGATTTCCTGTGTCACACCCACACAGCAGCTCCCTGCTGCTGAATCACAGGCAGCTCATTGGTTTGACTGATGACACAGGAGCTTTGCCTTTAGACTGCAGCTCTGGGGTGTGCTTGGCATCTGCAGAATTGCCTGGATTACCATGACAACTGTCATTATCTGTCTCCACGTAAAGTGCTTTGAAAAAGACACTGAGCACCAATGTCCTCACCAGTTTCTTGTGGTTTTTCTCTGCACAGTTAATAAACAGCTTGCTGATAAAGAACGTGTGGCAGCTGCTTTGGAGAACTCTCACCTCCTGGAAGTGGTGAATCAGTGTTTGTCTGCTCGATCATAATTGCCTGATGAGGAAATCAGTGGTATCCTGTTCTGTTCTACTCATTTTGTATATAAGTGGTGATGCTACACTATATGTATATCTATGAGCAAAATAAAATCACTTGGATTTTCTTGAGGAAGTGTTTTTTCACTCTTACAAAAAATACTATGTGGGGAGTTAGCTCACAGACAGCTACAAAAATATAAAGACAATTAGCTTTTGAATTGTATGAGTCATTGCATAGGTAGGATTTTTCTTTAAAAATATTTGTTTCAACCTGTTTATAACTGGTTTCTTACTACCCAGAATTAGGTATAAACTGCATTTTAGGAGTGGATCTTGTACACTGGACAAGTACACCAAGATAACTCGCATTTAAAATCTTTACATTCATGTGACTATTTTGAACTGCAAATATAAACATCAAAAATTGTAAAAGTTGGTGTGAGCAACGTTACAGAACATTTTAGCAGTAAGAGTAGACACTTCTAAATCTTGTGCTTGGTTTTAATTTTCTTACTTTGGATTAACCAAATTTGGAGGGATCTTTATAAAACATGATTTATTTTTATATACTACTTAGTTGTGGTAGAAAATACAGTATCTTTGGGGTAGGTTTTTTTTAATGCACCTGCCATAATATAGGAGTTACTCATAGTTTTCAGTATGAACAGCCCAGCAGGCCTCTGTTGTATCTGACAACTCAATGACAAGTTTTGTTTTAAATGTATTTAATGCTAAAGCCTGGCCTATGCTTCTGGTTAGGGAAATGTGGCGTTCACTAAACTATTGTCTTTGGCAGATATTGACAATAGAAAAATTTGTTAAGGATTAATTTGAACTTTTTAAAAGATGTCTCTAGGCATGGACCACAATTATAAATAACCACCTGTTAAATCCTGTCAGGTATTTTAGTGCCTGCACACATAAAATGTTACCTTCATCATCAGCAGTTACCTAGAGAGTAAGTAATAGACTTTCCAAAAAGTAGACTGTGCTCACCTGTTTGATGGCAATGCTTTATATTGCAGTACTGTTTTGTCTTGGAGGGTCTCAGATGCTGTTTTAAAAATGGTGAAATTTGTGAACATTGTGTAAATCACAGCCTAGCAGTCCAGTCTAGCCTGTGTTGAGCAGCTAAGAAAAGTTGGGGTGAACCAAGTGTGACATTTAAAGGCATGTAGCAAAACAGGAGGGAAGCCACATCTTCCTGTTTGAGAAATGAGCCTCCCTGTTTGCACAGGGCTTCTACAGAAAGGCAGCTCTGCAGCAGCCTTGCCCTGATTATTGGCTTAGCATCCTTTGAATGGTCAGGGCTTGCTGTATGTATGAATGAAGCTGTAAATAAGGACAATATTTATGTAACATTAATATTGGGCAAGGAGCAGAATGACCCAGCTTTCCTCTCTGCCTCTCCTGTTGAATCACTGAACTGATTCGTTCTGACATTGCCAACATTTGCACTACAAATGGAACTTCAGCCATGGTAATGCAGGCAGGCAGCTCATAGGCAGCACACGTGGTTGGCTTGGTTTTGTCTTCTGTTTTTTGGTGGCTTTTTTAATAGAAAATGAATATTTGCCTGCCCAGATTTTAGGGTAGAAAGGACCGCAAGTATGTGCCAGGGGGAAAACAGGAGGATGACTAAGCTGCCAACAGATTGCTTCAACCTGCACTCCAAATAGAGAAGGAATCAGTAAATTATGCTTTGTTGAAGCTCTCTGCTTGGCTTTCTATATAATACTAGTGTCAAATAATTTATTGGGGTGTCGGCACTTGCCTCATGGAACACATTGTACTCAGCAACCCCAGGGGTGCACTTCATACCATTCACCTTTCCAGAGAAGCAACAGTTTGTGTTTGATGGTTTAAGTTTGTTGGAGATAGTTGGGGATGACTTTGCAGTAAGGGCAACCTCTTGTGGGATATCAAAGCAAAGGTCTGACTTGTGTTATTTAGGGATGGAGAATTCAATTACTTTAGAACAGGTATGTTTGTTAGAGTGATGTGGATGTTACATTCATGATGGAAACACAAACCACAGTTGCTTTGCTGAAGATCCCAGGTCCTCCTGTCCAGGCTTCCTCTGCTCTGCACCTTCTGAATGATAATGTACCACCAGTTCTCAAAAATCTTCCATCCTGATTTTAATGATGATTATCCAGCTCTGATGATTATCTGGAGATAAAGTGTGAGAAGAAAACATAAACTTGTTACAAATATTTCTTTTCAGACTTTTATTTTTCCAAAAAGCCACCCCTAAATTTAGCATCTGGAATGTTTTGTAATAGGACACATTCCCTAAGAAACTATGACCCTTTGGAGCAGCTGTGTTAACTACAAACAGCCTCGTTCATCCAGGAGAAATGCCAGCAGCAGACATCTGCTGCACGCTGCTGGGCTCTGGGCAGAGCCCTCCAGGGGTGCTGGATGGCATTCCCTGCTCCCAGGCTGCACACAGGGAGGATCCTGCTCTGGGGTGTGTTGGAGCCCACAGACAGCACAGCTCCTGCTCAGGGCTGGGGCTGCCCACGCCATCCTAACCCTGGTAGAGAGCAGGATTCTTCCCTGCTGCCCCCACACTGGCACCAGTGACCTGAACCTTCTGAAGATTCTCCATCCCCCAGTGTCATGAGTGGCCGGGAAGCAGCTCAGCAGCTTTGTGCCCAAAGACACAACTGAAGTGTCCACAGAAGAACTTCCCACTGGAATGGCACCCTTCCTTGTGCCCCTGGGGTGGAGCAGTGTGTACCACTCACTGGAACTGTTAATTAACAAAAGTTATTTCAGTATTCTGGCCTTGCTGAGGAGTGATGTGTCTACATCAATAAAGTGGTTTGATAAAGATCTCTCTCTGGAGCCTTCATTTATAAACAACCTGTTTTACAATGCCTTTTTTTATAGCTGTTAAAAGCATTTCCCTTTAGCTTGTCAAGCGGAGAAAAAGACTCTTTCCCCTTCCTTTACAAAATGCACTGCTTGGCAAAATACAGACTGAAGAAGTGGCAGAGTCACCTTTCTTCCCCTGAGCAAAAGAAAAGTTTGTAGCAAAATCTTTCCAATGTTACTATGGAAAGCAAAGAGAACCGAACCTGGGAAAGTCTGCTGGTATGTCTCACAGCCATTTGCCATTTAATAGCACGTTAAACTTTTCATTACACAAAATGCTAAAAATAAAGAACATTTACAAAATGTACAAAGAGCAGAGAACCCTCATTTTGTCCAACACACCTCAGTGGTTATAGAACACATGGTATCACATTCTGTGACCTCCTAGCATATTTCTTATTATCCATTCATCCATTTTTTATTTTATGTCCTACCTGTAAAGAGCTTTTGCATCCTGCCACAGGTTATCTCCATTCCTTAATGCTCCTCTGTGGATCAGAGGAGCAGCACTGTCTGCAGTGCTGAATGGATGGGTGGGTGGGTGGATGGACGGATGGATGGGTGGATGGATGGATGGATGGATGGATGGATGGATGAAAGCCTGCTCTCTCAGTTTTCATTTTACCCACTCACCAGAGTCACTTGCCAGTGTTGTTGCAGCACTCACACCCTTCAGACACTCTTTGGAACAGAAGGTAAAACAGGCTCTGGTTCCTGCCATAGCTCAGATCTCAGAGCAGGACTGGAGGGAGAGGACAGGGCAGAAGTTAATTTCCATCAAGTCTGTGGAACAAACACAACATGGGAATTGGGAGCTCCTGCTGCCTGGGACTTTTGGGAAGACACAGGAAGAGAAGGAGCAGAAATGACACGGGTGTGCAACACCTCCCTGTGCTGCCACTGTCACAGAATCACAGAATGTGCTGAGCTGGAAGGGACCCACCAGGATCATCAAGTCCAACCCTCAGCCCTGCCCAGGACCACCCTCAAGAGTCACCCCCTGTGCCCCAGAGCATCATCCAAACCCTCCTGGAGCTCTGGCAGCCTTGGGGCTGTGCCCACTGCCCTGGGGAGCCTGCTCAGTGCCCACCACCCTCTGGGGGAAGAAGAACCTTTTGCTGAGATCCACCCTGACCCTGCCCTGACACCTCCAGGCCTCAGTCTGTGCCAACATGGACCTTCTACACTGCTGGAGGCTTTGTCTTCAGACTGCAGGGGAAATAAGTGAGCTCCCATCCCCTCATGCTGGACACGTCCCACCCCTCTGCTTCCCTTGTTCCCTACAAGCTGGCTGCCTGGAGGGGACATCCCATGATAGCCAAGGCATGGCCACAGCCTGGCCCCCTCTGACCTCCCGTGCTGGGCTGGGATGGATCCCTTTAGTGCCCTGGTGCTGCTGCAGGGAATAAGAAAGCCTTTGCTGTGCCACTGCAGGTAAGTCACAAACAGCAGGAGACGGGAGGATCAGAACAAATATCTACATAAACGCAATGCTTTAAGCTGGCAAAAGGAGATGCCCATGGCCAGACCTCAGTGCAGTGGGCAGGGAGCCTGGGCAGCAGCTTGTCCAGCCCAGCCAAGCACAGGGACACAGGTAACCCGCCAGCCCTCCCTGCCAAACTCTGCTGGACCTGAGCTCCCAGTAGTTTAATACAACTTTGGGATGATGGTTTTGAAATCATAGCACTCTTTTTCCACTAATCTATCCCAATTAGTCCCACCTGGGTTCCCATCAGATGTGCCACACGTGGCTGGGACCAACATAACCTCAGGAGATTGTCAGGAGCTTGCTTAGCCCTGGGGTGCCTGGCAGCTTGATTTCTCTGCTTTGCTAATGGGAGAGCTGGCTTATGCTCTGAATAGGGATTATGAGGGTATTTAAGCTGAAACATTTTTATTTCCTCTGCAAAGTGACAAGTAAATCATCCACGTAGTCTGAAATGTTTGCTGAGAAGAACAGTAATTCCAATAGATTCAATTTTTTCCACTTATGTTTTTAATATAACAAAACTAGTTTTATTACTGAAAATCAGAAAATAGTTTCACTAACACTGCAGCCAACTTTAAAAAAAAAAGAATTATTTTAAAGGTAGACAGAAAATAACAATTAGGAATGAGTCACATAAATTGTTTCTCTTCAAATTGGTACTGACTTGTTTTCATAACAATGCATTTATACACTGGGTTTTTTGAAACGTGAGTCAATAATACAAACAGCCTGTCAAAATTTACTTTATTAGTGATTCTTACTAATGAAAAACTTGACTAGGAGACTGAAAGAGGATCTATTATTTAAACAATTTCTTCCTCTTCCCAGTCACCATCCTGAATTTAATCCTGGAAATTTAGAGCTTTAATTGAGGTTATATTCTGCATTATATTTTTAGCATGGAAGTGATGAAGCCTTGTCACATTTATTTTTGTTGGTAAGGACAGTATTGGGCCATTCCTAGTAAAATGACAGTACGTTCAATCTTTCAGACCAAAAGTAAACATTGTATCAGCTTTAATCTCGATCATATCTGCCTTGCTGTAAATGCAAATGCCATTTGGTGTACACAGTTCAGGTCACCTGTAGTCTAAGCACTTGACTCCAGGGGAGATGTACTTATGCAGTTACCAATGCATATAATTAAATGGTTTTCTGCAATGTATGGCTGAATGGATAAACACTATAGGTTAGTTGCAAATTGCATATCAGGTAATGGATCTTGCTAGTTTAGCACCTGCAATACCTTCCACTAATCCTTAAAACTGCAGGAACTCTGCTGTGAGTGTTACAAGGCTGGTTACCTTCCTCAGACATTTTACTGTGATACAGACTTCATCCTCTTGGAAGCAGATTTAATCTTTCACTGACTACAAATAAATTGTGTATTTTTCTGGCTTTCATGCCTCACTGGGCAATCCCTGCTTTGGCAAGAAGCATCACAAGATGAAAAGGACAACGTGGTATGAATCGTGCCTTGGTCCAGCTGGGAAGAATGAAAGCCATCCTACAGAGCAGGCTCTGGAATACACAAATAAAATAACACGCCAAAGAGAGGAAATCCATGCGTGGGAGCTGCCAAGGCTGTGATGTAATGCCTGTGATTAGCCCCAGGCAGGTCTGTGCCAGCAGAAACACCTGCCCCAGATGCTGCAATGCACCGAGCCCGGGGTGTGCCTGCCGGGGATGGTCCTGAGCGGGGCCGGGAGCTGGGCTCGATGGTCCCTGTGGGTCCCTTCCCACCCAGCACGACCCGTGACCGCGACACGGACACCTGGGCAGGGCTCGGGGACAGGCGCTGTCCTTTAGCCCGCGGGGCTCCTGCCAGCCCCGGCTGGGAAACACGCGTGGGAAGCGCTGCCGGTTCAGCGTGTACAGCCCGCACGGGCTGTCAGGGGAGATGGCCAGGGGGATCCGGGAGCAATGGGCAGCGGGCAGGCCGGGCTGGGTGGGACCCCGCGGGGCCCGGGGCCGAGAGCAGCACCCGGCAGGTGGAGCTGCGACCTCGCTCCGGGCAGCGCTGCCCGACGGGGCGGGCGGGACGCGGGCATCTCCCGCAGCCAGCCCCGCACAGCTCCTACAGCCAGCCCGCACAGCCCCGCAGAGCTCCTATAGCCTGCTCCGCACAGCCCCTACAGTCAGCCTGCACAGCTCCTACAGCCAGCTCCGCCCAGCCCCGCCCAGCTCCTACAGCCAGTCCCGCACAGCTCCTACAGCCAGCCCCGCACAGCTCCTACAGCCAGCTCCGCACAGCCCCGCACAGCTCCTACAGCCAGCCCCGCCCAGCTCCTACAGCCAGCTCCGCACAGCTCCTACAGCCAGCCCCGCACAGCTCCTACAGCCAGCCCCGCACAGCCCTCCTCTCTCCCGCCGGGAAAGAAGGCCCCGGCACCCTCCGGCACACGGTGGGACTCCTGCGGATGGTCCTGTGTGGGGCTGAGCTGGACTGGAGGATCCTTGGGGGTCCCTTCCAGCTCAGCACCCTCTGGATTCCGTGAAAGCCCAGAAAGCCCGGCACCTCTGCCGCCCTGTTTGCTGGGCTCATCACCCTCATCCAGGGCTCCAAGGTGTCGCTGCCTGTGCTGTCCCTGCTAGACCACATCAGTTTTGCCATGTGCACTAACCAAATCCCTTCAATAAACCTAAAATCAGCATACACCATCTCCAACAGCTCTGTCCTTACACATAGTGAAGGATTGTATCTACAATGGGATGTCTTTTCCATTCATAAAATCTTGTCTTTAAAGCTGACGCAGTCTCAGCTGGACTGACATAACATTTATTTCAGCTGACTGGGTAATTATCAAAGCATTCCCTTTTAATCAGGACGACAGTTGATGAAATCTGCCATAAAAACGTTTGTAGGTTTTAGTCTTTGTGAAAACCCTTACAAATATACAATAGATATGGAGAACAAAACAGGAGCAGCATACAATGCATTGTTATTTTCTGTCACAGCTAATCAAGAGAGGTCTATACATCAACGTGACTTGGCTGTGCCAGGGCGACAGACTCATTTCTCCAATGAACTGTTTTCTTCTTATATGGCAAAAAAAGCACTGCCTCTGTATGAGATCACCTAGAAAAGTCCTCCTTCCTGAAAAATACTATATTCTTTTTTGTTGCCTAGCTACATGGTGCTGTTACCTTAGAAGGCTGCAGATTCATCGCAGTGATTCTGGTGGAGCTGGTGTGCTGGAACAGAGGAGTGATGCAAATTTACAACCCTTGCTTTGGGAAAGATTACAAAAGACAGGGGTGAGTGTGACAGAAAGAGCCTTTGCAGAAAAGCAATTTACTGTATTCGTCATGTTCTTTTCAACATTAATTGTTGAATAAAGACCATTTCATCTCACAGCCCTGGTGCATGAGCAGGCAGTGAAATCACGGACTTGATGTTTTTAGTGTGAGAGTCTGATGCCAAGGAAACACTTGCCTGGCTCATGTAAATTACTGCTCTGACTAAGTGTAGAGAAGGAGAAAGACTGCCAAGGCCTGATTCTGATCTCATTTCCAAAACTGTAACAGGGAAAAATGCCATGAAAAGCAACCAATTTGCTGAATTTCATTAGCACCAGAGAATGGGATGATCACTGAGTCTTTCATGGCATGTAAGTAGATTTGATGACTTGTAAAATAAAGAAAGTCCACTTCAAAATCCTGGAGCCCAAAGGTTCACATTGTAATGTGCCCGTCAAAGAAACCTCTGACAGGAAACTCTTCATGCATGAGACATACAGAGATTGAGAGCTGAGCAATAATGCCCTGGCACCTTTGCAGGGCGGCTCAGGATGGCACTGCCTCACCAAAGACTTCACTAGCCATGGGGAAGTTGCCTGAGGGAAGGATGAGCAGAATAATAAAGTTATTTCTTACCTGCTTCACTGTAACTGCTTTGGGTGTAGGATGTCCTCGATGTGCATCATGATTTTGCAGTTTTATCTTTAGGGCTGTGACACTTTTAGCACTGGAGTTTTGATTCAGATTTATCTAGTTAGGGCTGGCTTTCAAATTAAGATCTGCATTTGCTTTCACAATATAACATTTTTCAAGTCTTCTGCCTATAAACCTCTTTGTCTAAGATACACACTTCATACCATTCTGTTCCCTCAGTCTGTGCTTGTGCTTGCTCTGTATTTCATCATGAGCCTAAATACTGACCATTTCTTTCTTTCTTTCTTTTTTTTTTTGAGAGTAGTAGATACTGAAGCACATTATGATTAACATAATTATTATTACAACCTTTCACAAGAATCAAATCAGAAAGAACTTTGACAGTTTGTAGTGAAAATAAAAGTCCTTTTGGTTCTAGTAAAACTTTGCATTAAGAATTCTGAAGGTTTGCACCAGAGTATCTTATATAGAAGCAGAGGGAAAGCAGGAATGAGGCATTTGAAAGGAGCAGAGATGTCTATTACTGTTATGATGCAAATGTGGAATTTGCTAAACTCAGCACATTCCAACTGGGCAAGTTCTAAGTTTTTCCTGGGAAAGATGATAACATCTCTCACATCCAAATTCTCACACACTTTACATGAGTGATTCCATGACATCACTCACCACAAGAAAAGACACCATAAATTCTGAACTGGCTTATAAAGAAGTGCAAAGCTTTTCCAATTCAAATTCATAAGTCTCACCTGTGACCATGAGTTTTTGTCCCTGTTTCAAGCTTTCATCTATTGAAATGAAAGGGAAATGGAATTTCCCCACAAGGGAAACAAGAACAGACTTTATCACCTAAAGCCAAAGGGCAGCTGTGTTTTACTCTGGTCCCACCAGGAACTTTATGTAGGTACAGTGATTCGAAGCACTGCAAGTGCACATTTGGACACAGAACTGAGATCACCTGTGTAAGAAAAGAGAGATTAAACATTCCTGGTCCTTTTTTCATATCTAGTACACAGAAGAGGGCAGCACAGTTAAAGGTTCTTTATATTGCCATAAACATTATAAGCTGTGTTTCTGCCCCTTCCCTCAGCAAGGGATCCATGTGGCTCTGGATGCTGGAAGCCTCTTGGTCATTTCCTCACAGGATCACAGGTCTGCTCCTGTTATGGGTTTTCAAGCCAAGAAGAGTTTTCCTTGTTCACCCATCATATTCATGGGAACATTTACAATATGGTGACTTTATCCAGATTTTCAGAGCTGCTGAGAGGCAACTTTTGAAGACTTTGTCCTGCAGGCATACAGAAAAGTGGGTTCTGTGGGTTAGCAAGAGTGGCTTTAGGCTGTTTTCTGCCCAATTTCCTGCCTATTAAATGCTTAGTTCCACAATAGAAGAGAAGTATGTCTGTGAAAATGTCCCTCAGTGCTCAGCTGACAGTGTAAACAGATGCTAGGGATGCTCAGGATTAACAAAGCAGAAAGTATCCCTGTCCACTGTGGAAGTCCATGGGGACACACAGTTTGAATAACCTGTGTTACTAATCTGTGTGCTTCTTGTCCTCTAACTAACTTCCAAAAAGATGCATTAGCAAAGATAGAGAAGGGCAAATAGGGACCATGTTGATACGTGGAGTGAGTGAATACTCCAGGTTCCTCAGCCAGGAGAGAAAATTGCTGCACAAAGCTGTAAATCACTACACGTATGAGGAAGACACGAGGGAAATCTTATTCTCTGCTTCACCTTACAGTAAGTGGGGGTGTTGCAGGATATCAAAATTCTACACAGGTTAAAAAAAACAATTAGAGAAATATACGGAAAAAAACACAGTAAGGAACAAAAGGAATGCTTTTAGCTTGGTGGCCATGTGTTTATCAGGTTCTTATTGTCCATTCTTCTTTAGATGTCTGCTGCTGGCAGCTGCTGGGAACTGCCTGTAAGCTGAGCCTGACCCACCACAGCTCCTTTAATTTGTTATTGTAAATAGATTCATTCCTCTTGCCAAGAGCTATTGCTGGTAAACACTAAATCTTATATCTCAGTTTGCTTCCTTACTGCTGTGTACTCCTTAGTAAGACTGCCAGCCAGCCATTTACTTTGCCCACTCCTTAAACCAAGTGTCTCTAAGTTCAGAAACCTTTTCATGGTCTCTGACTCGCAGGTATTTCTTGTAAGGGGCCTCTGAAATGCCCACTAAGGAGGATACATCCGTCAGGAATTGCACCAGGATATTTAGCATTGCTCTCATGGATGGGTGACGTATGTCACACACCGTGGCTATGACAGGTTTAGTGCTGAAACAGAGGAGTTAGGGGTGATTGAAGAAAATAATTATGGAAATGTCTTAGGTCATGTTCTGAATTTACTCCAAACCTGAAATGCAATAGGAGCAAACAGCTGACCACACACAGTGCGTGTTACCAAGTCTGTCCCACGGTGACTGAGGAAACCAAGGGCTCTGCCACAGGAGTCAGAGCTCTGACCGTGCTGGTAGGAACTCAAACCCAGGGCAAGCTTAAAGTTAGACTAAGACAGATGCTTCTCTCAGGTATATCCCAATATCTTCTAGTAGTTTACTAGCAGTCTGTTGCACGCTGTGAAAAAGAAGCAGAGGAACTCCACAAGCAAAAATGAAATTGGATCTGCCACTTGTGCAGCTCCTTTTTTCCAGAGTAATGATTCACCTGGTTCTGTTGGTCATGAGCTTATCCACTAGTGGAAGTTTTTCAGCTTACTCAAAGCAGTGAGAAATTCAGAGCAGCTGAAAGATGAACCACATTTCCAGTTATTCTTATCCTAAGTTATTTTTTGCACTCTTTTGCATTTCAGAAAGGCAGGCCTTTGGTTTATGTTACAAGCAATGGACTTAAAACTATGTTATCATTTTCTACTTGAAAAATGCAAATAGTTCTACATTTTTCTGCAGTGTCTATCAGTCACTACTAGAACTTCTGGTCTGGAGCTGACAGAAAGCACAGGAGCCATGAAAGGAACCAAATTGTGATTGATTTTGTAGATATAATAATGGATTTAATCAGGTTTTTGCTTGTATTTCCTCCTTGGCCCTCTATGGGAGCTTTCTAAGCTATGTCTATTGACTCCAAAGCTCTTATTTCTCACACTGTTGTTTGCAGCCCCAATTCATGGCTATCACTACTCAATAAAAATATTACCTGCCATTAAATGCAAGAGTAATTATGAGAGAAAGCTCCTTGGCCAAAGGGATGTGCTGCCTTCCCTTGGCAATGTCCAAACACGGGTCCAGTGTGGATATGACTTTTATCAGTTCTCTGACAAAGCATTTCAGGCTAAGGCTGAAAGCTCCACCACTGCTGGTGACCTGGACAGCTCAGACTGTTGCCTGCTCTCACCCCCCTCTCTATGAACTGCCAGACAATGCAGTTGTCTTGCACTAATCTGTGATTTTAAGGGTGATGGTGAGCAAAACTGTATGCCACATTTGCACTATACCCTACTTTTTTGTAGGACAAGGAAAAAGAATTTGTCTTTCATTTCCCTGGACCTCTTTCCCTCTTGCTTAGATTAAAAGCCCAGCATTTCATACTGCCTCCTCTGTGTCTTCTTCCACTGGCCTGAGTCTGTCAGTTTTGTAACAAAAATAACAATAAATGCTGCTATTTGTTTTTCAGTCTGGGTATTTGGGAGGTAGCCAGACTCATGCTTCTGCAGGACTAATGCTTCATATAAATTGGCAAGAGCAGACCTTTGTGGATATCTCTACAGTGTGTACAGAAATTACTTCACATAATTGCTCCACACAGTGGCTGATTAATCAGACTTGAGGCAGTGCAGATGAGTTGAAAAGTAAGGAGAGGAGAAACCCCTGACTTCCAGCACAGAGCCACATGAGAATGATGCCGACTCCCAAACCTCTCTGCTGCTAATACAGTCTTTGGCCTGTTTAAATTATTCCTATTATTCCTAACCAAATGGGAAAAATTCCACTGTAAGACAGCAGCAAACCCAAAAACTGGAATTCAGTAGTAATACTAATTTGATGTCAAAAAAATAGAAATGCTATTTATAATATGGCATTTGATGAAGAAACACTGATGAGGTAGAAGCACATGGTTAATTCAACCCCCCAGATTCTGCTTTTTTACCTGAAAATTCAGAAGCGAGGAGTTTAGGTGTTAGGTTTTACATGCTTAGTTATCAATACAGCTCCTGCAAAGTCTCTGCTTGTCACTTAGACAATGAAATGCATTTTTCACCTAATACAGCATAAAGGAACTCCAAGCAGAAGCTTTATTACCCCAGGAATATATAACTGGAAAAACAGGATTGAACTGCATGTTTTACATTTTCCAGATGATGAAAACTACTCAGGGAAAGAGAGTGCACTAGAACTGAACATTCACTTTCTCAAAAACTGGAGGAAAAGTGAATGGGAAAAGAGATGGAGAAAGAATAAAAAAGGAATGAGATAAAAAAAAGTAGCTGGATATACAACAGTAAAATACAAAGAAAGCACCTTGAGTGAAAAGCATATGAAGTAAGGAAAATGAAAACCACACAAGGATGAAATGAAACAGAACAAAAAAGGGAAAAAGTAGTCCCTTTTCATAGAGCTGCCCCTGACAGTGACACTGCTGCTGCCACAACCACAGGGTAATGCACTCACCACCTCCACACAGGCTGGACTGGGCTGTCTTCAACACTGACAGACCCCAGGTCTGGCTCTATGTAAAATCCATCAAAATTATAAAATTTCCGGTGTCTATTTCAGTGCATAAGGAATAGTAAAAATACCATATCTACAGCATGCATCTGAAGCACTCATTTCATTAAAACAAACCCTAGACTGTTAGAAGGTAGAACAATAGAAAATAAGAGTAGAAAGGCAAGATAAGAAATCTCTTTTAAACAGAAATATATTCCAGTTCATGCATCTGTTAGAGGCATGATCACATGGAAGTGGAAATGGAGGGCAGGTGAGAAAGAAGATGATTTTAAGATCCTTCAAAGAAACTAAAAGATCAGCACAAAGCCCTCCAGAACAAGTGAAGCCCTGGGGACACAATCCCAGGCCATCCCCAGGAACATCCTGTAATTGTGGAGGGATTTTATAACCAGTAATTCATTAGTTGTACCTGGGTGCTGGCAGAAAACCCCAAGTATCTGCCACAGAGTCCTGAATTTTCTGTATGATTTCTACTGGGTATCATTTTATTTTCAGTCGCTTTTCCTACTGTAACTCTCTCAAAGTTTTCATTTAGCACTTTTACATATGCCTTTCCTCACCGTTTTTGGCTAGCATGGGGTCTATCTTTAAAATATCCATCATTTTCGTCAGCAAAAAGCCTGGAATAAAATATGGATTCTTTAAGTCCTGCCAGTGAAATTCCCATTTTTAGTGTTTCCAGCCAGTAGTGCTCTATGTGGCACAGAAGTAGCATTTTCTTTTTGGTTCTCTTGTTTCTCAGATTTCCCTTCTTTCACATAGAAAATAATTAAAAATATTCCCAACTTTAAATGCCAACTTGTAAAGTCTGACCCTGACACACAGTAAAGGTATCTAAGAAAGTCTGGTCCAAAAAACTTTAAAATCTCCTGAAAATAGTTTCAGGTGACAATTTTAAGCAGAAAGGTCCAAATTTTAAAAAAGTTAACTGAAGACAGACACATCTGGAAGTGTATTCACATAATTAACTGTACATAAATTCAGAATGATCAAGATGGTTGGGCAGATTCCAGTTTATCCAGGTAGAGTCACCACAGTGTCCTTCCAATGCTGACAATCATTTATTTAATATGTGACTCCCAATGCTAGCCAGAAGTTTATAATTCAGTTCAGTCAAGTGAAGCACACACGTTGTGCCACCAAGTCCTGACTATTTAAACTGACAAGGCTATTTTGGTTGCTGTTTTGTGAGACAAGCAGAGAACTTGCTGCAAGCACTTGGTGATCTTTGACTGCCACATTAACACCCCCAACTGCAGGTGAAGGGGCCAAAATCACCCCAAGAGTGTGGGCTGGAAAATTATATTGGCTCCTGAAAATAACAGAATGGTCACTTAATTTCATAAGAAACTAAGCAACCCTATACCTTAATGCCACAGATTTTTTTGTTTCCCTTGCTTTATTCCCTGCATCTCTAACTTCATTGCCATCACCTCCCTATTTCATGCCTTCTTTAACCTTGTTTCTGCAGCTGGTTTGGAAAGCCCTAAACTTACCCAGATGTGATGGCACCTGTCCCTGCCCAGAGTCCTGGGGATTTTCCCGCTCGGATCAGGCTGTAATCTCTCGGGAGCAGGAGCCAGAGCTATTTTGGCTGTACAATGTCTGACACGTTTTGGTTGCTAAGTAAACAATCAGCTGTATACACGGCGCTCGGGTGAGCCGTTCGGGATACCAGTATAGTTATCTGGTGAGTCCTTTCTTCACCCGATCACATGGCAATGACTGTGCCGCTTGTGAGATAAGACTTTCACTGCCTCACTTTGCCGCTCAGGTGAAAGCAAGAGGGGAATTTGACCTTTATGTTTTATGTTGGCCTCTTCAACTGTTACCACTGCACGTGGACACACGGGTAACCCTCTGTGTGTGTGCAACACCTCCCACGGGTGCTGTTCTCATAACCCACTCCTGAACACTGGGTAAAGCAAGCACCAAGGAAAGAAAACAGTGCCAATCAGAATCACAGAACATGCTGAGCTGGAAGGGACCCACAAGGATCATTCAGTCCAACTCCTGGTCCTGCCCAGGCCCATCCCCAAGAGTCACCCCCTGTGCCCCAGAGCATCATCCAAGCCCTCCTGGAGCTCTGGCAGCCTTGGGGCTGTG
>JAWWEW010000020.1:1455937-1490663 GCA_035583185.1 Anabacerthia variegaticeps | reverse complement strand
ACTTCCTTTACATTCCCTTCCCTTCCCTTCCCTTCCCTTCCCTTCCCTTCCCTTCCCTTCCCTTCCCTTCCTTTTTTTTCTCTCTATAAATGTGCTGTCCCAACGAATCATTGGAAACTAATTAAGAGACTACAGATCTTTTTCCCCTAATAACTCCCATATTTATCACAGGAAATGAAGGAAATATTAATCTGAACTACAATTTAGTGCTCAGAGATGGAAATCAATAGAATACATTTGAAAATACTAATTTTCTCCCTCTCCTAAAACCTCTTCTCTAAGTCCTGAAGCAGGGCTTGGAGAAAGGAAAGGATTTGGAGCCCAAGAGCTCCTGCTCAGAACAGTCTGGTGAGACCTGTGAAAATCTCCTCAGCTTGTTCATGGCAATAAGTCCCATTTTCAACAGCCTCATTACAACAGCACAAATAATTCCTGTTAAGCTTGCAGTCCTGCTGCAGGCTGTGACCCTGACTTTGGGAATGCCAGTTTTCAGTTCTGTGGATGCTTTGGCAGAGCAGCAGTAATTTTTGTCACGTCTAAATTGGATTATTGTAATGCACTGTGCTTCCCCAAGAGCTTTCAGGAGCTCCAGGTAGCAGGAAATACAGCCCTGTTGATTAAGCTGTCTGGGTCTAAAGGAGCACAGCACTTTAGGTCTGGCTTCCCTCGTGTTTTTAGGTGCAGTGATGATCTTAGAAAGGCTGTAAATAGCACTGGACTTGACTAATGTAAAAAAGAGTTTTAGCTAATGAGTGCATAGAAAATAAAAGGGACAGCTTATGCAATCTGATAGCCACCTCTCGTTTTTACTCTATAGCCATGTTTTCAATGGAAATATTTTTGGTTGTGGAATATTCTTGCATATCCTCTCACTATTCATGAGTTCTTGGATGTCTCTCCTTCCTGCCCAGTCCCATACAGAAAATATTCTTGGAAGTCTGACCCAGGAGATCTCAGGGAAAACAAGTTTGGTTAAAGTTATGAGCAACAGAAAAGTTTCCATCATTTTGAAAACCACTAATAAAAACATTTAATGCAACAGAATGACATTTCTGTGCAGGGATTACAACCCACAGCCTACAGCACTTTGGTAGCCCATTAGAGTGAAAAAGTTAAAGAAAAGGAACTCATTCATCTCCATCAATAATAAGTATTTTCTGTGCTTATCTGGATGCTCTGAAGCAGATTTAAAATCACTGTCTGTAACAAAGTGCACTGAAGGAGACCAAACAGAAACTACAAGACCAGTCTGTTTTCAGTCCCAGAATGTCCAGCTCTTTTGAGATGGGTTTCAAGGGCTCTAGAAAACAGCTCATGGTATTCTAAAAGCATATTAATACTCAAAAAAAATGTGGCAGGAGCTTTTTAATGAACAATTTCATACTCAGCCTTCAGAAAACGAGCTGTAGATTAAATTCTTAGTCAAATCCTACAGATTCTGGCTTGATGAGTAACTGGTTCATTTTTAATTACAAGGTAAATAATTAACTAACGAGTCTTTATTATTTCAGTCCCAAAGTAACACTCTGCCCTTCGAGGGGAAGATGGATTAAAAAGCATTCCATTTTACCCACAGGAATTGTGAATTGGTTGATTTTCTCTCTTCCTTTCCTCCTGGCTGGGACTGTGAGCCCTGTGAACTCGCCCTGCTCTCCCTGTGCCCTCCCCGTGAGTGAGGAGCTCTCCAGGCTTTGCATCCCTGCCTTTCTGCTTTTACACTGCTTTTTGAATGACTCTCCTTAAATATGTGCTAAGACACTGTTCATTTGAGGAGTCTGATGTAGAGCAGATGTCAGGAAGAACAAACCACAGGCAAATTTTGAGGTTGTGAATATTGTAAAGGCAAATTAGTATTTCAGGTAGTAACTTCGGGCCTTTCTTGGCTGGACAAAGACTTTTAATACTCTCTTCATTAATAAACGTCAGTATTTTGTAGGCTTGGTTTTAAGAGGTTTTTAAAGAATTCAGGAACTCTAAACTCTCAGTTTTGTGCTAGATGGGGTATGTTTGGTGGCAAGTATCAAAAATAAAATTATTTCTATAAAATCACATTTGTTTTACATTGAGTTTTCTAGGAATTTAAACTTTGGGTATCACAGACTGACTCTGTTGGCACCCACAGGAGTCACATTGAAGAGCAAAAAGGAAGGCATTGCCATGAAGTGTAGATGCAACTTGATATTTCCAGTGAAGGGAGGAGCTGGAGGGTTTATGAAGCAAAGCTCCACTTCCCTGCTGGAATGCAGGTGAGGGATGGAGAGGATGGACAGCCCAGACAAGTCCTGCAGGCCCAGATCAAAGGGACACTTTTGGGTCCCCCCTGCTGCCAGCTGAGCCCTCCCCAAGCCCCACAGCCAAATGCTGAAGCAGAAAGAGGAAGGGCAAGCAGAGGAGGGATAAAAGCATCACTTGTACTAATTTCTGGTCTCTGAGCTGCTTCAAGAAGCAGCTGCAGCACAAGGGTAGCTGTGCCTGGGCAAGACCAGGTGAAAAGGAGGAGTTTGCTCTTCCATGCCATGGGGAGAAACCTCCTGCATCTCCAAGCATCACCTCCACCTTCCTCCTCTCCCTTCCCCTGCCCAAGAAGGCTGTTTTTAATTCTCTGATTGTAAAGCTTTCTTTCCCAACAGCAGGCTAGAGGTTTAATTAAAACTCCACCTGGTACTAACATAATCCAGCAAAACCCATCCATTTCTGGAAATAAATCCTTGATGAGGTTGGTTAACAAATGCAACGCAGTTTGGGCAGTTTGTTGAACTCTGCCTTGAATTATTCTCTATTTCTGTGAGGAAAGCTGCCAAAAGCATTCAAAACTCTAAAACATTTTACATGACATTGGAAATGCTTACCCAGGTCACTTGGTGAATAATGGACAAAAGAAGCATTTTAGTACCTGTGTTTCACTTATCTTCTGTCATTTCCACAAGGATGAACAATAAAAAAATCCCAGCTGAAATTCCCAGTACTCCTGGCCCTGTCTGAACATTGTTAAATGTGCACATAGCTTTATAATTCCTTATTCAGTTCACTACTATTTATGCAAATAATGTTATTAAGATCACAGGACAACTGGAGAGTCAGCACATTCAGGCCCTGTTTTTGGAAACACTGGCACGTGCCATGTCAGAAGGGTACTCTGTATGTGTAAAATGGAATGAATATTTACAAGGCTCCTGGTTTGGAATAGTGTTATTGCTACAGTGTGGGAAAACAAAAACAGAATTTGGCATCTGCATCATCTCAGGAAAGCAAATGGTGCATTTGAAGGATCAGGGCTACGTTCAGAAAACAAAATAATTGAGGGCAATCTGTGTGAGACACAATCACAGTGGCCAAAACGTGACCAAGCAAAGATAGTTCTCCAAAGCAATGAGAACCCCAACCAAACAATTCCTCCACCATGAGGAACATCTCTGGGCTCTCAGGGGAGCTTTATGGGGTTTCACTCCTCTCCCATCATTCACACCCATTCCAGTTTAGTTGGACAGGTGCCTCTTGGAAAAGGGATGGATCTGGATCCTGGTGCTCTGGCTTCCAGAGTAGGTGCTTGAGGAGATCCCCCCACTCCCCTCATGCAAACAGAAAATGCCTTGGGGGTTCGTCCTTAGGATGGGAATAAGAAAAAACTGGAATTCCTCCAAGAAAGGAGTGGTAGGAAAATGATTTCCTGCTGGGCTTGGCTGGCAAATCCAATTTATTAAATGCCACCCCTGATGAAGCCACTGAGTTTTCCCTGAGACCTGACTGGAGCCAAGAGCTGTGTTTCCTCTGCCAGTAAAGATGCACTACCTTGGAAAAGCACAAATAGGAAAAAGAGATCTATTTTTAAGTGTATTTTGTACAAATTGGCAAACTATGCACAGAAAGAACATGAAACCTGTACCTCATGTTACGTGTTCTGCACAAGAATGTTTTGACAGATGGAGGGATTCAGACAGAGAAATTAAGAGAATGAACCCAGTAAAGGTTTGCTGATTATTTTTGCTCCCAACATCTCGACTATTTGAATGACTAAATGCAAAACTATGTTTCTCTGTCTGGGAGGCAATTAACAACAACAGAACTGTGGACAAGGCTTTCATTTTATTTGATTCAAACCAGAGCAGAGGTCAGAGCCTGACAAAGACAAATTCTCCTGCCACATTTTATGCTGCAGAAAAGCTTTACTGTGCTCCAAGGAGCAGCTTGAATTGAAGAAATTGGGCATGCCCAGCTCTGTCCACAGCACCTCTGCCCTGGTCACCTGGCTCAGGTCACAGGGGGAATGCAGGGCTAAACCAGGACCAGCACCTTTCATAAAAGGAACTTTAGTGTTGCTCCATCCCTGGGTTGCTGACATTTAGGCTTGTGCTCGATGCTACTGCAATAAAATTCAAAGTAACTTGTGCTTATCTAATGACTGACTGTCATCCCAGGACAGCCCTGTGTTGTTGCCCTTCCTTTTGTGCAAGCCAATATTTTTATCTCAGAATAATTTATTTAAAAGACATCAGGATAATAGTGACAGATTAAAATAGTGCCCAGCATTTATGTGAAAAGAGAGAAATCAAAACCAGTCACCTACTGTTGGATTTTGTTGCTTTATATCACGGGAATAGTCAATTAAATTTAGTCAATTCTTTTAATTTAGTTTCTACCAGCGATGCAGTTAAGCCCTTTTGCTGACACTGAGCCAGACAGCAGGCACAGCTGGCTTTAAAAATTATTTTTCCACGTATCATTTATTCACCTTTCACTTCCAGTAAACAAAAGCATTTCCACACAGCCCTACGAATGAGCCATGTAATTTCAATAAATAATATTTACAATAAATATCCTTCTTTAGTGTACCCTTCTGGTCAAATTGCTACTTCCAATCTCTTAGTAGAAATTTCCTGCTGAAATCCCTTTACCTTTCACAAGGATGTTTAAAGATCAGAGTTCAGGTCTGTAGCTGGTGCCTCCAGAACCACCATCAGTCTCTCTTAGGGCTGAAATGCTTTTTTTAGTTAAAACTCCGAGTCTTAAAAAGTAACAATATTTTATTTGAAACTGTAAATGACAAAAATATTCAGGAACCATGGTAGGTCAGAGTCAGGCCTTTTAGGAAGAAGTGGGTTTTTTCCTTTACTCTTTCTTTTGACTTTTGGATCCAAGAGTAAACTTATGTGAGTGTAGTTACCATTTGAGATGTGTCACCTTTGTACAAGGCAATATTTTTCTGAAATAAATTAGCCTACTACAGTAGGATACTTATTGCCAGGGGAATAAGAATGAATCCTCCCTATTTCTTGCTCAGGAGTTGTATATTCCTAGTGAATTTATTATTTCATATGGGTAGCTGTATGTATTTTCATTACATTTTAACATATTGACTGCACCTTACTCCATTAGTATGTTTTGAATTTTTTTTAAAAATTAGTTTCTAAGCAAATCGGTAGATTAAAACAGGACAAGAAGGTTTTCTAGCTAAGACATGTTCTTTCTTTCTTTTAATTTCTAATAAATTAGGATGTCTAAAACAACATTTACTGTCCAGGTATTGATAATTTCCTTTTCTATACCTGATAATAGAAGCAGATTGCCACTATTAATAAATAATTTATACCATTAGCATGAAAATAAGGAAATGAGCTTTGATTTTAAGTACAAATTTGTGATCCCTGCTGTGCTTTGTTCTAGAGATGGAATGTCCCTTCCAACAAAAAAAAATCTATGGCTGGGCAGGGAAAAATGTAAGTTAACATAATTTCATTGGTATGATCTCAGTTCACAGCACTGAAACATCCAGTTTTAAGGGAAGGTTTCAAAGTCTTGCTTGACTTTGGGTATAGGAGCCTTCACCCTCCTGTGAGTGGCTGCCTTATTCATGTTTGCTTAAGAAACTGGGTGAACCGTGTCCTAAATCAAGAGTGAGTCTATTAGACTGAACTCACACTGCTATGAGATCAGGATAAAACATAGAGGGACCCATTCTTTAGTTCCTTGTTGCATTTTATGCAGAGTGAGCCCCAAACTCTGAGTGCAAAGGACTCCAATGAGGACTCTGCTGCCAAAGAAGGTGCAGGGTGTCGTGTCTCGTGGGTTGTACCCACCTCCAGGCAATCTCTGTGGAAAATCCACTTGGGCAGGTTACCCAGCTCTCTCCCCACTCCATTTCCAGCCATTCTTGCCCATGGCAAAGCTGCAGCTTCCCAGCCCTGCCATGCAATGCTGCCTCCTCCATAGACACCAGGGGAGAGCAGGGGCACGTTCAGTTCCAGGCTCTCTGAACAAGCCAAAGGGCCAGCTCAGTCCAAATATTCAGACATTCAGGGTGAGCAGACAAGACACATCTTCACATTAATGTCTCATAATGGGATATTTGGATTGTAACATCGTGATATGACTCTAAGAATAACACTGGACCAAAAGAGTCCTTTGCACCACAGATACTGTTTTTGGATCACAAAAAGTTTGCCTTGGGTTTGTCCCTTAAGCACTCTGTGAACCTGCTCTGGGAGTCTGGACCATGAACAGAAATGTGGCTGTGACTGGGGAAGAGCCAAGCCCCATAATCTTATAACACACCTCTGCTCAGCCAGCTTCTTATTGCATTTGTCCCATAATTAGATATGAAAGGGTGTAGGATGACAAAGACAGTGACCCAGTAAAGTAGGAAATTATGGAAATGAGGCATTAGCACTGTAGGAGATTACTAACTAAGACTGAGAGATTCAGATCAATCTCCTGCCCAGACAACTGATGGAACACTGAACCACAGTCATTCTCCTGGCTTTGTAGCAGTGAGTTTGTGCTCTGTCTCACTGGGATCCCACACTGCCCACCAGAGGAACATTTGTGACCCAAAATCACTGGTATTTCCTTAATACTGATGTCTGGGAGTGACAGCAGCACCAAAGAAGCAGAGGCTCCATTTCTTTGCTATTCAGACCTTGTAGAAACTATAGAAAGGTTTACAAGACTCCTTTGAGGTCTCTCCATTCTTAAAAAGAGTTATAGGAGCAGCCCATAATTATTCATATATTTTTCCCTCTCCATGTGGATTTTAAATACAGCAAATGGACACACATGATATTTTTCCTTCTGAACAGTGACAAATCTGTAGTGTTTTGACCCATTTTGTACTGACCTGGCATCATACAGAAGGTACAATGGAGAGTCTTATTCAAGGGTTGGTTAAAGCCATGTTTCCCTGCATTAGGAGGAGTAGTAATGACCCAGGTTTTCTCTCACAGGATTGTTAATTCTAGCTATTGAGTAAATAAAAGGAGGTAACTTTTAGTTACAATTCATTTGGGACATCCTATCCTTCCTGTGGGTTCTTTTAATATAGAACATAGACAGAGACCATTTTTGAACAATATTTGATGTTGGTACACTACTATCCCAGAGCAATGTTAGGTGTATCAAGGAGTCCTGGTCACATCTTCTGTTAAAGGGTCTGAGACATATTTCTGACATCATTCAGAGTTTCCCTTTATGCTTTTTGCCTAAGATGTAATCCGTGCAAAACATGGAAATGCAGCACCCAGCAGCCTGTCAGTTCAGGTGTTTCCTGCTTCACCATGGCATCAGATGCTCAGGGATTTCACAAACAAATGTTTTCTGCAGTGATGGGAATGGGATTCATTTCTTCCACATGAGCAATCCTGTCACCTGTGTAATGCCTGTTTAATTACCCTAAGGCTTTAGCCAGGCCTCCTTCAGGGTTGATGGGGATTATTCAGATGAGCACAAACCCTGAAGTGGAGGTGTATCTATTGTTCAAGTTTAATTCTGGTCTCCTTTAAACTATAATAACTCTCCAGTTTGGGTTCCTAAGGAACAGGAAACTTGACTGTACTTGGTCCCTGTACCAAGCCCTGGGGTCAGAGGGGGAGCTCAGACCATAACCCATGTGCAGAATTAGAGTGGTTCATATACAGCATTACAGACTGGCTCAGAACTCATTCCTCAGCGTTAGAAGCTGCTTCAGATGAGGCAGATGAGTTCAGATAATTGGGATGAGAAACCTGACACAAAGACATTCTGGATTCCAGAAGATTCAGTGGAAGTTGTCAATGTTCAGCACTACTCAGCATTAAATCCTTTACGTTAGTTTGAGCTTTTCTACTGCTGGAAACAGTCTGGACCTTTCTTTGAAGTACAGCCAGATTTCCAGCCACTGATATCACAGATAAAGGGAAGATTAAACACAGAATGGTATGTTTAAGTGGTTAACCTACACAAACATTTCTGTTCTGTATTTCACTGAAGTGGAGAACTTACAGAACCGTGCTTAGGGACACTGCACAAATCAACATGCAATTATTCTGGTTGAAAAGAGGAGAAAGGAGTGCTAAAATCTGCTCTAATGCCTATTGACCAACTTCAGAATAACAGGACTAACCTTCAGGGAGCTGGGGCACTGGATGAGTTTGGTATTTGTTTCATTGCTCTAAAGGGAAGATGTCATCCTGCAATTGATTTTGTCTGACTTAAGAAGTCAATTTATCTTGTAAGTTTTTAAGTTGCTATCAGCAATACGTCCCATTAACAGAAAAGAATAAAGTAGAGGAGCCTGAAAAGTGGGATGACTCCTTCCTACTGTATTCCTCACCCTGCCACCAACCCACCCAGGATGTCACAGGTTGCTCTCCCCTCCCTTTCACTCTTTAGCAGCCCCACCAAAGGCAGGGAGGTGACATCCCTGTGACCCAGGGCTGAGCCAAACCCTCTCAGCCTGGCTCACCTGTACACCCCGGGCTGCTGCTCCCAAGGACCCTTTGCAGCACAGAAAGAAACACTTTCAACCTTTGTTTGCTGTGTGCTTTTTAATTCCTGCTGCTCTTCCAGGCCCCTTGCTGGTATCTAGGAAATACAAGAGAGAGCCACGGTTATCAGATAAAAATATATTGATTTTACTATCTCTGTCTTGAGGAGCCTCCTGTTTGCTTTGTGTCCCAATCAACTTTCATACCGATAGCATTTCTGAGACAGACAGGCAACAGAGGTGCAGTGTGAAAAATGGAGTAGAAAAGCCCTGTACAGAAACACACAAACATTTAATCATAGAATAGTTTCAAAAACTCCTGAAAATCTGGGCCTGGAAAGGTTGTTGTGGGAAGTCCAAGGGATCAGAGTTCCTACTCTGTTCTGGTGCAGAGCTGGAGTTCCCAGCAGGGTGAGAGGCACCCCTAAAACCCCCCCAGCAGGGTGAGAGGCACCCCTAAAACCCCCCAGTGCTCCTGCTCCTTCCACTGCTGGAGGGTTCCTGATTGCTGTGCATGAAAAAAGCACATAATAGGGAGGTGAATCCGCAGAGGAGAGCTGTGAGTGAACACTTGCTGGGAGGCTCTGAGGGTCTCCAAATATATTCTTTACTACTCAAAGCTGTAATTTTTCGGTTTTCAGTCAGCAACGACAATTTCAATGAAGAATTAGACACACCTGACCTACCTTTAGGGCTCCAACCACTATACTCTATAATCTTTGCACAATAAATGGCAAAAAGCAAGCACTGTGTCCTACATTTGCAAGGATAAATAACGTTGACTGGAGTCACCCAGTTAAAATACTGAATTTTGAAAACAATGGATATTGTGTGCTTCGGATCTCACAAGGCACAGAGAGATTTTGGAGAAGGCATCGTAATTATGCAAGAAAACAGAGTCAAAGTCCTCTTAACATAAATATTCTGCTCTGCTCAATCTTATCAAGGCGCCCGTGACCAAACCAAAACAAAAGCCATTGCTACTGTTTGCCTTTTAATTCCTGACAACCAGTTGGACTCCCTGTGCTAGAATAACAAATGGCCATTCCCCTTGCCAGTCCCCAGCACCATCTGCCATTTAATAGGTGCTCCAGTGACTCATTAATCTGTTCTTCAATTGACTTTGAACAGAACACTGCCTTTTTATTGCTGCTGTGCTTTGCACCACCTCCCAGGATCCTCCAGCTCAATGCTCATAACGCCAATATCTCTGGAAACAGTTTCCAGGCTTGTGCAACCACTGCTGGAACTTTATTGGCAGGCTTAGGATTGTTCTCTTCACCTGGCACTCTCTGAATTCGTGAGCAACAACATCATCCAAACACAACTGTACTGTTTTCCACAGAGTAAAACTGAAGTCCATATTTTTAAAGGGGGTTTAAAAATGTTTTGCAGGAGCTAAAAGTGCAGAGTCGAGTTTTGTGCACTGAAATAGAAATTAAATGCAAGTGGAAAAATATTTCGAGGGATATTTTTGATCTTTCTTGAAAGGCTATTTAGAAAATATTAGTGGAACCTCTTTAAATAACAAATGAAATTGTATTTTGGTACCAATTTACCTTGTCCCCAAAAGTACTTCCAGATGCCTCTATTTCTGTAAACATTATAGCTACTGACTACAGACTAAGTCCTAAAAGTCATATTGTTTAAAACCCCCCAGCGATTCTTATTACAATCAATGTTTGCTCTCCCCAAGTCCATCAAAAAAGGGTTTTTACATATCCCTTTTCCTTTGTATTTGTCCTGTCCTTGCTTGTTATGTCAGATTTTCAGCGCTGCACTTGGAGGTCACAGGCTGGACAAACCAAGCAGCCCAATCTGCAGGCAGAGCAAAGTGCAGCTCCCTCTTCCAGTCCCTGAGAAACCACCCAGAGAGCTCAACGAGACCCTGATTTTGTCTTCCCATTGCCTTTTTCCAAGGGACAAATTCAGAGAGAAGAGATAGAGGAAGTTTATCTGCACACCTCATTTTATTTCTTTCCCGTGTTTTAAATATTTTTTATTTTTATTGGGTTTTAAATCTAAACATCACATGCCCTTTATTAGCAGCAACTAACAGAGGTTTCCCTACAGCTCCAGTACCATCCTGTGTATTATAAAACATGCTTTAAAAACTGGTGTTTGGAAAAGATGAAGGTGAGCAGCCAGAATTGAATTCCATGACCAAAACCACAGCAGGAGAAGGTGAAAAAAGGCAATATGTCAGTGTTGCCCAAAGATATCCTTCTTCTCTGCAGTTCATAACAAGCACAGCGAGATAACACCAACCTTCCCAGCTCCTTTTTGAAATGCACATTCCTGTGTCTCCTCCTGCATTCAAACATTCAAAGCCAAAGGGTTTGCAGACCACGTGATAATCTTTAGCCAAACATTTAATTTAAATAATTCAATTTATATAAATGACATAGTGCTTATACTAAAAAGCTCAGAAATTATTTGCTCCCCCAGAGAGAAGACTAAAACTGAATATAAAAAAAAAAACCAAACAACTATAAAATGCCCTCCCCAAAGGTAATCACAACCATCCATGTGGGAAGGAGAAATACCATGCCTTACTCTTTGGGATTAGGGCATTATTTTAATTTGCCATTTGGCATTCTGAACACAGTAAACAAAGAGAGAAAATATAGAAACCATGTGACTGCTTGTTCCATAGCCTTTTGCATAGTGGAGCCTTGCTTTCAGATGTCAGTACAAAGCTGCTGCTCACTGATGCTCAGTAAGAAATGTCAGGGAAGAGATAAGCAGGCTAAAAGGAGACTGTTTTAGAAACATGGTCTGTTCTATCATTAGTTCTATAGATAAACTTCCCAACATATTTTTGAAGAGAGAATGTTATTGCCTAGCAAAATGTAAAGTCAAAAGGAGACAGTGTTTTAATATGGAAATAGGGGGGATTTCAGGACCTTCGTATAGGGTGAGATAGTTTAACCTTGTTAGGCTGGAGTTTTGAGCTGCTAAAGTACTTCAGCCTTCATGTTAAAATGATTCTGCTCATCAAAAAAATGGGAGAAATGTAAGTCTAAAGCTTCAGGACAGAAGAGAGAGATAGAAAATATCTATCTTTAGGTGAGCATTCAGATGACAGAATGGTAAAAGGGGGCCAAATCCTCGATAAGTCTCAGTTTTGCAGTAGAAGGAATTTGTAGAATCATTGAGTGATTTGAGTTGGAAGGGACCTTTAAAGATCATCCAGTCCAGCCCCCCTGCAAGGAGCAGGGCCATCTTCAATGAGATCAGGCATCTCAGAGCCCTGTCCAACCTGACCCTCAATGTCCCCAGGGATGGCCCAGCCACCACCTCTCTGGCAAACCTGGTCGGGTGTTTCACCACCTTCATCAGGAAAACTTTCTACCCTCTTTTAGTTTGAATCCATTGCCCCTCGTCCTCTCACCACAGATCCTCCTAAAAAGTCTGTCCCCACCTTTCTTACAAGCCTCCTTTAGGTATTGAAAGACCACAAGAAGATCTCCCAAGGGCCTTCTCTTCTCCGAGCTGAACAACCCAAATCCCTCAGCCTTTCCTCACAGCAGAGCTGCTCCAGCTCTCTGATCATTTGTGTACCCCTCTTCTGGACCAGTCCAAGAGGTTCTCACATTTCCTGTGCTGGTCCCCAGGGCTGATTCTGGGGGTTACCCCAGCCCAGAGTACCCTGCACTTGGTTCATGTGCTCACACTTCTTGAACTTGTCGTTGTTCTGAAACACCTCCCAACTGGGACTTGTGGTATCTGATGAGGCCCTTTGGTTCCCCACTTCAGCACGAGCTCTAATTCTTCCAAAGGGCATGGCATTCATCTTTTGGAAATATTCCAGAGGGTTAAACTGAAGGGATTTTTCCAGATTCCCAGGAAAATGTCTATTAAATTAGCTCTGTACCTGCTTGTGGGCTCCCAGTGTCAAAAAGGAGCAAAATCAGGTGCATCATGTTTTACTTAACAACAACACAGAAGAATGTGTGTGGACCACAAAGGGAAAGAAGTGCTTTGACACCACCATGGGTAGCACATCATGGACATTGTCAAAGACACCAAATAATACACTGTTTTCTTGAGCTGATCCTGTAAAGGCACACTCAACCCATACATCACCTTTACCTGCAAAACATATACTAAAATGTTCTTTTTCTTTATTTTACAATATACTTTCAAAGCATGTTAGTTAACATATTTTTAGAAGTCCTCTTAGTCATACCTAAATGCATGCCAAAGGGATTTAATTTAGACTGCAATTAATTTGCTTCTCCCCTTTACAGCAAGTACAAATGGTATAAAAAGCTCCAACATGAAACAGGAAGTATTTTAAAGCCAGCAGAGATGTCAGGCAGTCATGATGTGAGGCAGAAATCAGCAGAGAATATGACCTCTTTGGTGCTTTACTGTATTTCTCCCACGTTGTTATAAATCCACTGGAGCTCTGCCTTATTGTACCGATGGAAATGAGGTGTAAGCCAGAGAATAAGATCCTTGATTAATCACAAGAACTTTTTCTTCTGTCTGAAATACTTAATTGTCTTCAGCATGATGGTTTCCTCAATATATTCTTTTGGCTTGCACTGGTCATGCTGTTTTGCATTATTTTGCCTCAGAGGGTGGCTTTTAGCAGCAATATTTGTTATATTGTAGACCTTGTAAAAGGTTTGCAGTGCATTTCCATATGTTTGTAAGAGAGGCAAAAGTTACTTCCTGCCACAGAAGCAGAAGGATTCATAAAGTGAAGGGTAAATGAGTTTTAATGGGTACTTGCCATTTGCTCCAATCTGGAGCTAAAAGTCTTGAGAACAAAGAAAAAGAGGTGGAGAAATGTAGTGCTCCAATCCATAGGGCTACACTGCTGACATTTCTTAAAGTTGTTTTCTAAACAATCCTGCTCCCAGTGCTAACCCTGGCATGGCCAGTCTCTGCTTTCAGAGCACTGACAATACCTTGTCCCCAGTGAGATGCTTTAGCCCTGCTGACCCCCCAGCACAATTCTGCAGAACACTTTGGATTTGCACTGTCCCTCAGAAGAAGAAGAGGCTCATTTTGGTCCAGGCAGGTCTTTGTCAAACCACGTGATTCCAACACCACCATTCCATTTGCACTTAGCAAATGCTCCCTGATTGCCTAAGCCACAAACCCGTGGAAATACTGCACCAAGTCCAGAAAATGCCCCTTCTGTTGGCACGTGAGCAAAGGCAGAGTTTGGCTGGGCTTTGCCCACAAAGCAGCTGCCTCTGGTGTGGAACACTGGAGATCTTTAGCAGCTGTTTGATGCAAAGTGTGCTTCATTTGGAAGAAGTAGAGCAGCAGTGTGTTAAAATACAGAAAGAAAGAATGGGCACTGTTCACGCAGGGCAGAAGGAGGGACTCCACCCCGGCTGGAGGGGTAGGGATGATTTACAGAGCATGGGGCTCACCAATGTCTCGGCCCTACATTTCCATCACTTGTACTAAACACTGCCTTTTGTTTCCATTTGGTGACGTTGGCCAGGCTGTGACCAGGAGGTTTAGCTGACCCAAGGAGACACCCACAGTCCCTGCAGACTCTCAGTGTAGGTTCTCACCGTGGGGTTCCTTCCACACATCACACACACAAACATAACAGGCACCGTAGTAAGTTCTTTGACCCCAAATTCTCGGGCTAAACTTTCTGTCTGACAGTTTCAGAACAAAACCAGAAAGGAGCTGTCTGTGCCTTCTCCACGTGTTTCCAAGACAGGGACATAATGCGAGAACACACAGTCTCTGAGAAACCTCTCTGGCTGCTGAGCTGATGGGTTTAAAGAGCAGTAAGTGGAAAGAACCACTCGCACCTAAAGCCTCAGGCTGTACTTTAAAGGGTTTCTGTGCAACGAGGAACACTTGCTGTTCCACTGGCAGCCTAATCAAACCTGCCAGCGGATGGGTTGGTGAGAGAGACAACAGATACTGGAGGGCTGGAAACTCTGAGCCTGCCAAAGGGGGCTCTTAGACACTGTAAGGCCTTGGAATGCCTCAGAGAAAAGGTGCTCTCTGCTCTCGCTGACATCTCTCATTTACAGGAGGTATCCGAGGCAGCCCCGGGGTTTAAAATCCCAAAGGACATGAGTTTAACAAAAGAACCCACTAAACAGGGAGCAAATGGAGGATCAGCTTGAACACAGGAGTGCTGGGAAGGTGCACGCTGCTCTTTCTCACCTGAAAACCCACCACACTGTCACACCAAATGTCTGTCAATACAGTGCATTTAGTATTTTCAGGATAGGCAGATGCTCACTAGGAAAACAAACGTGTATTAAAAATATCTGTCACGTTGAACCCCTCTGGGTTTTACATATATCCCTGTGCCACCAAACCCAATTTGCAGCCCTTCAGGCTGGAGGATCCTTTTTGCCTGGCTGTGCGACTGACTCGTGTGACTCTGCCCTGGTTTTAGCTGGGATGGAGTGAACTTCCTTCCCAGTAGCTGCTCCAGTGCTGTGATTCGGGTTGAGTACAGAATCAAATCCTCCCACAGACTCCAAGTCACCATTCAGGGCTTTCGTTCCAGAGCGATTCAAGGACATGGGCTCTTTCTTTATCTGTAGAAGCTAAGATACAGCTGGGGAGCTCTCTCTTGTTTTGTTTTGCAGTGTTGGAACAATTATAGACCTAAAGTTTTAGGAAACAGAAGTCAGTTGTCTATTTTGAGACCATGCAGAACACAGACAAGCATGTGAACTAAACAAGGGAGTGTTTTTAGAGGCTCAAGGATATACTGTCTCTTTTAGAGTAAGGGATAAGCCCCAGGTTTTGAGAGCTCTTTAGGTGCTGCCACCACAAAAGGAAAAACTCCCTATAGCACTCCAGTGCTAAAACTCTGAATAACCAAATTCCTGCATGGCAGAGAAAGAAGAGCACACAGCACAGCAGCTGTCACACCACAGAACCCCTGGGTTTGTAGGAAAACAGGGCCCTCCAGTCACACTTGATGTAAAATTTTCCATGGAGTTTTTGGTTCTGATCTGAAGTTACCAAAGAGGGGAAATTCAATCCCTTGGCATTACTCACTGAGTGGCACTTCCTGATGATCTCAGCAATAACGAGATTTGCTGTGACTCCAGGCAGAAAGCTTTGGATCACGTTGGACCCCAATGCACCTCACTGGCCCTGATGACTCCTTCCCTCACTTCTTTTGTGACTAGAATCCAATAAGTTTTATTTCATGGTAGATTTTTTTCTGAATCTGCAGATTATAAAGCAGAGCTGAGAATGTGCCAAGTTTTATCCCTGCAAAGCACTGGCTGATGCTCTGTGCACACCCACACAGTGCATCACCAGGCATGACTGGTTGGACCAGGGGCTTTTGTGCTGCAGTGAAAGGTCTTTTGGAAGTTCATTTTGTGTTGCTGCAGTCACTGTGTGCTGTATGAGGTTCCCCAAAGACTAAATCCATACTAACATAAGCCCCATGAAAGATTTTGGAAAGTGCAGTTGCAAGATCGATGAATGGGATGGGGATGACATAAATCTATAAGGATTTTTTTAAACCCATAACTTGGAATTGTGTCAACAAACTGTATATTATTTTGCATCAGCGGGAAAGAAAATAGGGAGGGAAAGGGAACAAAAATACTTAGAGAAAAATTACTTTCCTTTGAAAAAACCTACAAAATAATTAATGCTAAATGTTGCCAAAGGGAACTACAAAGATGAAATGTCTGCTCCCCTAGAAAAGAATATCAAACCTCAAAAGTCTTTAATTACATGTATGTCACCTGAGGAATTAATGTTTTCGCTTGGGCTGCAAGGGGCTGGCTCTGGAATAGATTCTCTGCCTTGGACATTTTACAAATGACATTTTATAGAGAGAAAAATCTCCTGGAAATGTAACAGCAGAACATGGCAACTCAAAAGCAATAACAGGATGAATTGGGAAGGCAGAGCAATCTCGTCTTTCAAGATGCTGACACAGGTCACAATGCTCTTTCAAATGTGCCCCTCTGCTTGGGGTCACAACAGCACCCAGAGGTGCAGTCCTGTTCCTCTCTCCATATTCTTTATGCAAAAGCATGGAAAACTCCTATTATTTAATTACAAAATTAAAAATTTAAGTCTGTAAACTGCTCCTCAGTGTATTTTCCACTTGTTTTTATATTTCCATATGCTATGCAAGGCTCACCACCAAAACAGGAAGAGCACTTAAAAAAAATCCCAAGGCTGAGACAGGAATTTAAGTGTTTTCATGGAACTGGAAGAGGTTTTTTCCAATGGAAAAACAGCTGGTGGCCATCACTTAAGGTCCTTCTTTATGCTTTAGATAAAGGCTGGGGTCAGAATAACACTCAGGAACAATGACCAGTGTGGACAATCAGTGTCTTGGATTATATGAAGGCTGTTCTAACTAAACTATCCCTGAACATGTGTGTCAAATTAAGCAAAAAATACCGAAAAGAAAGCTTCAGATAAAATCAGATTTTTTTTTTCAGTCTTCTAATCTAATGTTGCTCCTCTGATGTCTAAAATACACTTGTCATCCAGTTGATTTCCTCTCTTCCAGGAACAGTTTCACAGTGAAACACATCATCCACAGAACTCTGTTTTGGGTAAACACAATGAAAAACACCAGGCTTTCAAACCTTCTCCCTCCTGGCTGCTGTAATTGCTGCACTGACACAGCAACCTGATATAAATCATTCTCTGATACAAAACCAAAAGCAACTCCCCTGTGATGTGATGTGAGGGCACATCTTCCCTCGTTCCAGAGTTCGGGGACATTTGGGTGGCTTTCAGGTATTAGTCACTCCAGAGTCACTGCAGAGCGCTGCATCACCAGCTCATCAGAAAGGTAGGAGGGAAACACATCCAAAGAGAAATCTCTGTGCCCCTGCCTGGCTCCCTTAATATGAGTTTAAGCCCTCCATCCCCTCCCACACCTGCAGTGCTGCCTCCAGGCAGTGGGATTGCTTGGGCAGAGGAGCGTGAAGGGAACCCAGCAAAGTTCTGAACCCGGGCAAGGTTTGGGCAGGGGGAAAGGTGGGAGGCAGCAGTGACAAATGGCAGGAGTTCAGGGGCCTGAGACTGTCCTCCCTGAGGAAACATGAGTCAGTTTGACATCATCTCTGGCCTGCCTTAGCAATGCCCATCACACAGGCACAGCAGCATGCCTGGTGCTGAGGATTGAGGGGCTGGTGTGCCTGTGCCAGCTTGTCTCAGTGGAAAGGAGAAGGGAGACTTTCCTACACCCCCATTCTGACAGCTCTGCCCCTGCCTGGTGCAGCAACAGGGGGTGTCCTGTGCCCTGAGGGGTGCAGTCACACTGTCCCAGCAACAAACTCTGGGCTCTGATGGTGAGCACAGCTCACTGCCCAGGGCAGGGCCAGTGCCATGCCCAGGGGATGTCTCTCCTTTGCCCACACACTCCTGCCCCTGCCCCTCAGAAGCTGTGCCCTCCGAGACCAAAACCTCTGCTTCTCTGTCCTGCACCTCTCAGGGCTGCCTGGAGACCTTTCCCTGATAAAGGCTCATTTCCTTTCCAGCAGCAGATGCTGCAGGTGCCTTAAAGGGAGGGCAGAGCAGGAGTAACCCAGGATTATCAGCACTGAATGATCAGAACAATCAGTACAAGCCCCTGAAGGACACAAAGATATCATGGAAATTATGGTCCCAGTAACACCCCAAATCATCCCTTGGAGCAGTTTCACCACCTTCCTACCACTGGCAGTAACAAGACTGAAGTGAAGGAACACAGAGAAATACACAAATCCAAAACAGAAACATCCCTGTAGGTGCTGTGATTTTTAAGCAGCAATTAAAAAGCTTAATTTCATGTTCCCAGACCAGCTGTCATGTGTTTGCAAAAGAATGATAAATATCTTTGGTACGTTTCTCTTATTGTAGACAGCTCAGTGTGAGACACATCCCGGGTCAACAATTGTCATCTAAGTGAGCAAGTCAAAGATTCGGGAATAAATCTCTAGGAAACTGTGCCTAAGCAACAATGGAAATGGCAAGTGTGGGAAACACCCAGGTAGCTCCAGGTGCCATTGTCCTTCCAGCACTCCTGAAGGTGAGTTATCTTCAGATCATTTCCAAGGCAATTCAGGAGATCCTCATTTTCAATATCATTCAACTCGGATGAGATGAGATTCTCCTGCAATCCTAAATCTACTTTGTGCAATCTTAAATCTACTCTGGGTTATTCCTTTGGATTAGGGACATTGGCTCTGATACTGCAAACCTGTGATTAATTTAGGCTGATGAATAATCCCATTAAATTCAACCTTTTTTGTACATTTGCAGAAATGCTGCCACGTGCACAGGTTATGAAAACAGATTCACCATGTGCTGCACATTGGAGAGCAAAAGGGAAACGTGGATGGGAACAGGTCCTTTTTAATTAGGAAATCAGGAAACAGATCTCGGGTGTTTGACCTTCGAGTGACAACTTATAAACATGTTTCTTTCACACGAAGGTGTTTGAAATCATTTACATGTCTGTGTTTTGGACTGACAGTCTTGTTTTCCTCCGTGGCTAAAGGACAAAGGCTGAGCTCCACACTTTTACATCCTTCTTGGAAATACCTGGAATCACTGCTGCATTTCCCAGCTCCCCACTCCAGCCCAAAGCAGGGCCACAAACACAGGGCTGGCTAAGGCAGGGCAAAGCTGTTATTTCATCGATTGGGACTCCAAAGGGAATCCCTCAGGCACGCAGAGATCCAAAAGGGGGAGGAAAAGGCTGCTTAAAATAACAATCTTATTTTAACCGTGGATTAGAGGCTGCGGGGAGGGAGCCGAGGGCACGGCTGCATCCACATGCCTTGGGAATGCACTCATGGCTCAGGAGGCACCACATGCAGCCAAAATCACCCCCGGAACACACTAATGCCATAAACAAAGTGATGTTTAAATCAGGAGGGGGACCCCACTCATGGCTGTGCCTTGTTATTTCCAGGCACTGCTCACACCTCATTTGTTCTCCTGTCTCCTTGGTAGGAGCTGGGATGTCTCCATGGAGCTGGAAGGGTTTAGGACTTATAAAAGCAAAGCAAAGCTGTATTTCATGAGGACTGTGGGGTCTAAACACGAGTGTTTGTAGCTACATTGCCATGGTAACAGCAGATAAAATGGTTATGATTTTCTCAGAGATTGCTGCCCGCTCTTCCTTAGACTGTCTGGCATGAAAGTGTTTATTGGTTTTCACCAGTGCAGTGCTGCAGAGATATTTTTAGCTCAGCTAATTCAATTTCATATTTAAATCAATCTGAAAATGAGTTACCTTTCAGTCTGCCAAAGGATGCCAGGCAAAGTTTTCACTGATTTGATTTTGCTTTGGCTTGTGATGATGAAAAGATTACGCCATGTGATAAGATGGAAATGTGTCCCAAAGTTCTGGAAGAATTCTATTATTTCATTATTTCATTTCAGTTTCATTATTCACCCTTCAAATTTGATATAAAATGCTGTTGTTTGTGGAACTGTGGAGTCATGCACTGTCTCATCAGAAGTCTGAATGATAACATAATTACATATTCAAAAGTATCTCAAAGCACATTGAGAAAATTGCATATACAAGTCCTGCAATCTTGCAGGAGACAGGCATAAATTATTGTATTTTTCCATAACTGAGACGGGGTATTTCGATCTCCATCCATAAATCCACTTAATGTCAATAGAAAATGTAACTTCAGTCAGACCTCCCCTACCTACTGATACACAGGATGAGGCTGGGAGGAATGAACTCCGAGGGCAGCATTTCCCAATTACCGTGTCTTTTGGAGCTAGTAGACCATAACTCATTATTTTTTGGTAAAATAAATTGCTTAAGAAGCCTCTTCTGGCAAAGCACCTTGGCACAGTCGCCAGTCCCAGCTGCTCTAAGAGCAATGCTGTCCCCACCTGCATTCGGAGGGTTGTTGTCTCTCTAAAGAGAATAACTGGTTAAAAGAATTAAACTCACCCCAAGTGCCTGGGCAGGGCTCTGAGGAGCTGATTTCTACAGGGCACTTTCCTTTCTGTGCCTCCTTATTCTCCACAGCAACTCCCTGTAGCTGCCAGCCCAAATTTAATGGGGTTTTTGAAGGACCCCCAGTCCTTGAGACTGAACCATTCCAATCTTTTTCTTTTTCTTTTTTGTTGAAACTTGGAATATTTCCATTTCCATTCATGTTTTACCCATGATTCCAGGTTCAGTGGCAAAGTAGAGAGGTCCAGTACAGTTTGAAGGGGAGCTTCTCTCAGGGTATTGGGTTTTTTTCCAATTGATCCAGCTGGAAATATTTATGCAACACCAGGCAGAGTGAGTGACAGAGAAAGTCAGGCAGAGGAAAATATAAATATAGGGAGTCTGAAGTTGTAGTATGGCTTCTTCAAGTAGTGCTCAGAAGATTTTGTGATTGTGGAAATTCACACTTGGGAAACAAAGAGATTCCTAAAGATAAGGCCAGGGAAACAATCTTTTGCTTGCTAATAACTCTCATGTCCCAGCACTGGGATTGATGTCCTTGCATGTCACTTTGTCACTCAATGGATAGCTCGTCAGCATTTCTGGGCAGTGGGGAAATGTCACTGTGTCCCCCCAAAAGAAAGGACACCAGGCAGAGTCACCTGCCTGGATTCACAGACTCACCTGGAAATTATACTCTGGTCAAAGCCTTATCCACTGAACTCCTCTCTTGAGGAATAAACTCCTGGAATCGATGGCAGGAAGCAGATCTATTTTCCAGCACAGCCAGACTGGATTAGGAGAAGGATTTGACCCTTGACTATAAAACTAGTGATTTCTCAAATATGACTCAGACTTTTAATTCTTTAATTTGATTTGAAGCATTAACTCCGTTTTAGATTTTTACAACAGCATTGCATTCCTTTATACTTCTCCTGTAATTACTTCCTTGGGAGTAAATCTCATGAGCTTTCACTGTGTAATTGGTCATAATTGCCATGAAATACCCAGGAAACCAATTGTCATTTCCCTGAAAACTGTTGGACTGACACCTGCCCAGTGAGGACAGGAACAGATTGGGAACCAAAGGTGCTGCCCAGGCCCCTCAGAGGGAAAGGTGAGCTCAGGAAGCAGTTGGGATGCTCTTGCAGCCTGCAGCAACACTCTCATGAACCAACATGGGCTTTGAATCCTGGAGCCCAGGAGCAATCAGCCCACAACAAGCATTACTTAGCAAGAAACTGAGCCAAGTGCTGAGCTGGGTTGACACACTGTACAGATATTACTGTCCACACTGCCTTGTCCTGGACCTTCTGAAGGTCCTTCCTATGATGCTCCTGTCCCACTTTTCCAAAGGGGTGTCAGAGAAAAGAGTTTGCTGATGTTTCAGTGCTGTGGGAACACACGGTCCTAGGTATTTATGGAAAGAGCCCTGGGCCTTCCATGCAGTAGGAAAGTCTGGGAGCTGCCATCTGGCCTTCTGAAATCTGCTTTCTGTCGCTGTGCTGGTCAGTGGCTCCGAGTGCCCATGGGCACCAGTGACACGTGGTGTCCCTCAGGGGTCCATACTGGGACCAGTGTTATTTAATACCTTCATTCTGGCACAGACAGAGACATGGAGGGCACCCCCAGCAGGTGTGCAGGTGACACCAAGCTGGGGGTGCAGTGACACACCTGAGGGCAGGGCCATCCATCCCAGAGGGACTTGGACAGGCTTGAGAGGTGGCCTTGGGAATCTCCTGGGGTTTAACAAAGCCAAGTGCTGGTGTTGCGCCCGTGTTGGGGTCCTGTTTGAAGATGTCTGTGGACAAACCATCATCTGGAATCCTGCCCTTTGACATGTGGTCAATACTTGTCAGAGAAATTCACAGATAGAAAGTAATTGTAGAGCTCTGCCTTTGTAGTCCAGCTCATGACAGAAACTCTGGGTTTCTGGATAAGACTGACCACTTGACTTGTTTTGGAGATGCATCACTTCCAAAAGGCTCAAAGGTTTAAAGCATCTGCCAGCACAGCCCCCCTGCTGCATGGAGCACCATCAGAGTTCATTGTTGTACCTCACTCCAGCTGAAGACACAGCTGGCAGAGGCAGAAAAAGAACAACTTTTTTAATTGTTATTTTTTGGGCACACTAGCTGTGCTCTATTGTATTCTCCTCTTCTTGTTTCCAGTAGTTCTGCTAACACAGCACCAGACTTTGTGCAGTCTATAAAAAACCTTATTGAAAAGTGTTCTATAATACAAGTTATGAGTAGCCTGTGCAGCTCAACACTGAACTTTTTAACCCTTTCAGTCCTACACATCCTTATAATTTTTCCAAGTACTTTTTTAGCATTAAAAGTGAGCTGAATATTATGTGTTTCTATACTGCAGGTCATAGCAGAGTTTTATACAAATGGAATCAGTCATGCCAAATTCTGCTAAGATTAAAAATGAACACTTTAATCATATTCCTTAAATGTTGGGGGTTTTCATCAATTTGAGCTATATCAGCACGAGTTTCAGGTTCTGGCTGGGACCAGGGACTGGCTGCTCTGCAGGGATCCACTTGTGGTGCTGATAACAGTGGTGGATGGGAATGAGAACCTGCCAGAATGCAGCCAGGGGTTTATCAGATGGCACTCCAGGAGCACAGACAAACGGGAGAGGGGGAAAAATAATGAGAAGGTATGAAAGATCTCATTAATCTAATTGGAGATGAATCTATAATACCTATAATATGGAATCTATACTACCTGAACATTCAGTATTTACTTCTCACATCCTTCTGCTTTAAGATCTTGTTTTATTTATATTTCTGCAAAGGAACTCGTTATCACGTTCTTTATAAAATATATATTACCAAAATTGCCTGAAACCACTGAAATTAAAAACAATTAATTTCTTTTTCCTGAGTAATGTTCAAAGCATAGACATGATTAAAGCAATCTTTTTAACTGCTCTATTTATGGGTGGTTTTTTTTGTAATTTGCTCTCCACTCAGTACTCCTGTTTGCAGGAAGTGAGATCATCACAGTAAAACCAGAAAATATTAATGACTCAAGGACTAATAATTCGAAAACTGTTTGTGAGATACAGAGCCAGAGATCTCAGGCATCAAATGGCTCTTCATATAATATTGGCAAAGCCATTGGAATGATTAGCAAGGAAATTGGAGTGCTAACCTTGCGGGATGCCAAGTGGAATGCCAGTGCTGGGCAGTGTTACCCTCCTAGAGAGGGGCTTGGAGCAGAGCAGGTTCTCTGCAGTCCTAGGAGGGAAGAAGTGCTAATTGCATGTCCAGGGCTGCGTGTCTGAGGCAGTGCCACAGCACCACTGCAGCTCCAGTGACATGGGCATTTCTGTAGGAGGTGGAGGAACTCCCAGTCTGCAGCGACCAGCGTGGCACATAAATCCATTTGGCACGGAGGATCCACATCCCTGCCCTCACAGTACAGATACCTCTGCCATCAACACCAGAGAAACCACTCACTGAACAGGTCACTCCAGCTTTGTTATCCTGGATTTCTCATGATCAGACTCAGAACAAAACTTGAATCCTAAGAGGAGATTGTCTCTTGTCAAACCCACAGCATCACAGGCACTGTGGCAGACAGTCAGGACAGTGTCCTGTTGAAGAACCTCTGCTTCTGCCACAAACACTTACTTTGGGCAGGAAGCCTTACAAGTTCCCTCGGGTTTCCTTGCCAGAACTCACAGCTCTTGCAATGTTTGCATTAACATGGTGGAGGTGAAAACTCTCCAATGTTCTCACAAAGGTCTACTCTATTCTATTGCTAGCAAATTCCTGCTCCTATAGTAAGTGTATGGTGTACTATAGTAGTGACTGTGAGTATTCTCTAGTTGAAGAGACTTCTCAGAAGCACCTGAGAAGACAAATGATCACCATTGCAGCCATACTCTTCTCTCCTTTCTGCTCTATACACAAAGGAAGCCCAGACATAGAGTTGAACAGTCCAATAAATGGGGAAAACCATGGGGACACAAGTTCCTAGTGTGTTTGTCAGCAATGAAGAACAAACCAATACTTCAATGAGTTGATGGGCACGTGCCTTTTGCCCAGCCCATGGGTAGCTGCCTTCCCTGGGATGGTACAGAGGCATGATTTGTGTGACATCAGAAATTCTAAGTGTCACATGCACACATCCAGACACACACACGGTGCGGGGGAGAAGGACTGGCCTTTGGTTTGCAAACCCTCTGCATGTCACTCAGTTCACATTCCCACCCCTCCTGCAGGAGCTGAAGCTTTATCAAAGCACCAGTGTTCAGAAGGTCTGCAGGCACAGCACGAGCACTGGGCACCCTCACTTGGGTGGCCTCACACCTGAACATGCTCTATAAAAATCCCAAGCATCTCTTGAAGCTTCTGCAGCAGGTCAGAGTTGTGACCTGCATTTCCAGCTTTCACAAGGTCTCCTTCCCTTGGGGCTGCATTGTTTTCTGAAGCCATGGCTTGCTTAGGTTGGAAAAATGCTCTCAGGAGCTAAGACCAACTTCAGGAAGATTGACAGCTTTTTCTTGCAGTCTCAGTATTTCTCAGTTGTTTTTAGAAGAGCATGTGGGGGCTTAAGGCTGAGATAAACACAGCTCAAACCACAGAAGCGACTCCAAGCATCCCTGATAACTATCTGGCCTGTTAAGATGTTGTCAGTCTTATTATAGAAGGTGCAATGTTTCATCTCAGAGGGGACAGATTAACACACCAGGCTTGGAAAGTTTACTCTAATAGCCAGCTGTCGAGGGAGTGCTGACACCCCAGAGGGCTGCACTCTGCACTGTCCAGCAGTGCTCAGCTCCTCAGCAGCCCCAGCACTTCCATCTGCAGACACAGAGGACAGAGGTTAAGGGCAGCCCTAACTTTGTTCCCACTAAAGTCAGTGATAAAATTTTCAGTAATTTCACTAGGGGAAGAATCAGGCTAATTCTAGTCAGACACTGTCACAAAGATTAGTGCATTGTTTGGAAATCTAATTACACTGACATAAATAGTGCTGGAAGGGAGAAATGGATCTATTGCATGGTATATTTCTTAATTTCAGATACAGAGCATAATTTTTTTATGCAAAAATACTCATGTCTTCTCTTCTTCTCCCTACTCTGCTTTCCGCCCCTTCTTTAATTCACATGGCTTATTTACCCTAAATTGTGATTCCAGGATTCCTAAACCATGGATAGTAACTGTACACACAGAGAGATCTCATAGCACAGCTGGGCTTTGACTACCCGAGCTCTTAGATGTTACTATAATGCTTCCTAAGGAATAAAATACTAAATTAGCTAACTGTAAATTAAAAAGTGAGGGGCGAAATGTCTATCAGGTACTGTATATAAACATTCTAACAGTTGTCATAGGTTGTACCATTCCCTTCCTGCTACTAAAAATGCTAAAAGGCATTTGAGATACAAACCAGAAGCACAGCAAAAGCTCCTATCTTGATAATCTTATTTTTCATGAAGATGCAGAGGTTGGCATACTGCTAACAAATGTACCACAGCACTTTAGCCAGGGACAAAACAATGTGAAGCTTGTGGACCAATGGGTCCAAACTGGCTCAAATTAAGAGGCTCTGACACACTAAAATCACAGCTTAAATTCAGCCAGTAGCTGTTTACATACTTGGTCCTTGAAAAGAGTCCCTTAAAAAACATGTGTTATGATATAGAAAAGGTTTGAAGTGACACTTGCATTGCAAAGTTGGTATTTTTAGGCAGGATAATTCACAGGTCACAATGTCTGGCAGGAGAGATTTACCAGTTTAAGCTTCTACATTTAAACCTCTGGGCTACGTGGTAAGATCCTATATAAAAATAATGCGGAGTGCCATAAAAAACCCCAATCCAGAGTGACTGCATGTTTGGTAGAGTAATTCTGTATTTCTCTAGGAATTGAAACCCGAATTTCACTATTTGTGTTTTTATCTCAGCCATTGGACTAACTCAGCTAACAAATACAGGAGTAGCATCTGATACAAACTGTAGCACCAGAAATACTATTTCTAACAGTGGATGCATGGAAAACTAATAGAAATACCTGAATGACTTGGTTTTTGAATTACATTTTTATTCCATCAGCTCTGTCCATCATGTGCTCTGTGGCACCACGTGACAAGGTGCTATTAGGACAGAATTGCCTGAATATGTTGGTACCTGACCAGCTCAATTCCATTCCCAGATATTTACCAGTCTATGGAGTAATCTTGGATAGCACTCTTGACTTTTTGCAATCTAAGGTCTAACAAGGACTCTTTAGCAACAGCCCAGTCTGACCTGGAAACCTGAAGGGTTTCTCTTTGGAAGATTTAAGGCAACCAGGCTTTGTGAAAACAACTTCATGACAATTTGAGCCTTGCTTTCTCTGTTATAAATGTGTTTGCCCCTCTTTTTGAGGGCAAAGAACACAGGCTCTTCTAAGAAAAAACCCAACTCCAAACCCAACAATAAAAAAACCACCAAAAAACTATGGCTGAAAGGCTTTTCAGTCTTACTGCAAAGTGTATTAAGCAGGGTTACCATTTGCCCTCACCAGGGTGTACTGGATTAAGCTCATCTGTCTCTAAAACCAACCTTTAGTATTTTCTACCTCCTATTTGGCTCACACAAAAATATTTACAATTAAGCCCACAAATCTATGATGTAAAGTTAAAGTCCTAATGATTTTTTTCAACCTCTCCTTCATTTAAAAAGGATATTTACCATGTCTAGTGTCTCATCAGGAATATCTGAGAACAAATTATAGAGAAGTTTTATCACTGTGTTCTTTTTTTAGTTTTCTACCTAAGATGAGAATCTAGAAACAACCAAAGCAAGAGGACAAAGGGAGCAGTCAGAAGAACACTACTCAAATTTTCCTATCAATTCTCCTGCAATTAATTATTTATTGGAGTGTTTCCCTGCTCTTACTCTCACCGTGCAAGTACCAGTTTCACTCATTAATTGTGCCCTATGAGCACCCAGAAATCTCCTCCTCAGACAGAACATTGTTACACCCTGCAAAGACAGGACAAAAGCTGCCTATTCCATCCAACTCCCTGTGCTGGTCATTCTGCTTGAGGATGGTAAATCAAACCCCATCACTGAATAACTTCTTATAATACAGGGATGAGGACTGGAGGAAACTCCAGGCTGGAACTCTGCATTTACTACCAGTACTTACAAAATGCCTACTTATCACAATAAACCATTATTCGTCTCCATGGAGCTGAAACAGCACCAAAATGAAAGAAAAAACCCCAAACCTCTCAGTTTGTTGCAGTCTAGCTCCCAGGTAACCCCATTTTCTGTGAAAACCAGACATTTCCTTCTTTTCCTGCCTGGAAATGCTCAGCCCAATGTCATATAAAGCTACAAAGGAAAAAAGGAAGATACAAACATTTTTTAAAAACTGGAATTCAATTATCTCTTTCCTAAATATAGCCTTAAGCTCCTGGAAATTAGTGTTTAGTTCTTCCTCTTCTTTAATCAAGCAATTTGGCTGTAATTGAAGTGGCAAGTGGTGCTACAGAATAGGTAAACAATTAGGTCATTGCACTCGTAAATATAATATGAATTATATCTAGTCACCTCCACCAGTAGAAGATGGGCTGTCAGGACCTGGCCTTACACTCCTTGTGGGAGCTCATCCCCACTCCAGTGGGAATCCTGCTGGGTAAGGGATGGGAAAGGATCCATTTTCCTTCAGGTTTAAGAGGCAGTGACAAGTCATTAAAACACAGTGTGTATTCTGGGCTGGGCCCACATGAGTCACTAATAAAGGCAGTGAAAAAAGGAGATTATCTTTCAGTAATTGTGTAATTGAGTACATCCTTGAGGGTTTGCTTCTGTGCAGACCAGCCCTCCCTCCCTGCTGACGTCAAGCAAAGGGTAAAACCTGGGCTTTTTGGTGTCAGCAGTGACAGTGATAATGCTCTTGAGCAGTAAGTGAGAACATCCTCTCAGTGAGGTCACCTAGAACAGTCTGTCTTTGGGCACTGCATGGCACTTTCAAGGAAATTTTAGCTCCCCACAAAAGTGGCATCAGGTAAAACAGAATATTCAGACCCAGGTACCCAGCAGGTCTCAGTCAATAAGTTAATAAGTGCAGACGTGGACAAGGCTGGAGAGTTTCAAACACCACTTTTAGTGCAAACTGTTCCAAGCAGAAGTGGAAGATGTTAATTCAGAACGGAGCTTTCACATTATTTATTTCAATCTGAAAAGTTAAAAGAGCGTTTCGTCTACTTTTTGGATTACAAAGGGAAGGAGTTTGGTATTGCCATCCAAAAGGACATTTTGTGCTTAACACCTAACACAGAATCACAGGACATGCTGAGTTGGAAGGGACCTACCTGGACCATCGAGTCCCACTCTTAGCCCTGCCCAGGACCATCCCCAGCAGTCACACCCTGTGCCCCAGAGGATCAGGAACCCCTTGAATCCCAGCAGGGACTCCAGAATCAACCTGAAGTGAAACAAGAAGAACAGGACAACATTATATGTGAGGGACAAGGTTTTAATTGTGAAAACCTTGTGGACAAAAGGTGCAAACCTGTTTTTATGCCGTGTTTCTGTTGCCTCAGGAGCCACTGTTTTCCAAAGACTAAAAATGGGGGTTACCTGGACTTTAAGGGTCCCCCAGGCTTTGGTGTCCCTGTTCAGCTTGAGTACAGGTGCCACTCCTGCTGTCACCCTCCCTGGGGTCTCTCTCACACCATGAGCATAATTTGGGGAGCAGTAAAGTACCGTTGCTGAGTTCCACCCACCCCACACAAAAATCCCCAGAGAAAACACTGGTGGAGCACTCGAACAAACCACATTTTCATGCCCTGCAAGTCTGGACACAGGGAATGTGAAAGGGCTTCACATCCTGCCAGAGGGACACGGGTGGCCAGAGTCCAACACTTGGAAACCAAGGGAAAAGACTAAGGTGCTTTGGAAAAAACAAACAGCATCACACTTATAAATAATATAAAAATGATCCAGAAGATGTTGATTTTGAATTAGGCCAATTCCTGAATGGATTTTACACAGTTAGATCCCAGAGTCTGAGGAACAAATCCACAACACTCTCCTAAACAAAATTAATCTGGTCTTACTCTCCAGAGTGTTTAATTCCTCCTACTCAATGAGCTTGGCTCAGATTTGTGAAGTGGAGAATTTGTAGGGTAAATTCTTAACTTCCTAAGAGAGAGACAGTGAGTTTTCTCCTTCTGATCAACATCTCAGTTGAAAAGCAGGAGCCCAAAGAGACACAAGTGCTATTAAAACCAGGGCTAAGGTTCCCTGCCCGTGGCAAGGGGTTGGAATTACATGATCCTTAAGGTCCCTTCCAACTCAAACCACTCTGTTATTCCACGTTTCTATGTAACTGCTATTCAAACTGTGGCTAAACTAAGTAGGGAAGTAAACAACAGTTTTTTCACTGTGTCATCCATTTGTTTTCCAGGGAGACACAAAGCAGGAGATGATGAGAGGGACCCACAAATATACAAATGACAAATACAATCACTCAGCAGACTCCACAGGCAGCAAGTGCAGCACAGGGCACTGCTTTGGAACATGCCTGTGTTTATTTGATCTGTGCTTATAGAGGAGCCCTGAAAGAGGAATGATGATTATATTATTCTAATCTCATTTAACATCTAAGATAAATGCTGGCTTTGTTTAAGTGTTTGCTAAGCCAAAGTTACTAATAATTCTCCTCTGTCTCCACAATTTCACTGTGGTTTGTGTTCTGTCTTGACACAAGCCAGGCATGTCTGAAAGTAAATCACTATGTCCAAGGCAGCTGGAAGTATAAATGTCCATCAGATTATTGTGGTATTTAGGGAAATTATCCTCACTACCGCTCTGGATCCTTCCTTTGTAGCCAGTTTACTTAGGTGGGAGATGCCCATCCAATTGCTTTCCTGTTTTTTTCTTCTCCTTCAGAGGAATGTTTATCTGGGGGGCACAATCTTGATGGGGCAATGAAAGTGTTTAACTGAATTGGAAGGGTTTAATCTTTGTGATGCCTGAAAAAATACTAAAAACACTGAATTATTTGAAGGGTAAACAACATCCAGAACTGAAGAAAAAGGGGTTGAGCAAAAGTAGGACTATAACCTTGTCTCTCCTCTGCAAGTGTATCCTGCTCAGTTTTCCCCTTTGGGAATTGAGGATGACTCTGTCTTCTAAACTCACCTGGTGATTCTTGGATTCCCTTTCTCTGCAATGAGAGAAACCTCATTAAATGTCAGTGTTCCGAATTCTTGGAGCTATTGTGGTGAAAAGGCATCTTCCTTTGAACAATTGTGTCATATCTTAATTACCATGGAGGCCACATGCCAAAACCTCCAGAGGCTCCATTTGCTATTTACAGAACAAATTAGGTCCTTAGCAGGGGAGAGTAATGCACACACTCATGGAATGCCCTGGGAACTGTGCCCTGGCCAAAGAGAGGGAAAAGGAGATTTCCAGCCCCAGGGAAGGCGTGGGTGAGTCTGGGCTGTGCCTGCTGCACTCTCTGGCTGAGCAGTGCTGCTAATAATGCAACAGGAGTGCTCACAAACCACCCTGCTATATGGGACAGCTGAAGCACAACATTATTAATTAGAGTTATTATGTGGAATAGTGTGGGCTATGCAGGGATTTATCAATACCAAGAACAGCAATGGTACTTGTTCACTAATATTTCTAGTCAAAACTAGGTATCTGTTCCATAAGCTCTTGGAAAGGGTCAGCATTGTATTGAGGTAGAGAAATAAAAAAATTACTGCCAAATCCAAATCATCCTTCAAAAAGAGTATCCTGGCAAGACCTGCAATGTGAGAATGGTATCAATGCTGTCTTGTTTACTCTTAGTTATGCCCATATTTAAACACCCCACTGTCACATGAATGTAACAGCCAAAATGGATAAGGGATGCTATTTGAGAAAGAATTCTGTTCAGAAGGACAAGTGGACTTTGTTTCCTCAATGATGCTGGAGATGATGTCACATTAAGGCAAGAAAGCTCTTTGCAGCAGTATCTGAGTGCTGCTGTCTGGGGAAAGAGGAAATTCAGCTTGATGCTTTGAAAACTCTTATGGCACTTGTGGTCAACCCAAAAACCTACAGGGTTTTTTAATAGCATAATGCATTAGTATTTCCTTTTTTATTCAGAACCTCAAATGGACACTGCAATTGTTTATGGAACACCCAGGGTAAGAGTGAAAATGTTGATCATGTTGTACATCTAGAATTCTGACCAAAACTGAGGCAGTAACTGGTTTGCAGATGCTCTGGCTCCCTGCACTCATGAACTACTGCACAGTTTCTCTCAGTGCACAGCCCACAGCTCAAATCATTTTTTTATTTGCCTGGTAAGGTGAACTCAAACACCATTAACATGAGAGCATAAATTCTTTTCAAAGTAGATAAACCACTGGTTAATAGGACTGAATACAAGGGAATACCATACAAAGGAACAACAACAACAACAACAACAAAAATAACAATAATTATAAAAAAATCTTGATTTTATTTTCTGCCAATACCAGCACTACACCTTTTCATGGACCTTATTATGTCTGTCCCCTGCCTCAGAATCAAAGTTTGTTAGCATAGATGGTTCTTTCCTAGACTACTTAGTACAGCTCCTTCCTTTTCAAGCCTCCTAATTCAAATTCCTCCCACCTAAGACTTTGATTTACCATTTCAGATATCCTGGGCCTCTAAGCTGCAGGTAAGAGGGGTGGGCATCCCTCCAAGCCAGCACAGGACTGTGCTATGATGGACCTGGTGTAGCCCTTTACAGTCACTCCCCAGTGTCAAAAAGTGCCAGGAATTGTAAAAGTTATTTCATCTGCAAACAATACATTTTAAGATTGCTTTAAAGCATGTGTTATACACAATCATCTAGCTTTCAACATCACAATATACAGAGTGCAAAATTATTTCAAAAGCTAAAACTAATGGCCAATAATGTTATCCTGCCCACGTCCAGTTCCCAAGCTCCTGCTCCATTTCAGTCATCATGATTCCAAAGGAGAAAAGCACCAGAGCAGTTCAAGAAAAAGGTGCTGGAATTTCTTACACAAAGCCCAAACACTGTAATTGCCTGGGTTTATACATGGGTAAGACAAAATTAAAACAAACCCAAGAAATTAACTGATTTCATGTAGACAATGGAGATTTTTGTTAATATTAAGGCAAAATCACATCTTACAAGGGAAAACATCATGAAGGCCTAACAGGCACATCCCTTTGTGTCTTTTCCCTTCCCTGTTTTTGGCATGTCAGCCCTAGATGGGTTCTACCCCTTCATTCCTGTCAATAAAATCATTACATTTCACAGAGGACCAAGCAGGTTTGCATCACTTTGCAACTACTGTGGCACAAGGGTGACCATTAGTGCTTGATGACAACTGGAAAGGAGCCTAACGTGACCCTGTCTTTCATCCTCTTAAGGGGAAATGGACCTTGGTGTTGCCCATCATGAACTATAAATGGCAGTACAGTGCAAGGCTGAATAACAGGCCCTTTTACTTCTGAAAATATTAAATGAACTTCAATGTAATTCATCCCTACATTTCACTGTGCTGCTGCTCCTGGAGATGGGAGTTGCTGGCATGGTTTGCCATTGCTGGGCACTGTGTTCAGCCTGGACTGTGCAGGTCATTGCTCAGCATCAAGGCAAGAATGGATTTTGGGTTTGCAGCAGAAAATAACCTCATCCCACCCCTCTGTCTGTAGGAGCAGCAGAGCAGACAGCTCTGCAGGCCCTGAGGTGGCACATGGTGCAAGTGAACACTGGGAGAGGGGCATGGGGCATAACTGGTTGGCAGAACAGACTTGCTCTGTATTAGGCAGCCTCTGCCTCCACAGCTCATGGAAACAGCTTAGATCAAAACAGAGGGCACCTGTGAGACTGCTGTGATCCTCTTAGTTTTGAAGGCAACAAGAAGATGGGGGTTTCCAGCCTCAGATTCCTGTCCTTAGACAGAACTATCAAAATTGATAGTCCCCTCTTGCCTAATATGAAATGCTTTCTCCATAAAATTCTTCCATTGTGGGTCATTTATTCCTGGAAAGGCAGGGTGCCTGCACACTCAGACCAGTGGAGAGCATCCTGTGGCACCGTGGGTACCTCAGGCATTATCAGAAACCTTTGATGTGGTTGTTTATTCCTGCAAAAATCTGTTCCTGACTACAGCAATGTAGTGGAACCTATCACAGCCTGGTGGCTAAAAGAGTATCCTTCCACATGAAACAAGCATTTCTCTGCAGCCTTTCCCTTTGTTTCAAAATTAAGTTTGTTGTCTTGTAACCAAATTGAGAAAGTATCTCTTAAAGTCACAACATTATATCATTAAAAAAGGATGCCAAACAGCCCTTGCTGGGCTGAAGGTCTTAACAGCAATCCCCCTGCTTCCCAAAGGCACTCCTGGCAGCCTTGTTGGAATTCCTACACTTAGACCTTGTGTCAGGTTTGTGGGTGCTGAGGGGGCTGCAGGCAGGTAATCCTGAGTGTCACAAACATCAGAAGGACAGTGGGGAGGGATGCAGGAGCAGCAGGGTGTCTGCAGTGCCCAGAGCCCTTCCCTGGAGCACAGGGGCACCACCACTGCCTGGCTGCCCCAGCAGCTCCTGCTCTGCAGTGATTCACACTTGGCTGATGTCACCAGCCGCTTTACCCAAAAAAACCCTCCAAGTGAGTTGGCCAGGAATGTTTTTTTCCAGCCTCTGAATCACACCTAGCTATGAGAGCAGATGGGGGATCTACCAGGGCCGTGGTGAAGGAAGGAGCCATATGTGCTGTAATTGCAGCCTTTGTTGGTGTCACACGAGGCCGTCCCAAGCCGGGCAAAGCCAGGGAATCAAATCCCCCCAGCCAGAAATGACTGCAGAGTGGGCACTCACTGCAGGGAGCCCTCAAGGGTACGGGCACCAACAGGACTGTGACCACATTGCTGTGTAGACAATCACACTGAGAGCCAAATGGGATGATTCATCCCTAAGTATAACCAGTGCCAAGCACTCCAAAAGCCCAGTCCTGAACAGTTCCAAAACCCAATCCTGAACAGTTCCAAAACCCAATCCTGAACAATTCCAAAAGCCCAATCCTGAACAGTTCCAAAAGCCCAGTCCTGAACAGTTCCAAAAGCCCA
>JAWWEW010000020.1:1420716-1437500 GCA_035583185.1 Anabacerthia variegaticeps | reverse complement strand
AAGGCTGCCAGAGCTCCAGGAGGGTTTGGGTGATGCTCTGGGGCACAGGGGGTGACTCTTGGGGATGGTCCTGGGCAGGGCTGAGGGTTGGACTGGATGGTCACTGTGGATCCCTTCCAACTCAGCATGTTCCATGAAAGGAGCACACAGGAATTAACTCCAAAGCACAACTCCTGGTATCCACACAGGAGCTTTGTGGCTCTGGCTGAGAATGTGCCTCAGTGGAAAGTGGCATTCTGCAGTCCAGGGGTGCCCGTGCAGCACTGGGTGACCCCATTCCAGACACATCCTCCATCCCCAGGAGCTGCTGGGATGGGCAGAGGGCCCTGCCAGCTCAGCAGGGCTGGGACAGGGTGGCTGGGCACGGCACAGGGGATGTGCTGCCCTTACTCAGCCCTGCCTCTCCAGAGCCCTCCTTACCACCCCTTCCACCACCAGCCATCGATGGCAATGTTTCCTGTGTAAAAACCACCAGTGAAAGGTCTGGATGCTCCACATCTTTGGTCAAGTTATTGCTAAGCAGTATTCCAGAAATAGCACCGGGTCTTATTTACTGGGTAGCAGTTCAACATTAATTTGCCAAGTGCCATTACATAACAGCAATTAATTACATTATTTCTTCCTTACTAGCTGTGAGCATAGACTGTCCACAGCGTGCTGAAATGTGTTTCTCAAGCTTTCCTCGGTAGCTCTGAAGGGAAGACAAATGAGGACAAGCAGAGTACCCAGATTAACTACAAATGATAATTCCAAGTCCCTTCATTGAAGCCAAATTAAATATGCTGCTGTAGGCCTTGACCCAATTCCAGCTACTCATTATTTTTCTTTTTCTTGCGCTTTTTCATTAAAGATTTTTGAAAATATCTGGGTCTCTCAAGAGAATAGGCCAGACACTTCCTTTAGACTTGTGTACCTTGAGATATTATCTTGAAATCTATGAATAATTTTAGGTGGCCTCGAAAGTTGCCACTAAATGTCCTGGAGCAGGGATTTAATTCCTTATCTAGAGAGAAAAACTTGTGTTGTTAAGAATAGTGATTTATCTACATTTTAAACACTACAAACTGTATCTGCTTGCAGACAACTCCAAATGCTATTGATAGGACATGGTTTTTAGGTTTAATTTTTGAAAATATTCCTCCCTTTGCTTCTTTGCTTTTCTAACTTTTCTTTGGTTATTCTTCCATTCCAGTACACTGATGTGTCCAGAAGATCTGTGTAAGCTGGTGTGTTGTATCCCCTCCCAGCACACACACTCTGTTCTCTACTGTGCTCTTCCATCAGAACTGTACTACCTTTCAAACATTTGTAAAGGGCAGCCAACACTGTATTTAATTTGTTGAATTTTGTCTGGCTTTGAATTTCTGGGTTTAGAGCTCTCTTATGTATCTCTACATCTTCCCTGTAATAACTGATCTCACTGTCCCCAGGATTCAGCCTCCTGTATTAGAAAGGACTCCTTGTCTTCTCTCTCAAAGAGTCAAAACCAGCCCTAAACTACACTGACCTATTTTACCCCTGTATCATTGTCAGAGAGGAGATTTGCCAGATGTCTTAGATGTTTCATTATTCCCTCAGGGACTCTGACCTCTCCTAGAATAAAACTGAGATTGCACAAGGAGGACCAAATTCTGTTTTCAGGGACAATGAACTCACTGGACAAATACAGAGTCTTGGAAATTAATATTTTTCCATAGTAGTGCAATGGGGGTCAGAGTGTGGCTACAGATCTGCTCTCAGACCAACAGTTTCACCAGCTGGTTCCTGAATGGGGTGCTGAATTCAGTCCTGCTGTGCTCTGACCATGCTTTTGGCCCAGGTGGGCTCCAGGTAAGTGTGTGTGAGTGTTCATGACATCTCCAGTGCATTTGCAGAGCAGAAGCTTGTTATTCAAACACAGTGCCAGGTCTGCTCCTCCACAGGCAAAATTCTAGCCATGAGAGGACATAATCATGGCAATAAGTAGGTCCACACTTATGCTTGTTAAGTCACTTCAGAGTTCTAAAAAAAGCCCAGAATACCTGTATTGTCACTGATCATACCAAGAAGTTTCAAACTGTCAAAATATACTTTACTGTCTGGGTTTTTTCATTATTATTTCCTCAGTTGAAATAAAATAAAAAAGAGTGATGCATACAGGATGAAGAGAGGGTGCATTTTTAATGCTCCCTACCACCTGTAACTTCTGAGGGTATCTGGCTTTTTACTGCCCAGAGTCCATAAGAGATATACAGGTAAATCCTAAGACTTCCACTCAGCAGTGTAAACACCAGCATTGCCTATCATCCTCATCCTTCCTGCTGGGAAGAATGATTTGTAATAAACCTTTTAAAACAGGGATTGAACTGGCTGCATACTTTGGATGTGTGCAAGGCTACAGGAAGAACTGTGTCTGCATAACCTGAAACCATCATCTCTGTGTCCCAAACTGCCCTTTGGAGGGCACCTTCTGAAACCTCCTCCTCGTTTGAGATACAGATTATTGAAATCTGTGCCTATTCTGACCCAATCCAAACCAGAGCAGGAAAAGCCCATTTGGTGCCCTCTGTACTGCTGCTGGTTTTTCCAAAAGCAACGTTGCAGTCGACAAAGAGGAACTTGGGCTGAGCTGTTTTGGTAGAGTGGGCAGTGACAGGACAGGCTTAAGGCAGAATAACCTGGTCTGTCTCCAGGATGGCATTTCTAGCAAAGCTTTTGGCACAGGGGATGCCAGCAAAGAGACACTTAACCTGATCCTTCTCCTGTCATACGGGTTATTAATATCACACCAAAGAAAATTTGCCCATCTAGTCCAAAGAAAAAACCAAATATCCGTTTGTAGGTATAAGCACATTTGCAGTAAACAATTTTACAAGGTGTTAATTAGATTTCCAGGACAGGAAATAAACATAATCAGAACAGAGTTAGTAGGTCCAGAGCCTGATCAGAACAAACAGAAACTGTAATCTCTAACTACTCCTCATGGAAAAAAATTGGGATGTCTTATTCTGACATGTCAGCAGCGAAAAGAAAAGTCCTCTGACTTACGACAGCAATGATTGCCTAGTCCACAGTCATAAGGCCTGGAAAATCTGTCCACTGCTCCAGGGGAAAGGAGACAGTGAAATCACAAACACTGCAAAGATCCATATAAATTAGATAAGCAAATTCTTATTTTTAGCATTTGCCCGACAGCAAAGAGAAGGGAACAGCACACAACCAACTGAGAAGGGAAGCAGTAACCCCAGCTAATGCAGGGCACTTTGCAGCAGGAAGGTCCAGGTGCAGGAGGTTCTTGTGCAACTGAAGACCATGAACTCATCTCAGTGAAGGAAAATTGTAAGAGGCCATCAAATGGGGAAGACAGAACACATATTTCTGTCCCTACCCTCCCTCTCCAGGAGTCATCTTGCAAAATGCAAAGTGTCTTCTGCTCAAAACTGAGGGCCAGAGTAAATCAAATGCTTCACTTGCCCAGAATTATGAACACTTAACTCTCCTTAAACTGTCATGGAAGTCGAGTGGGGTTTAGGAGGATAAACCTCAGAGGATTCAGGCCTTGGGTAAGCTAAAATAAAACCTGGGTTTAATTTGAAAACCAGCACCTAAATGGCATTTCTGAATTCTTTTCAGCCATCTGGACATGCCTGACATTTTTAGCTTTCCCTTTTTTTCTGAGAGAAGCATAAAGATAGAACAACTCTGTAGCACAGGGAATATGGAAATCTGTCTTGAGCTCTTCCACTCGGGCATATTTTAAGCAAAAGGGATGTATAGCACACATTTTCATACCTCCTTCCCGAGCAGCTGCCTTTACCAGAAAAGGAGGCACCACCAACACCTTTCCTCCCCAGGAACCTCTCCAGATAAAAAAGGAAACCTGCTCTGTTCTGAGAGTGAACAGGCAGAAGAGGCATCCTTTGGAAGAGGAGTCAGAGCTGTGGAATCGATGGACAGAAGCATCTTCCTGAGTGTATAGAATAAAATTCCCTGCAACTCATCATGTGAGGTCCAGCTTGTCTCCACTACTTCCCTAAAAACCAGCACACAGCTCCCTGCTCAGCAGGAGTCTCTCCAGGTCCCTTCTGCCTGCTTTTCCAGATTACCCCTCAGCACTCTACTCAGTCTACTCCCAAGATCAAGTGCCCAAATTTTGGGAATAGATCTCTTACTGAACCTGGCCTTGAAGCTGAAGCTCTGATAAGTCCTGTCAGTGGATAAGGCACTCCCAGGTTTGCATGAGGCTTGGATTAGGCTCAATAAGGAGCAGCAGCTCAGGTTGTGTTCCAGCCCTCAGCTCTGCTGCTGCTGCTGGGCAGGGGTCACAGGGAAGGGGGCTGTCCAAATAAAGCCAATGTTCCTTGGATCCCCCCTGTATTTATCCCATAATGCTACATATGGATGAGAGTCAAGAGAGAGAGACCCAAGTGAGTCCTTCCCTGTTCCACACTGAGTATAACTGCCCTTTAGAATCTATAGGAGAATATGGGATGTGTCTCCTAGGATATAGGAGAATGTAGGAGACATGCTCCTAGGAGCTTCTCTGGTTCCAAAAAGCTCAGTTATGATCCCCATTTGGTCACAGTATGAACAGAGCTAAATTGGAATTCTCTGCACTGATTCAATTTTGTTTGTAAGTAAGGAAAGCAATTAAAGATGCCATTAGTGATGAGTGTGTTTCCATCCTCCATGTGACTCTCGTTTGAGCATCTGTGTTCTTGTGAGCAATTCTGTGATTAAATTCATGATCTCTGTGAAGATAATCCCCTACTTTCCACTTGCTTATTTTCTCTGAAAAATTATGTTTGCCTGTAACCTGAAAACCCTACAATTAAGTGTAGGTAGCTTAAAGTAAAGCCACTTCTTAGAAATTATGCAAATTGTACTTATTGAATTATGTTTTCTGTTCAAGACAAAAATTTTTGTTAGAATGGGCCAAAGAGATTTTCAAAATCTTATTGCCTCAGGCTCTGAAGGACAAAAAGGAGACACTTTGTATATCTGCATGGTAAGAAGTCTGAACAATAGCAGTAAAAACATTTTCCAGAGCAGATTCTCCTGGTCCTTTTCATCAGTGTGTTGTGTGACCCACACACTGCCTGCAAAGAAGCAGTCTAAGGAAAGTCTGGGTACTGGAATTGGAGTAGATCAACAAATGGCAGCTCTGGAAAAGACTGGAGTGTTTAGCTTTTTTTCATCACCCCTTTTCAAAAGATTGGCTGCAAAAACATGGGCCTAAAAATATTAATACCAAGGGTGGGATAGGATTGTAACCTGGAAGAGGAAAAATACACATTAGGGGGTTTTCATACCAGCTGGGCTTGGTGAACTTTCATCTCCCAGGGTATTTAATGAAGTAACTGAGGCAGTTCTGCAGCTCACAACAGCTCTCTTTAAAACTGTTGCATGAGGGAACCAAGTGGAAAAAGAAGAAGAAATATAGTTCTTATTCTAAGAAAAAGCAGAACAGTTAGCAGCTGGGAAATTATAAATCATACCCATTAATTAAAATCCCTGGGAAAATACTGACATATTTTCAAACAGCTTTTATAAAAGCATGTGGGAAAGCCCAAAGATTCACAGGCTTCATAGATTTATTGAGAACAAATTCTGTCAAGATGATCTGATTCCCTTCTGTCAAAGGCAGCTGGCCCTGGGAGTGGAGGAAAAGCTGTAGGAGTCGAATGTCTGGGCTCCAGGAAAGCTTTGGCTGCTGCCTCACATAACACACAAGGAAGGAAGGATCCTCCTGATGAAGTTACTGCAGGATGGGTGCAGGGCTGTTGGGAAATGATGCTGAGATTGAATCTCCAGTGATTCCCAGTGAACTGCATGTGGAAAGCAGCAGTCTGGCCCAGAGAAGTGCTGCTTGTGTTCTCAGCAGTGACTCGGAAGAGGCATTGGAGAGTGGCCTTATTAAATTTGCAAATGCCAGCAAACTAATCCTGCAAGTGCATGGGATAAATTTGGAAAATAAATGTCTGGAAAGAAGGGCAGGTCAATAGGAGAAGTGCTATCCTGGTCCAAATAGAAACAGTCAACTGCAAAAATAAAAGATGGGGAATAAATGATAAGGGAACATTAATGCTGAATTTGGGAGTCTCAGTGACTCAAAAGTTGGACTTGAGTCAACACTGTTAATGCAGTCACAGACATGGGAGAGGTTTAAATGAAGGTGCAGTCTAGGAGACTTCCATGAGACTTTTATTCCACTTAGTGGTGCAGCTTTGGCTGGAACACACTTTGGGCCCCAGTTTTGAGAGCCATTCTTCAAGAAAGCTGTTGTTGAGATGAAGAAAATTCAGAGGAAAGCTACAGCAAGGGATCTTTTAAATTCTATGCAAGAGTGAACAAGATGGGATTGTCTTGCTTAAAGCATTGAAAACTGGGAAAACAGTGAAATAGTGCCCAGATGGACAGGACAAGAACCAAAAGCCTAAATGGAGCAACAAACCCCCAGTGTTTCAGGTTAAACATCAGCACATCTTTCCAGTGGTAATACTGAGACTTCAGAAGAGCTGACCTTGGAATGGTTTAGTCCCCAGCACTGAAAGTCTTTAAGGACACTGGTGGGGGAAGGCACAAAGTGGTTTCTCTGCTGTGTGGATGGGGGATGACCTTGATGATGAGCTGGTGCTTTCTCAAACAATTTCCTATGACTTTCTAGAACAATTTCCTATGACTTTCTAGAACAGTTTCCTATGACTTTCTAAACCAATTTCCTATGACTTTCTAGAACAATTTCCTATGACTTTCTAGAGCAATTTCCTATGACTTTCTAGAAGGTGCTGGTGGGCTGGTCACTGGCAGGGTCAGTGAGCCTGGTCTTGGTGATGGTGTTGGGCCACCCTGGAAAGAACAGCATGATCTGCCGTGGTCAAGGAGCATCATGTCTGTGCTTTCACAGGCAACACTGAACACCATTTCCAGCTTCACTCCAGCATCTGACCTCAGTGCTGTTATAAAATACAAAGTTCCACCCATCTACCATTCCTTAACGCTTTGTTAAGGACAAATTCTCTAATGGCTTTTTAAAACAAGTTATCTTTCATTAGCAACCTTTATCCATCTAATTTCAGGATATGGGTAGGAATTATCCAATCTATTGCTTTTACAAAACATAAATTACCTTTCATAATGCAATGAAACGATATAAACCCAGTGTCTGTGTGTGAAGATACTTGGTAAATACATTGTGGAGTTTAAACAGACACAATGAGAAAGCTGCACACATATGTTAGAGCAATAAATCCTAACTATTTAGGTGAAAAGAAAAACACTGCAATGTTTGTTTATGCTGCAAGTGACTTTATCTGAAAGAGATTCTCCTTGAACTAAGAATCTCATGTATCGATGAAGCCTCAAGTGCCAGAGCTTTTCCTTGAAGGCCAAAGGGGCAATTTCTCCTTATTTCATGAAGAACAGATAAAAGCAGCATTGCAGCTTTACAAACCTTCCTTTGAAAACTTCACTTCTAAATAGCACCAAAAAACTCACCCAAGTTTAAAAGATTTACGCTATAATACCCCTCCAAAAACCTCTTATGTGTCAGACATCTTCTTGAATTGAGCCTAAAACTATTTCTTTTGCTCTTTCCTATCAATTAGGAATCTGCAATAAACACAGTGACATGTCTATGTGTAAATGAACCAAATAAAAACTTAATAATTCTCTCATTTCCAATCTAAAGTTATTCTATACATCAAGAGACACTGATCTAACAAAGTAAGCTCTGTATTGTTATATTTTTAAAAGGAAACTTTAGGAAAACCCAGAAACCCATTGATTATAAGATGGTCTATTTATGTGTTTATAGTATGTTTATCTCTGTCACAACTGATGGCCACATAACCAGCCAATCCATCCAGGTTTTCCCACTAAATACTCGGGGCAAGACTCAGGATTGAGGTGCCTGAGGCTGTGCTTGGTGCCTGTGCACACAGTGACATCCACAGAGATTCCCTTCCCAGCTGTTCTCCAAAGGTATTGGAGACACATTCTTCAGGAATCTGAAGAAATAAGGATAAATTCAGGAGCTGAGTCCTGCCTCACTTCACTGAAATGCAAGTTGGTCATTTGGGGAGGATTTACTGGAAGTGCTTTTCATGTAAGTCTGTTCTAAAGCTACTCCCTTGGAGTAACTGAGCTTCCAGCCAGTTTTGTTCTCTGTGTAAAACTGAAATATTGACCTTTCCAGGGAATACTCAATCCCAGAATTACAGACCATTGATCAGCTCCATCACAAAGCCTTTTCCTGTGTGCACCAAGCCCCACTCCCACTTTGGGTGGACAGCATCTCCATGGGGTGAGAGACTTGCCTTTCCTCCTGCTCTGCTGCTCTGCTTTGTGACAAATATTACAAATATTACAAATACCACTGCTCCTTTCATGTAAATAATCAGCTCCTTCCAAAATTATGACAGTAGAACATATAAAAGTCAAATAAAGGTGATGAGAAAAACCAACATACAACTCAAAATACACAGGATTTTGCTTTTGACTTCTTGAGTTCATTAGAGATTTCTGTGAGCCCACTAATTCTTTGTTCTGAAAAATCAAATTAAATGGTTGTTTATGGTCTGACCATGGGTCTAAGCACAGGCAACTGGAGGAAATATTGGGCTACTAATCAAAGCCTTTCTTTCTAAGCAGTAGCCAAACAACACCCCGAAGAGAACAAGAGTTCTCTTGCAATTGTAGCTCATCAGGTGAAATCAGAAATTCACCCTGGCCTGGGCCCTGCCCCAAAAATAACCTGGTGAACCACAGTGTGAGCTGGGCCAGGACTGAGAAAGGACAGGGCCAGTCTTTGCTGTCACCATTGCCAAAGGCACTCAGCAAAATGCAGAAAGACTCAAAGTGCTGGAAATGTGTTGGAAACTGCCCAGGCTGGGTTTAACCACATCAAAAAAGGGGCTTGGTTTCAATAACCCCACTCAGCCCTGCTCTCCTTTAGCACTGATGCATTTTTGGTGCCTGCTCCTGCTGCAGGAGGGAAATCTTTCTTGTGGTTACAGCTCTGACTGCCCCTCTCTGAGAAATCCTCAGCATGATAAAGTGGAAAAGCTTCTGTTCTAGTTCTCTCTCAGCCTGTTGGCAGCCAGACACTATTTTGGGAATCACACTTGCAATTCTGTATGGCAAGCCAAGATATTGCCTTCTCTCAAGGGTACAGCTTTGCAGGAGTTTGTAAGGACTTTGGGGTTTCTCCCAAGAGCTTGAAAGAACTATTACTGTAAAGCTGCTCCAGTCAAGATTATGGTAATCTGGGAGATTAATTACTCTGTGGTGAAGAATATTACAAGTATTATATATAGTATTTGGATATAATTCAGCCAGGTGCTTAAGCATCTGTTTGCTGCTGGTATATATTCCGGGATATAAGTATGTGCCTTGCTGAAGTAAAAACTAAATCACCACTGGGTCAAACTCTCAAAAGCAGCTTTTCATTTTCCTCCTTGTCCAAACTGGTTTATTGCTAAGAGTCAAGGAGTAGTTCTGGGGAAGAATTCCAGCATCTTCAGCTGCTGAAGAGAAGTTCTTCTGTGAGCATTGCAAAGAATGAGGCCCCTGCCTTGTATCAGTGTGTCCTGTATCCCCACAAATGCTCACCTACCCCAAGGTATTCCCACATTGCTCTCCTTGGATGTTCTACCCTGTCCTTGCCCATGGGTTGGGCTCTGCTGAGCACAGTGTGGCTCTCAGGGTGCACCCCTGCTCACCCCAGCTTTTCCCTTCCAAATAAAAGCCTTCACTTTTATTGAAACTTCCTTAGGAATTGGACTTCTATATTTTTGTCATGTTTTTCGTTCACATTATCCCATGGGTATAAAAGCTCTTCAGGGAAATAGAACGATGTTGTTGCTAATAAAATGGTAGCATAATGATGTTAAGTTATAAAGCAGATGACTTTCAGTGCCATGAAGCATAAACCTTCTGTGCTGCCACAAAGCAGGAATCTGCTTTCCAAGCAAATAAACAGAAAATAAACAACTGTAAAGAGAAACAAAAAGCTGGGCTGTGAGCAGAGAGCAACAGAAGTTGGCACAGGGAGTAGTTCTCACCATTTTAATGATTTGTTTATTTGGGATTTGATTATGGAGACTGTTCTTAATGGATAAATCCTGCTGTGATTATAACTCTTGTGAGTTCAGAGGAGTTCTCCCAGGACTGCAGCTCATTCTTCCCTATCTCAGAAGGCAAATTTAAGAGAGGACCAATGGACTCTTTTCCTTCTTTGGCTGAGAACATCCAGTGATTGAAGTCAGTGTCCTCAAAGAGAGCATTTTTACCATCTTGGCTAAGAAATGACAGCGCCCTCCACAGTGTGAGATGTTTCTGCTTTGCAGGTTTTCCACAGGCACTGACAAAAGTCAGGAGGGAGAAAGTTCAGTGTGTGCCCTGGGAAGTCCTGGGGAAGATTTTCTGGACCAAGTCCTGTTCTCTTTTTGCTTTCTTAACCTTTCCTGGATATTGGTGGAGAACAGATTCAAAGTCTCCAGAAAAGTGTGGTTAGATGTGAAAACTGAATAATGCCTGACACTCCAGCAAGTCTCAGACAAGTAAGGGCCTGCTGTCTGCTATTTCTATGGAACTCACCACAAATGCTTCTTACAAGCATTCATGGAACTTACTTTCATAAATTCAAGCAGATTTTGCTATGATTTCTTCTACAGATGAATCTTTCTAATCACTTCCTAAAAGCAAAAAGAAAAAGTTTCTGAGACCGGAGTTCCCATCTGATTTCTTGAAATGCAAATGCCAGAAAATGACCAGAATTAGTAAACAAAGGGATAATCAGAAGTTCCAATAACATAGTTTGCTTGAGGGTGTGGTGTATTTGATGCTAACTTTGTGTCCACACAAATTGGATAGCACAACATGACTAGGGTTTCCTGGTTTGGACAGGCTAGATGTGAAGAGAAGGGCTCACAGGTCACACTTTAGGGCTCAGCATGTTTGGCCAGTGTTAATAATGGCTCTGCACATGTTCCTTGGGGTTCCCAACCCCAACCAAATTTAGTATCTATTTGATTTATTTTTTAAAATTGTAAATCACACTCACTTAAGAGGCAAACTTTCACATCTCTTTTACCTCAGTGACTCTTTTCTTGCAGCTCAGAGCTGTGCTTGACGTGCAAGAGGCAGGATTTTTCCAGGACTCATTTGAAATTGATGTCCGACCCTCTTTGCATGTGATCAAAACGACAGTGAGCTGTGACAAACACCAACATTCCCCCCAGCTGCAACCATGTGTCTGGAAACTTATTTTTGGAGTTTCCAGGTATCCTGTGACACCGTTCCAGGACACCACTGGAGTCTGGCTCAGCTCTGGGCAGGTTTGCAGGAAAGGTCTTCTGTTCCCACTCGAGCTGGCCACGTGCCCAAATGCACCCAACACAAGGTGCTTCCACTAATGCTGAGTGCCAGGGAACTCAAGAGGCCTGTTAAAATAGAAATAGTTGAGACAAGTGGTGCAACCACACTGAATTTTCCTGGGAGGAGAGAAAGGGGTGCATTGGAGCTGAGGAAGAGCTTTTGGGCTCATGAGGATTCCCCTGGCTGTGCTGATCCCACTCTAAGTCCCTCAGGCATCACGAGGGGCTGCCTTGGGCAAAGGTTGAGCTACAAAGAACATTTTCCCTCTTTCAGTGAGGGTGCCAGAAACCCCAAATCACCTTCTTCTGCTCTTTCCTTGTCTTTAAAATCCAGTCATTCCAGTGGCACATTCAGAGAGCCAGGATATGGGAATGGGTTTGTGTCTCTCCATCTCCCCATCACTTCCAATTCGATCTATACTTCAGCAATGTTTAGGATTAGGTCTTGTAATACATTGGAGTTTTGGAGGAAATAGATAGAAAGGCTGATTTTTTCATTTCATGTATGAATACTTTGCAATTATTTGATGACCCGAGGAACATTCACAGAAGTGAATGAGAAGGAATTGTCTTTCACAGACAGACTGAGGAAAAAGACACAAAATAGAGTTGTATTTCAGAGATTTCCATAGAAATAGCAAAAGCAAGTCATTCCTACAGACTCAGAAAGATTCAAAAGAACAGACCTAAGGAATACAGATCACAGATCTGAGAAAGCAGGAAAGAGCCACCTTCCTCCTCTGAAATGCCCTTGAAGCCCTGGCACCTACAAACCCAAAGGAAGGAAGGAACACATCAGCCAGGCAGAGAGCTGGACTCAGACACTGCTTCCTGCCCTGCTGTTGCCTCCTCTCCCTGTTCCTGCCACCAGGACTGGCCAGGCTGGGATGAGGAGCCTGGGGAGGGATGGAATCCTCCTTGCTGGGAGCTGCTGCAGCCCCTCTTAGGCATGGGTGGCTAAAAGGGCTGTAGGGGCTCCACGGGGCTCCTTCCTCTGCTGGAAGCCCTGACACCTCCCCTGTGAATCAGTGGCCCTGAAAAGGACACAGAGATAAGGTGAAGGTGCAATTGCCCACTTCTTATGTCCTCTGAGTTGACAGAGTCACAGAATATACTGAGCTGGAAGGGACCCACACCAGGATCATCAAATCCAACCCCTGGCCCTGCCCAGGACCATCCCAAGAGTCACCCCCTGTGCCCCAGAGCATCATCCAAACCCTCCTGGAGCTCTGGCAGCCTCGGGGCTGTGCCCACTGCCCTGGGGAGCCTGCTCAGTGCCCACCACCCTCTGGGGACAGAAGAACCTTTTGCTGAGATCCACCCTGACCCTGCCCTGACACAACTTCAGTCAGAGTTGCAAAGGTTCAGCTCTTCCAGTGGCAGGTCTGTGTCCAGCAGGGACTCAGCAAAGCCAAAAGCCCCACCTGAGCCTGCTCTGGGGGACATCTCAACCTGAAGGTACAAACAGCCAAGGAAAAGGGCTGGAACCAGTTACTGAGCACAAGGGAAACCTGTCCCACCCCTGTCCCTTGAGTGTGCAAAGTCACCTTGGGGGCTGCAGGCTCTGTGCCCCCAGCCTGGCAGCCCTGGCAGGAGCAGCCTGGCTCTGGGGCTGGGGCAAGCACGGAGCTCCTTCAACAAGGCACTCTTCCCTTCCATGGAGTGCCCCTGCTAATTATAGCACAGCCCAGATTATGCAAGGATTCCCAGAACACTGCAGGCTCCAGAGGAAAATTATATCTGCAGAGCCTGGAATAGATCGAGCAATATTTTTAAAATCCCACTGTTAGCAGAACGAGCATCTCACAGTTATAGATACAGAAGTGTGTGTGTAAATATATATATATATATATATATATATATACAGGGGAAAGCTGGGGTGAATTTGGAAAGATTCTGTATAGTAATGAAGCTACAGTTAATTTCATTTTTTTGCCTAAAAAGTTTGACAATTTTTACGTTTTAAACCCCCCAAAATATTAGTTGCATCAAAAAAAACCTGAAAAGCCAACACAAATTGCTCATTTCATTGAAAAGGGAGATTTTTCTGATGTCTGAGGCAGTATGGATTTTAGAAAATATGAGGGAATGGGAATGATTTGGACAACAATGTCTGAATTCCAGTATTTTAATGCCACTGCTTTCAAAGTTCTGACAAATGCAGTATCTTGCTGTCCATGCAGCCACAGGAGAGGAACTTTCAGTGGAAGTTTGGTTTATGATGCAAACCTTTCAAATTTCTTAAACTCTCATGTGGACAATATCAAATAGTAAAGCTGGAACTTAAAATATTTCCGTGGCATTTAAAAACCTAATAATCCACAAGAAAAGCGAATTAGCAGGAGAGCCACAGACCCGTAAGAGTAAAATACATATTTCACTCAACATGCCTATTTTTGGTGCAAAGACAAACACCTACATCTCTTTCTTTTCCCCCAACTCCTGTGTCATGCAAACCTGAAGCATCTCTGCTTTGAAATAGGTCACCTGGCAGGGCTTATTCTGAATTTTCAAATGATTTATCACTCCTGAAGGCGAGGCAGGAATTTCTGAAAGTCAGGCTCGATAACAGCCATTGAGAACATTTGGCTGAGTTTTGTTGTAAACAAAAAAGGTTCATAATTCCATTACAAAGTTTGTTATCTCTGAGTCAACCCAGGTGTTCCCTGAAACACCAAATACAGACACAGCTGTGGGTCAGCAATACAAACAGCACTGACCATTTTCATGCCAGTGCATTCTGTCAAACTTCACTAATTGTCTCGACTAATTAAAAAATGGTTGTATTGATGGGGTGTCCCAGTCTATTTTAGACAGCAGAATCTCCCTAAACTCTGGTTTTCTGGCTAGTTAATCAGCCCCAAACCAAATTTCAAAGCGTTTTTTAGCTTGCAACACAATTGCCAAGCCACGTTATGAAGTGAACTCTGCAGTCTAACAGTCAAATACAGCCATAGAAAGAGTGTGCAAAGTCACCTTCACTAACAGGCTAAATTAGCAATATACCTGAGTTTAACTGGAAAGTTCTATGGAGTGTGTTAAATGTGCTACAAAGCAGAGTTTTATACAAGTAGAATTAAAAAACCCACTACCTTTTGTGCTTGATTTAGAAAGTGGGAGTTAACAAAGTTTCCTAACAGAGCAATAATGCTGGCGTTGACACAGCACTGAGACCTCTGTACCTGCATATCAGTCCTGCGGGGTTTTAGCCCCCCAGAAGTGTAAAACAAATAGCAAGAGGGCAGAGAAGAAAGGGGACTGTTTCCAGGCCCCAAAGAACGTGGAAGGGCATTTTTGGGGCATTTTTGTTTGGTGATATCACTGATAATTATCACGTCGCTCCCCTTTCAATCACTGGCGTGCTGTTTTCCCATCAGCAAACCATGGAAAGAAGGTGATGTGAATCCTCAGCTGCCCATCCAATTCCTCACCACCCATGGGTGCTGTGAACCTTCCCGTGCAACCTCAGGCTCCAAAGGAGCCAGGAGAGTCAGTTTAACCACCCAGGAGGCATTATTTGAGCCCTTCCTTGTCATACCCTTTCATTTTGCAGTCCAACCTCCTCTCTCACCCGTTATTCCCCGCACATCCTCCTGCAGATATTGCCATAATTCCCAGAAGGTGTGAAGTACCCCCTTTTTAGTTATCTGGGACAAAGTTAGCAATGTTACTATTCTTACTGGGCACAGTGTGTAAGATAGATTCCCACACCAGGAGAGTATTTAGTAAGGTCACAAGGATGCCTAATCCTTATCAAACACATTCCCTGGAAACTTGGCAGAGGTTTCATTTTACAAGAATTCAGGGGCAAATTCATGGTATTGGTTTTAGATTTATTGAAATTTGTCAGTGTTTGTGCAGAAAGAGATTTGTATTACCAACCTGTAGCAGAAAATTTGTTGTCAGCAGCATTCAAAGTCTACTTTTGTTTTGATGAAATTGATTTTGAATTCATTTAATTCACTACTTTTTGTAGAGTTGCTTCACATTTGCACTAGAATGAAGTTACATTCATTCACACTACTCAGATTTACTTTAGTCTCTTTAATTAGTTCAAAAGGAAGAAAACTGAAGTTTTTACATGATTTTAAAGACGATGACACCAAGGCAGACACAGAGTGATACGTGCAAGGACTGGAAGCAAATGCTCTCAGTGTTTCAAGAGGACCGTATGCAAACCAGAGAGACAGAAGCACTAGAAGTGGCTCTAAATGAGCACAGCACCCTGCAGAAAGAAAGGACTTGGTCTAACATGTGTATCTGTGTCTAATAATCTGGGGGGAAGAGGGAAATCCCCCCAGACTTTGTTTCTGGTCGTTTCCCTGGCGTTTTCCTCCCTCTCCACGCTGTCTGAGGTGCCTGTGGGTGGTAGGCGTGATGCCAGAAGCAGAGAGGGAGGACTTGAACACAGCCAAGCACTGCAGATCCTTGCAGAGCTCCCAGGCCGTGTGTGGAATCACAGGAGGCTCTTCCAAAGCAGCTGCCAAGCCAGAGCAAAGCGTGTGTCCTGAAAGGTGTAGTAAATAACTCATCACAAAACATCCAATGGAAAAAGCTGGGATATGCTGGCTTGTGAGGAAAGCCTTATTTTAGGAAGAGTCTTTTTTAGAAAGCTTATTAAAAGGGAAAAAAGAAGAGCAGGAACAGGGTTAGTTATTACCATCAGCAAAAGCTGACTATAATACAGCAGATGAACCCTGGGGCTCAGATCACTCTGAGAACACAAGAAGGTGTATAAAAATAAGTTGTGAATTTTAGCAAATATTACACTCAACTGTGTATCCCAAAAGCAGAATATTTATATCTAATATGCAATACAAAATATTTTCTGGGACATCATCAGCTGGTTTTTGCCCATTTGTTACGCAGTGAGGACAACTCAACTTTCTCAGCCCCGGAGACAAATTTGAAATTGGAGCTGGATAATTTATTCATTTCAGTGAATAGAAAAAAATACTAAGGCCCCTGTACTGCCTGGTCCTGTGCCATTGGAGACTGGGGGTCACCAGCAGTCCTTCCCCAGCCAGGCAGGAGCACCCAGGTCCCAGCAGGGACAGGGCTCAGGAGAACCCCTGGCCAGGCTGCCACCAAAACCTGCTCTCTCGGGGTTGTGCCTCTTCCCCAGCACAGAGTGTGGCACCTCGGAGCTGCAGAACAGCCTGGCCAGATGATGGCATTTGGATAAAACCACAGGCCAGAAGTCCAGCAGAGACCTGGACAGGTCAGAGGGCTGGGAATCACCAACCAGGGGAAGTTCAACACGGGGGAGTGATGGATTCTGCCCCTAGGATGGGACAGCCCTGGATGGACAGACAGACTGGGAATGAGAGGCTGGAAAGCAGTGCCAGGGAAGGGCCCTGGGGGTCCTGGTCAGGGGCCAGTTGGCCACGAGTCAGCAGTGCCTGGAGCCAGGAGGGACATCCCTGT
>JAWWEW010000020.1:1395237-1420616 GCA_035583185.1 Anabacerthia variegaticeps | reverse complement strand
TGGGGATGGTCCTGGGCAGGGCTGGGGTTGGACTGGATGGTCCTTGTGGGTCCCTTCCAACTCAGAATATTCTGTGATTCTGTGAAAATAAATTGTCCCAGAACGACGTGTCAGAATAAAGTCTTGCACCAAAGATGCCCTTAGTCAGAAGTTGGCAGCCATGCAGGGGACAGCCACGCTCAGAGAACTTGCTTTCACATCCTTCTTCTGTGACCTTGACCAAGTAATTGGCTTGTCTGTGCTTCAGTTTGCTGTGTGAAAAATATTTGGAAGGGGTTCTTGAAGTTGAGATTGCAAAGTCCTCAAATACAATGGTCCCGAGGACCAGAAATGTAGACAAACTTTTTTGGAACACAGCTTTCTCCTTCAACTATTAAAAAACCCCAGCTGCAGCAGAGTTCAAGTATGGGTGTCCAAAAAGGCTGTGATAAGAGAGAGCCTTGTGGCTCTGCTCGTGGGCAATGAACGTGTCTCCCGACACCTCCCCAGCCCTGCTGGGCGATGAACAGCGCCGTGCCCTGCCCTCCTGGCCTGCAGGAAGGGTCACTACAAGGGGGCTCAGCCCTGCTCTGGGAAATGCAGCTCTCCCCACGGCCCTGGGTTATATAATGGGGGGTTGTGCCCCCAGACAGGGCTCTCAGACAGCGCCTCGCTGCCTTCCCTCCCGTGCGGCTCCCGGAGCTCCCGGCTCCTGCCTTGATCCTGAGTGGTTGTGTCAACTCTCCTGCCAAAAATAAACCCTCCTGACGGATGACATGGATGCTCCCCAGGCACACAGGCTCTTTTTATAGCAAGCCTTTGATTTCAGATACCAAACGTGTGCTATTTTTGGCACAGAGGCTGGGAGGAACTCTCATGATCTTTAGCTTGCATGACTCCTCCTGCACACAGCTCAGGTGCTGCCAGAGCACTTGGGGCTCTGCTGGAAGATAGGGAATATATTTATCCTTCTGGATAAATGTTTGTATTCCCTGCAGGAACAGCTGATCTAGAAAATGGAGACTGCACTACCACAAGAGGCTTTCCAAATTGTCACTGGGATATTAAGGGTTCACCACTTCGAAAAGTTCTAAGATGTCTGATGGTTTAATACTTAAGGTAACTGAAAAGTATAATTTTGAATTAACTGGAAGTGAAATGTAATCCATGACTTGGATGTATTTCCTCATTTAATCCAGGAGATACATACATATTATTTTAGTAAGAGAGGGTGGTACTAATGGCAGATGCCAAATTCACCCTTCTGGCAAGTAGAAGTTCACTATTCATAGAGCAGATCAAAGATGTCATTACCCAAACATACTTTTTTAAACCAGACTTTTCCTCTAATACAACAGTTCCAGCTATAAACAGCACCAGACTCTGCTGTGTGGGCAGAGCTCCTGTGCTATCACCTCCCATCAGTTCAGTGCAGCTGCCTAACAAAACAGGATCATTTTGGCAGCACCACCTCGTTCAGTCACTGCTATCAACATTTAGGGAATGATAGTTCTGATATTTACTGTTCTAGTCAGAGCCAAATCTCAAGGAAATGTGTATTGCTACTAAATGTTCTGTAGATTGAGAAATGCTTGCCAGATTAGCCCTGGTTTACCACAGTACATACACAGTCTGGAGTGTCATTTAATTTTCCCATCCTTATAAATCTTAATATCACTGGTAAGGTGTTCCAAAGAAAGATTATAATTTTCATGACAACCATGTCATTTGCAGCTGATTAAATAAGAGTTTGAACTAGAAAATCAACTTCTACCTGGGAAATCCTAATACCAGGAGACAGAAACAAGTAGAGAGTGTGGAAGGACAACTTTAAAAGAGAGAAGAGGCCTTGTAAGTGCCACATTTGGGTCTCCCAAGTCTCTCCACTGCAGATGGATGAATCCACAAGGATGTGTGAGAGGAGGATGAGGGAATGGGAGTTGTTTAGTCTGGGAAGAGAATGGGAATTTAAGAGTTGTCTGCTGCTACCAAAAGTTGGGGCTTACAGAAAAAGCAGCATCCCTTATCAGAGGGATGTCACCAGCCCATGAAGAGCTGTAGTCACAAGTTGCAACAAGGGAAAGGCTTAAGAAAAACAATCTTTATAACACTCAAACAACCTTTATAACATGTGTGGCTAAGAAAAGTAACAGATTATGTGAGAGGTTTGAAAATCTCCAAGGGGACACACTGTGGGTTCAGCCCCTCACCAGCCTGTGCAGTTTTGGTGGTTGGTTGTGATTGAAAGCTCTTGGATGCCCAACTTGATGCCTCCCAACAAACCCTTTAAATTGTGGCAGGAATTCTTAGCTTTATGAGGTCTCATTTCAGTTCTTTGGGGCTGAAGGTTTGCTTTCAGCTTGTCCTCAGACTGAGCCTCTGTGTTGCTGATCCCTGGGGGGAACTTAACATCTGTCCTTTAGCACCTGAAGTTCAGAAAATCTCTAGTCCTTGTACCTGGCACCGTGCACAGAACAAGGAGAGAAGTCTCTACTCATTATTCAGGACAGGAAAATAGTGGAAAGGTAAAGAAATGCACAGTACAAACAAATCTGTGGCTCATCATCAGAAAAACTGGACCAAATCCCCAGCTCCCAATTTAAAACTTTATTTTGTTGAAGCTTCTTGCTCATATCACCTTTCAAGATGACTTTACAGCCAATCCAGGCAGCACAAGGGTGAAAATCAGTGTGCTGAACACTTGACCAATATTTGAAGTAACTTCCAAAGTTAATTTCACAGGATGCCTGTGAATAAGGCCTTGTTTCTTTAGTAAATAAATACAGTCCTCAATAGCAGTGCATTAAGGCTGCTCAAGGCTGAAAGTAGGACGATCCAACTCGTCCCATTTAAGAGGGCAGACTCAAGGTACACTTCGAGACCACTGAATGCAATTTGTTTCACAATTACTTTGAAAGGATTGCAAATCTGACCAGATTAGACTCACAGCCTGGGCAGCAATTGCTACAGCTGAACACAGAGCATCATCTCCCTCCCCATCTGAGCTGCTCACTGATGTTAAAATCCACTGGTCATTCAGCAAGGACTCAGTCCTTTAGCCTTTCTGCCCCAGGGCACGCTAATGGATTTATTCATGGTTGTTCACCCCACTGGTGAATCGTCCTCTCCCTCTGGATATCATCATCATGTCCCTCTCATTTAGCATTTGGCCATTTCAAATGCTGGAACATAACCTCCACTGGAAAGCTTTTCATGTAAACACTGAAGTGAAAAGAACAAAAAGACCCAGAAGGATGGAAAGGTTACTATGTTTTTGGGTTAAGGTAAATGGGAAAAAAATTACTTGTTTCTAAAAGCTAATCTAAAATGTGTGTGCATATCTCTATATCCTTATCCTTTAGCAGATTTCTTTGCCTTTTTCAGGTCTCCACAGCCCAGTCTGGCTCCAGGGAACAGCCTATTGAAGACCAGGCATCTTCTTGTGCTATATCTGCCAGAACTGCTTTGTTTGGGAAAGCAACAGAAAAGAGGGAGAACTAAAATTACTAGAGAGTCATAACTTACACTGTCAACCAGAACACAGGCACCAGAAAAACACAGAGTGAAACAATGAGCTGGTTTGGGTAGATGATAATTCCCTTCCTTTACCTCAAATTCAGCAGTGACTTTTAATTCTGACATTTGTCAGCCAACAACTGAAATGCTGCAAAGTTTCAGAGCTCAAGAAGATGCAGCCATTATCAGAGAGGAGCTGCATTGTCATACACCAGCTTTCTCTCGTTTTTATTAGCATTCTAAAATCTGAAAGTCAGAAAACTAAAGTGGAAGAAACCTGTTTTGTGAACTCTTCTAGGGCAGGGTATCTTTGCTGAGGAGTGACTAACAGGCTTGTCTACAGCATGGCCAGTAAGTCAGGGCAAGGAAAAACCACTTACTACCTATTTTACACAACTTCTCGTGTGTAAGCAGCTCGGAAGGAAAACCACCCCACGAGCACAAAGATGCTCTGAGCTGAAGGCAAATAAAAGATGGTGCAAAGCTCCCTCAGCAGGCTGGGCCCAGGCCCAGGAACAGGTGAGGAGGCTGCAGCAGCACAGCCTGTACAGAGAAACAGCATCACACCCCAGGAGCCTCTGGGTGCCCTTGGACTCAGCTCTCCACTGCCGTGGAGTATATTGTGTGTATAGTGCAGAGCATGGCACTGCCTCCCACTGCCAAGCTGCCAGCACACAAGTCACAAGTCACACCACTGATGGGCACTAATTCACTGGGGAAACCACCCCTGGTTCCCACCACTGCTCCTCTTACCCCTGACTGATCATCCCACACCCTCCCTTCACAGGACCATGGTTAGGACTGATACATCATAAACACCCAGCACATTACGCTGGTGTGACCCCAATGGAACAAACATTTATCCACACTGAGGCCCAAACAACAGGTCAAAACTCTGATTCTTCTCTTTTTCTGCTGGGTTGGTAGTCTGTTGCTGTCTGGAAACACTATTTATATATCTTAAATACCTAAGTTTTATGATGACATTACTCAGAGCAATAAGTGATAAGCATTCTTGGAGCAATGCACACAACCTGCAGTTGACAGCAGATTGGCAAGCAGAGGGAAATAATTCTGAATTCTCTTCATTTCAGCATTAAATAATGCCAAAAAAGGTGAATACCATTATGCAAGCTGCAGACAACTCATAATTAATGTCTGAAATACCCTTGTAATTCAGCCTTTAAAGGGGAAGAATCAAAACAACTATCAATTAAAGATCAAAATGCAGTGTCAGACCGTTGTTTTTACACTGAAGTGTGATCATCTGATTTCCAACACTTTTCAAAAAACGTGGTGTCAAGGGTGTGTTCGAGCACATCCCATGCAAGTTGTCAGATCTTCAGGGAGGCTTTTCTCACGTTGGATGTGCTGGGGGAGAGGAGGCTCTGCTGGCAGCAGCACAGCTCACTGATAAAGGGCACAGGCACTGCCAGCCCCAGCATTTACACCTGCCAGAGGCAGCCCCTGATGCCAGGCACTTTGGCACCAAGGGGCACACCGTGGGTTGCCAGGACTGGGTGGTTCTGTCTGTCTGTCTGTCTGTCCCATGGGCACCAGCTCTCAGCCAGGCTGGGGCTCTGCACTGGCACTCATGAACCCTCCCTGTCCAGCAGCAGCCCTGGAGAGCCTGGTGTGTGCCCAGCAGGGTCTGCCAGCTCTGCAGCAGCAGCAAAGAGAGGCCTGGCATTACAGCACCGTCTTGCTGGGTGTAATGTAAAGCATATTTACGAGTAACCACAGCCAGGATTTGTCTGCTAAGAACAAGCATTCCAATCACTTGCACACATGGAAATGAGGAATTAAAGAGGCTGAGCCACCAGAGAGAGCAGTGTTGGGACTGGAGGTTCCAGCAGGTCTCCACAGATGTGAACGCAGTGTAGATTAGCAACTCCTTAAACACACAGGATAAGGACTGGAATCACAGTAAATTGCAGAGTTTAAAGTATTTCTATACTTAGAGCCATAAAAGCTTAAAAAATCTGTACTAAAGAGTAGATATCCTGGAAATACATTTTTGGTACAAGTCCTCATTAAGGCTCCTTCTTTGTTTTCCCTTGCTGCAAATCGAGAGAAGTCCTGGAGGTGAATCTCAGTCCACTCATTGCAAAGGGTGCAAAACCTGAATGTTTTTACCTTTTCTTGAAAACAAACATCTCTGAACATCTGAACACAGTCCCTCTGCTCTCCTTACCTCCAGAGTCAGCAGCAGATTTCCTGCCTCTTTTCTGGAAGAGCTGGGATATTTTTACTGCCCAGCATTGTATTTCAGCTGTGAGGCAAGGGAACCTGCTTGTTTCCTGAAGCAAAAGTCTGCAAAGATGCCTTTGTTGCTTTAACACGAACATTTTAGACATTCTACCCACAACTGACATGTATACTTGTATTTAGTTCAGCTCTTCCAGTTCCACCATATACTTGGGAATAAAAAATGGTAAGGTGACTGCTGAGGAGTCATCTTTTCCTAAGTGGAACTGAAAAAAAGATAGGCTCCTGCTCCTTGTTGAGATGTCAGCCTGCTAAATACAGAACAGACACAAAAAGTTACCCAAAATAGAGAAATGATGATGTTGCATTTCATTTAGATTGCAGTGAAAGGAGGTACCTACTCTGCTTTGGTATGCAGTCACACACTAGAATGGTTCTAGTTCCAGTTAGACCAGTTACTTGAGCTCTCTGGCCACATTTTGAAAGCAAATTACATTTGAACTGCTACTACTTCTACTCTTCTTCTATCCCAGTGTCTGGGCTCCAGCCTGACTCAGTTCTTGCAAGGGCACACAGCTCAGTGCTGCTTCTGGGACTTGTTTTTCACCACCTGAGCAAACTGCTTGAGTGTTTTCATACCTCCAGTCCCAACGCTGCTCTGTCTGGTGGGCAGTCTCATTAATACCCAATTCCATGTGTACAAGGGATAGGAATGCTTGTTCTTTGGCAGGCAAATCCTGGCTGTGGTTACTCATAAATATGCTTTATGTTGCACCCAGCAATATGGTGCTGTAATGCCAGACCTTGCTTTGCTGCTGCTGCAGGGCTGGCAAACCCTGCTGGGCACAAACTAACTCTGGAACCAGAATCCTGCTTGGACATATCCTATAACCCAGGTCCCAGCACACTTAAACTCGTGTGACTGGTGATGTTTATACTGTGGTTATTAACCTGTTTGAGACTGTAAGGACTCTTTGGGAAGCCTGGTTAATGGTTTCAGCAGAGTACTGAAGCACTACTACTTTTATACGCAGGAGGAGATCATTTTAGAATATCCATAGATTAAAAAAAAAAGCAAAACTCTTCAGTCTTCAAGACAGTCTTAGTGTCTGTCAAAAACATGGGAAAATGTCACAGTGAAATTAACTTCTGTAGTAGCCACAGAGTTTATTCAAGTCCTCCTTGCTCTGAGTGTGAGGATGCCCTTCTGTCAAATGGCTTAGAGACTTGAGTAGAATTTCAGACATTTAAGATAGCACAGCATTTGGCTCTTCTCTTCGAAGGGAGGAATCAGTGTCAATATGGGTGACAGGAAATTCTCTCTGCAATGGAAGCTTTCATTCCACTCAGAACCAGCCTGGCTCTGACACGATCCCAGCCACTTTCAGGTGCAATTCTGAAAACATAGGCAAGAAAAACTATATGAAAATTGTTCACTGCCAAACAGACCTTTCAACCACTGGGTGAAGTGGACAGAACTTTCCCTGTACTTTCCCATGCAGAGTCCCACACCCACTTCCAAAATACAAATTCGTAGCCACATCTATAGTCAAGGAAAATCCCAAGTGACATGGATGCACAGCCATCAGCAAAGGAGTGTCAAAAATCATGTCATCACTGCTCTTCTCAGAGAGATGTGCAAGTGAGCTCCAAACAGCAGCCCCAGCAGATATTCCTTAGCTCCCCAGTCGAGCACAGGCAGTCTTGGATGCCACACAAAAGCCCTCACTGGCAAGTAAGTCAAATGTGTAAATCTGTGTCCTTGGCTGAGGTTGTATCCCTGTTCCTCTGGCAATCCCAAAGCACCCAGGGCTCAGGCAGAGCAGTTACTTGGCAGAAGTGTATTAACCCAAATTCATGTACATCCAGTTGTGGTTTTGACTGAAAACATGCCTTCGGAACTGGAAACAACTCAGGGCCATTTGTTCCATTTCCCCATCTTTCTGGACAACTGTTGGCTTGAAACTCAGTTTTGAGTTATATTTAACAGGACAAAAGCTATCATAGAATTAATGTTTAAAATCCTTTGTCCCTTTGGTTAAAGGCAGGTTAAAGGACAGGAAGAGGATACTGTGAAGAGCCTCAGTAGTATTTTGGATGCTCAGAGACCTTCAGCTGGTTTCTGCTCACATGGGTACAGCTGCAATCAGTCCCATCTCCTCAACATAACTCATGCAGAAGATTGGTCCCAGTTTTATGGGAGCAACCCAAAAAAATGCCTTCACACTGAATGAACTTTTTCCTTACACAACCTGAATGATAACCATGGGAAAGAAATAGAGGACTGATCCCAAAAAGCAGAAATTTTCCAATCCAGTTATGGCACAAGTATCAATCTTATCCCCAGAGAAGATGAAAGAAATGTGGCCCTAAGGATTAATGGCCCTGTGTTGTCATGACTCCATCTGAATTGGGCTGCTCAAGCCACAGACAGTGAAACTTGAAAAATTAATACTTGGGTTTATCTAAGCTGCTCCTGAACAAGCCATTTCACTATAAAAAGTGCTCATGGAAATTCTGAACTGCCCTTACATAGAAAATTAAGGTTTTTCACTCCTTCCCTGAGAGTAAAAAAAAAAAAAATAATGGCAGAGTTTATTTCCCTGTAATATTCTGTTGATTGCCTCCAACCATTCTAATTTTTCTTCTGTGAAAATCCTGTGAAATGCATGACTCTGAACATTTCAATTCAGCCAAACCAAAGAAAATTATTGCACTGCTCAGTTTGAAAGGAAAATTAGATGTCTATATGTTACTGAAAAAGCTGTGAGTGCTTTGAAGCTTTTTTTTAAAGGAAAAACCTTTCATAAATTAAAAATTACCACTTCATATCACGTCAGAGATTTCCCTAATGCTGTAACTTGGCAGGTTACAGGCTTTACAGAGAAGTTATAAATTCTCCCAAATAGCCATCAATAATAGAAATAATTGCACAGTCTTTATAAAGCAATCTGAACAATTACACTGCAATATAAAAATCTATTTCCCCTATAACCAGCAATGAATCAGATGCCCATTAATGAATAAAGATTGTGACTCATCCTCTTTAAAAGATTTAAGACTATGAAATGTAACAGCTTCCTAAAATTGGTTCCTTAGCTTGTCTGGGAGGTGGGTAAGAACCCACTGGAGTTTGGAGCTCACCCAACATTCTCCTGTGTTTGCCACAGTCGTCCTGGCCCAGTGGAGAATGGGGCAGCTCCCAGGGACACGTCCCTGTGGCACACTGGCAATGTCCCCTGCTGTCCCCTGCTGTCCCCTGGGCCTTCCAGCACCACACCTGAGCAAGGCAAAGTCACCTCCTGCAGCACCACATCCATAACAGCTTCTCATTTTATGGGCAACAATCCCCTCGTCCATCAGTGTCCAATTAGTGTGCTGTGTCAGAGGGTAGCAGCCCTTATTGCCTGCTGCTGACTAATGAGGCAGGGCAGCACTGATTCAGGGAGCTAATTAGTGCACTAATGGGGATTGGCACCTCTGATGAGAGGTGGTCACTCAGCACATCCAGGATTTGTTTCCAGCAGTGGATATGTGTATACATAGAGCAGTCTATATGTTTTCAGGATGTGTTTTATTGCATTTCAGCCACTAACATAAGAAAGCAAGACACGCCATTAGGAGTTTCCTGTGGAAGAACCCAAATTCAGTTTTGCTTGCTAATTATTTTACATTCTTCCCTCACTCATTTTGCTGAGATTTGTCCTTGTGTGGGTATGCTAAACAAAGTCAGGCAATACTTCATTTTGTACCTCATGCCTTCAAAAGCCTTGGATGTGATGTAAATCAACACATCCTTTGCAAGAGGGAACATAAGGTTTACAAATCCACAGAGACCAAAGGGGAAAGGCATGCAAGAAACACCCATTTCAGTAATTCTGGAATGAGCTTAACAAATTTATTTTTCAGGTCAATACATGACTTCCTATTACTTTGTTTCCCTTAATCAGCCCTGGCTTACACTACCTCTAGTGTAATTGAGATCCTTAATTTAGTCTAAAATTCAAATAGATTGTTCAAAGTCATTGGAGGTTTCAGCTGGGATCCCACACAGGCTCAATGTGAGCAGGGTAGTTTTGGGCTGTGCAGGCAGGATTTTGCTGCAGGCTCCAAGTCCTCTGAGCTTCACAAACACTAAAAAAATCTGCTTAGACAGACTTCACATGTGCTTGTTTTTGATGGGATGGTGTTTGTTTTCCTGGAGCTGGGGTTGGTTTTTTTAGTGTTTGGAGAAGGGACAGAAAATTGTGACAAGGCACAATTCAAGGGAGGATACAGAGAGCCTCAGTTTTCCTTTTCTGACTTCTGGATACACTAGTTACTATTTTAATAGCTCTAATTTTGTCACAAAATGCTTAGTCAAATAAACCTACACAGTTACATCAGAAATTCCCTGGTTTAGGGGAGCAAAAGAAGGATTTTTAACTTCAGTGTCAAAAAACACAGGAGGAAAGACAGACATCACTTCAAAATTATGTGTAGTAACAACAGCAATGACAAGTCCAAGGAAAAACAGGCAGGATTGAGGCATTCATTCTTCTTGCCATTTGAATTAAGATAAAACAGAATAAGAATGTGATTTCTCAATTATTTTTATATTTTTTCTCAATGGCTGTTCTTACTTACTGGAAAATAAAAAGTCTTTTTAGGGTTATCTGTCAGTTATATAGAACCCCTGGCAGAGACTTCAGGTTATTTCAGTAGTTTCAGGTACTTCCCATGTCCTTCCCATCAGGTTTGTGTAAGTGAGTCTACAAAAACATTTGCAGTTTTCTCTAAATCCAACAATCACCCAAAATACATGGGAAAAATAGTTGGGAAAAATTACCCCCCTGTTTTGCCATCACCACTGCTTCTGTTCTCAATGCACTACTGTGGGCACAGCAAAATCTTCTTAACCTTCCAGAAACAAACGTTGGATATCTTATTTCAAAGAAACCTTTGTAGCCAACCTGGATTTTTTAAGGTTAAAAGTATCTATTTAAATAATTCTCCCAAAAGATTGAATTAGATTAATTTTGTCGTTCTGGATATGAACAGGAAAAACATTTGATGCCAAAGACAGGTCATTATTCCATCCCCAGGAAGAGGAAGCAGGACCTCCCTAAGGCTGGTTTGTGCCATGAGAACCACCCTGAGCGGAGGGCTGGGCAGGGGCAGCACCTCAGCAGGGCTCACAGCTTTGATGCCTTCTGAGATGGTCCCACCTCAGCAGAATCTCTCCCTTCACACTTTCCCTTCACCCTTTATTGCTTAGGCATTTCCAATATATGTGCTTCCTTGTGTGTTGTATGTGAGGAAAGGCTGGGAGAGCTGGGATTGCTCAGCCTGGAGAGGAGAAGCTTTGGGGTGACCTCATTGTGACCTTGAGTGCCTGAAGGGAACCTGCAGGAAAGACGGAGAGAGACCATTGACAAGGGATGGAGGGACAGGACAAGGGGGGTGGATTCGAATGGAAAGTTTAGAAGGGATATTGGGAAGGAATCCTTCCCTGGGAGGGTGGGCAGACCCTGGTACAGGGTGCCCAGAGAAGCTGTGGCTGCCCCTGGATCCCTGGAAGTGCCCAAGGCCAGGTTGGACGGGGCTTGGAGCACCCTGGGCTGGTGGAAGGTGTCCCTGCCTGTGACAGGGGTGGCTCTGGATGGGGTTTAAGGTCCATCCCCACCCAACCCTCTCTATGATTCCAAGATAATGCAATCCATAAACAGCAAATGTACACGTCCCAGAGAAATGGTCTCCATCCCCCTGGTCCCTCCGTGGCTCTGACACCCACAGGGTGTTCCTCCTGCAGAGCAGGCTTTGCTCCTTGGGGAGGAAAAGGGAGTGCAGACATCAGGCAGGGTTTGATCTCAGTAAAACTGAGTGTGGCATCCAGTCATGTCTGAACCTTGCCAGGAAGGGAAGGATTAGAGCAAAGCCTTCATGGCTGTCCCAGCTCCAGAGCTCCAGCTCTGGAAGGCACAGTGTGCCCATGGTTATCTACAGTGTTCCCACAGCACATATTTTGGGGCTGATGCACTAAGGCCTTAGTCTTGCATGAGGCTAGAGATAATTTGGAGGATTCACACATTTTCCATTAGTAATCCTACTTGAGATAGTGAAATAGAGTCACATATCCATAAATTTACTTCCCCACTTCAGCAGCAGGAGTTGCTAGAGGAGACATATCTGCCTCTCACCTACGAGGGAGACTGGCAGAGGTTAACACAACCTTCACTCTGTGCAAGCCTCACCTGAAGATAGCTCAGAATACCAAAAACTACCAGAAGGCATTTGTTTATCCCACTGTATACACTTCCTTTGTTTTCCTTCATTTTATCTCCTTCCTCTCCCTCCAATAAATGCTGCCTTGGATCAGTTTTTCCAGATGGTTCCTGCCACCCTCAACAGTAACACAAAAATTGCCCATGTGTTGTTTAAAGGCTTTGAACCAATTAGCTAAGTCTTTGCTTTCATTTCATCAGCTCAAAATTTCTGTGTATCTGATCCCATTGTTCCAGCTGAGATCCTAATGAGCTAGAATTTCTCATTTTGGTGGCCCCTAAATTCTATTTATAGAGTCTTTTCCAACAATGAATTCATCTGTTTGGAAAACAAGGTCTGACTGTGCTCAAAAATAACTTATAGTGAGCCATGTCAGCAAATCCTAGATAAAGGTAGTGCTGAAAGAGGGAAATGAATACTTCAAGCTCATTTATGATTTATGAGTTCAGAGCTGAAATGGAAGTGGCACAAAATAATGAACAATGGAAATACCTCTTGTTTGGAGAGTGCACATGAATAGAACTTTGGGCTTGAATAGGTTATTAATAGGTTATTGATCCAACCTATTTCTGCTACCAAAAAAAAAAATAAAAAAGGGCAAAGTTCAAAGACTGGTCAGCAATATACAAAAATATCAGCCAGTAGCCAAAATCCTCCTGCAGAGACCTGAAAATACAGATCTGTAACTATCAGAGTCATGGGTGTCTCACATCTAAAACTGAATTTTGGGATGTGCACATCCAGGAGGTCACAATTCTTCTCCTTCCCTGTTTTTCAAGCAGAGCTCAATTGGTTCTGAGCAGGGTGTTATGGTGGTGAAATCGTACGTGGCCTCAGGGGAGAGCCCAACAGTGCATGTTCTGCTCCAGCCAGGGAAGCAAACACCCTGTGATGTTTCAGAGGTGAACTTCTGCTTTGTTTCTACTCTACTGGTAGGACAATCCTACTGAGCAGGGGCTCAGGAGATCTGACTTCAGGTGCAGTGCCTACATCATCAGCATGTTTTAATTCAACACCATCCTGAAAGTCAGAGCAGCCTCGGGGATGTTCCTAAGGAACGTGTCACAGACACAGTCACACCTCTGAGCTCATGGGAAAGCTCTTAAAGCAGCTAAAACTTCCCCTAGTCAAGCACAGAAAACCTCCTTAGATAAAAAGTTTAAATGGATGCACATTCATACCTCTCCTTTTTCTTCACAGAGCATAAAAATCATATTTTCTTATCACAAAAATGTATTTAAAGTAGGAAGACCCTTGTGCTCATGACTGTCCAGGGCACCAGCTTGCCAACAGTTCTGGCTCTTCATGTGTAGCCCAAAGGATGGTTTTTAGCTACACACATATATAACACAAACAGCTGCATCAATCAGTTGATCTGGAGAATGGCACAACCTGTTTCAAATGTATTCAGTAGTCTTGTTATATTTTTACCTAGACATGTAGGCTCCTGCAATAATTGACAGTTTTGACAAAGCATATTTGCAGAACACAGCTTGGGGAGAGCTGTTTGATTACACCTATTTGCTGGTTTTTAATAAAGTGGGACCATATGGGCACTTTGAAATAAGGACATAAAATAAAAGCAGGTTCACCTGTTGCCACATTTACTGGGCTGGATTCTTGCTCTAATTAACATCAGAACTTGCTAACTTCTTCAAAAATGTGTAAATGAGTAATACAAAATTCTTACCTAAGCTGAAGAAAAGGGATCAGTTACATCCATAACTGGAAAGTTTTTGAACTCTCTCAACAGCAGAAGTTTCCCAGGAGATTGTTTTCATCAGCAGGATAAATAAAAGATGAGTTGGCAGGTGAATCAGGTAGAAATATTTATTACTAGCACTCACTGAGAATGACACTAGAATGCCTCTAAAAGCCTGCTTGGAAAAAAAAAATAATAACGAAAATGCCACTTAAAAATTAACTTACACTCCAGAAAAGGAAATTAAGATCACCAAGTACACTTACTTTTATATCAGGTGGTTGGAAAACCACACAGAAATAGAAGCCCAAATGAAATTGAAGCCCAAATGAAATTGAATCCCTTTTCCTTTATGTCACAAGGCCATGGAAGGGCAGCAATATCACACTCTTCCTGTGGCTTTTGCAGGGGGTTCTACACTTTCTTCCCCATAATGTCACCAAAGAAACTCAGACCATCGACTGGTGCCATCTGTTCTACTGCAGCCAAGGACTTCAAAGACACGGGGCTTATTATAAACGAAGTAATAATAAAAATAAATCAGTAACTTTTCCAGCAGTGCTAGGATTTTACTGTTATCATAGTTGAACAACACTGCAATTATCTCTTCTTCATCAGCTGAGCTCTGCAAACGAGAGGAAGGTTCTCTGTGCATGCTGTGGGAATTTAGAGGGTATCACAGCAAAGAAAAGCCCTGGCACACAGGAAGTTTCTGAATTCTGGTTTAGTCATTTTACATATGCCTGCAAACAGTAAGAGAAAACTATTGCATTTAGTTTCAAAAAAGAAGATGCAACATGAGCCTCGACCCTGGCAGATTTTAATCATGGCCTAGTTTCTCTGAAAATCCAGCAAATGACCAGATTTCCCTTTCAATAATGAGAGCACTGAAGAGACCTGATTAGCAAATACATCAAATGAGCTTGAGAACAGAGCTGGCCCAAGGCCACGTGTGCAGCAAGTCCATGGAGGGCCAGCTCTGTAACCCAGACACAGATTTGCCCAGCCCCACCACTGCCCATCACCTCCATCTTCCAGCTCACTCACCACTGTTGTCTGATGATTTTATTGTCATGGCAAGTGGTTAAAACCAGAGACTCAGACAAATGCCAGGCTGAAGCTGGGATTGCACAGAAGACTAAGTTGTTCCCTGAGGAGGACCTGTGACAGCGAAGAGGACCAAGCGATGACTCTACCCCCCAGCACTCCAGATGGGTGTTATTTGCTGTGCTTTACCACACTGCTGTAGCAGCAGCAATGAGCTGAAGAAGGTTTTCTGTGGGATCACTCACATTTGTACCCACCTGGAAGCACGTCCTGTCACACTCTGGAACTCCCTCACCCGCTGTGTGTGGAAGAAAGGCAGGTCCCCCTTCTCTACAAATGCTCTGTGGCCCTTTTTTCTTGAAGCAGCTGCCCAGAACAATCAATAGCAAATGAAACACCATGGAATAATGGGAAGAGAAAGTGGGGGGGCTGTGGGAAAAGCAACAGCAGGAATACATAAGAGATGCAAGTTTTGACAAGCTGCATCCAGTGCAGGCAGATATGCCCAGAAAAATAAAGACCTGCAATAAAAGGAAAGGGGAAAAAAAAAGGAGTGGGGTGTGCACCAACCCACCCCCCCACTAAACAAACCAAAGACTGATTTCTTTCTGAAACTCTTGTCTTAGTCAAGAATGCCACTGGACAGTGAGGTTGGAGCACCATATCTCTGTGAACACCCAGACCAACAGTGCCTCTCCATCCCCTTCCAGCACTTAATCCCACTCTTGCTCAGATTACCCACTTCATAAATTGGACAACAAACGCCATAGAATTTTTAAGATGTGTGTAGGTGATTGGTGGGGGTTTTCTCCTTTTTTCAACAGCACCTGAAACTTAAGTTATGGACATGTACTTAGGAGTGAGACCGCCAGGACACAGCAACCCTTTTGCAAAACTCAGGTGACATCCTCTGGCCAAGCCTGGTCCTGCAGGTATGAAATCAAAAGATTGCTCGGTAACACACTGAAATGGAAATTGTATTTGTTAAGAAAAACACTGCAAAGCAGGAGTCTGGGTTGGGGCACTGCAGTCACCTACAGGCACCAACAACTCTTTCCACAGGCAGGACCTTTGGGCTGATTTGGGAGAAATGCAAAGTCAGGTCTGAACCAAGCAACCCCCTCTAGAACACGTTCCTGCAGGACTGGCTCCAAGATTCCAGCAGGGAGGCCCAAGGAGTGTGCTTTATGACCCCCTGCCCTGCTGCCTGCACTCCCAGTACCCTTTTAAGCCCTGCACACTGACCACATTCCCCCCTCTGCCTTGTTCCCGAGGCAAAAAGCTCTGCAGAAGGCAAGAAAACCACACTTTGTGCCTCTTCAAGAAAAGCGCTCAGTGAAGTTCGCTGAACCCAAGGAGAAACCATAATTATGCTTCCTTCCCACAATTGCTTGGTTCCCACTGATCTTTTTCCTTCAGGTTGTTAAAGAGGTGCCATCAAAGCCCCCTGAGAGTCTCCGATATCAGGACTCGAAGGAGCCAAGCTCAAGCAGATGTTCCCTGTGCCAGCACGGGCCACGATGTCCCTGAGCACTAACACAGAAATCAGACTCACTCTCCCCTGACTGACAGGGCGGGACAACCAACAGGAGCAGCTTGAAACAGTTCTTCAGGACAAATACAAAGCTCTAATGAAACAGGAGGTGTTTTACTTGACAAGGACACGTGTTTGAAGGTTAGTCTCTCTGTCACAAAGAAGGGAAAACTTTTTTTCAAGTCACACCACATTTTGTAACCCCAAGAGAAACACACCCCTTGGATTCTTACTTTTCTATTTCTACTGAAGCATTTACCCCGTGGTGGTGAAGAGCACACACCACCAGTGTGATATCTGATAAAACCACCTCTCTACCCTCAGTCCTCACTGCAATCACAGCTCTGAACAGAGAGCCTCTGTTCAACAATACCAAAAAACTCTTCCTCAAAGTTTAGACAGAAAGATTAGCTTCTATGGGAAGTAAAAAAAATCTGTCCCAAACAATTTTCTGTTCTCTTTATCCCCACAAAAAAGATCAATGCTTGGAATTAATGGAAATAAAGTTAAACCTCAAAGACTGAGTACATGAATACTTGCGTTGCTACCGGTCTAATGTAATTGCAGGATTCAATGTTTCTACAGATGTTGTATTTGTAGGGGATTTTTGCATTATCTTAATCCAGTTACAACATTTTGAATGTTCCAGTGATGCTTTAGCTGCTCATGAACACATGTGTGTGTCAGTCTATCAAAGTTAAAGTATCTTTCTGTAATGTCAAATGAACTAAAGCAGTTTGGATATTTTGGCCAGTGAACTTGTGCCCCTTGTGCTGACTGGATAATTTAGTGGAACCTCAATAGTATCAAGATGTTCTTACCTTCCTGTATTAACAATTGTTTCCATTGTGGGAAAACCACAGAGCTACAATGCACCAAACTCACACCTACTCAGAATATTTACTGCTCTCCCAGCCTGAACATTCGTGCTCTCTGACCTGGAATTGGGAGCATCTTCTCCTAGGAACACTCAGCAGAAAGAATCCCATGTTCCAGTACAGCAACCAAAACATTGTCTTCCACCCATTTAATAAAGATTAGTTTTAAGTGTGAAATGAATATTTTTACTTAGAAAACCAGTGATTCCCCTCACTAATTACAAAGAAATTTTTTTTAAAAAGACACTCCCTAAAATTCCAACTATGTTATGGAGGTCTGAATAGTTAAATACAAAGAAACACCATAATTTAGGAGTTCCGGAGAAAAGAGTGACAAAGTTGTATTTCAACTCAAGGTTTAAATTTTAGGGAAGAAAATGGTATTTCTTCTAGTATTTACATTGGTGCTTAGCCTCAGGTATTTTACTTAAGAGCCATAATGCCCATTTTAAGACCCAGAATTTGTGTGACTGCTGTTGCCTGCTCTGACTGCTGTGGAAGTGAAGAACACAAGCAGCAGCAGAGCTGTCCACCCTGAGCCAGCCAGCCAGCTGCAAATGTGTTTGTTCCAACACATGGCCAATACTGCAGGACTTGCATCTAAATGTTCTTACCAAATCTTCACATCCTTGTGCTTGCAGGAGCAGCTTAATGCATTTAGTTCACTCACTTAAACATTGCTGACTCTCCAGGTCACAAAATAGTACTTTAATTAATGCCTATTAGCTCTGATTGAGTTAATTGACTGAGCAGTTACAGATGAAAATGCCTATGACCCAGTTCAAATGGGCCTATTTTCCTCACCACAACTGAATGGTACACACATTACTGGGACTTTAGATTGACTTAAATCTGGAACTTCTTTGAAATACATTGGATAGAAGACAAAACTGAATTGCTGTCAATTCAGCTGATTTCAGGGTGAACTCTTGCAACTTCCCGTGGTTGCAATGGACGAATTCATCATGAAACATTTTGCTGTGTGTACACTGCCACAGTTCAGTACAACACTTAGTGTCTGCAGAGAGTTGGAAATGTGATTTTTTTAATGAATAAATATGCACACCGAATGCTGTAGAGAACTGAGACTGAAATGAATTGTAAGAAAAGTGCAATGACAGTATCTCAGCATGCTGAAGCATGAAAGTGTGTCAACTTACTCTGTTTCAGCAGCTCTTTAGAGCTGAAGATCCCTCAGGCTTGGTGACAGAAACTCCCTCACTTTGATGAGGCACAGCTCTTTTTTGGTCACTTACCAGCTTTCAGAGAATGTGAAATGAGGAAGGACACTGTTTTCATCTTGTTCTTACTGTGAGCATGCAGGTATAAATGAATCTAAGTGATCAGAGGGGTCCAGTTGCTCATCTCCTGTGCTGGATGGGAAGGTCCTGGAGGCCACGGTGGTCGACTGCGGGGTGTCATCTCCAGCCAGGGGCTTCAGTCACTTGGGTGACAGTTGAGTGAGAGAAGAGGGTGGATTTCCAGGGTTCCATGGTAGGAACTCACAGCTCTGTCCTCTCCTAGTCCCAGGATGCTTATAACCCAAGAACACCAGATGTCCATATCAGAACTCAGGATAACATCTTGCTTACCTGGATGTTGTCTTTGCCAAGTGTTTGGTACCTCGGAGAGCCAGGCCTGAAGCAGCTGGGGGGTTTTGAGAGATCTCAACACTTCTACGTGTTTGGGCTCTTTACCCTTTGGTTTCTCATCCCTCTTAGCTCGAGGGATACACTCAGTTTGTGGAGGGGGAGGTGTTTCTGTGGGATTCTTGTCTCTCCCTGCCATATGCCATGTGCTCACCCAGGGCAGTGGGGAGTCACCATCCCTGGCTGTATTTAAGGCATGCAGAGATGGTGCTCAGGGACATGGTTTAGTGGCGGGTCAATGGCTGTATTCCATCTTGGAGATCTTTTCCAGCCTAAAAGACTCTGAGCATGGACAGGTTGCTTAAATTGACATGCAGTATGCAGTTAAATCCATGATTTGCATTTCAAAAACCAGCCAAACAAAAAAATCCAAACAAACCCCTAACTAGTTTAACATCATCCTTTTCCACTGTAGGATGATTATAGCACTGCATGTTAAACTGAGCACACCTAGCATGAAAGGGGAAATACCACCTTCCTTATTTTCAGACATGTTCCCCAAAAGAATCAATTTGCGGGTGCAGTTACAACCTCCACACAACAATGTGCCCAGGAGTTACACTTACATGACACAGTGCCCTAGTGACTCCTTCAAAACATGACCTGGATTTCACCGCTGGGTGGTGAAAAGAACAAAAACTTGGGTTCATTTAATGCCTATACACTAGCTGGTTTGCTACACTACTTTTGCAGTAGCAGGTTTGCTCTACATTAAACATTTTCTAGACTGTCTTCATAAAACGTGTCACTTCACATCACTCTAATACAGTTTAGCCCCTTTGTTTCTCAAGCTGCACTGCTAAGCAGTTTCTCTATGAAGAGGCCAGCTAGAAATGCCTTCTTTTACTACTTTATGGCTAAATTTTGAGCAATGAAACATATAACTATCACCAAAAAGGATGTGTGAGGACACAACCCACCTAAGGGCAGAAGGGTTTGGGAATGAAGCTGAGGAGGGCTCCCCTCCTGTCCCAGCTGCCCTGCAGGCAGCCCAGACCCCTCCCCAGGGTCACACAGGGCCTGACCTGCACTGGCTGCCTTTTGGGGCAGCTGAAATGGGGTGCATTCAGTGACTGCAACTGTAGCACTGAATTACAGTCAATCCTAAATAGTCAAAAGCGTGATTATTTTTAAACCAGTTTTAGCTTTCTTATCATCCCATCTTCAAAACAGGTTGTTTAAATGCCTGAAAAAAAGCATTAAGAATTTTTATGTGGAAATATACAGAAAACCCAAATCCACAAGTGCTACCAGTTTAAGCCCTAAGGCCTCATCTACTTAAGATCTTAAGAAAAAATTAAGTACTTTTTCATCTGCTAAACTGTGGAAGGATAATGCTTTTGTTTTAAGGGAATTTCAGGGGAAAAAAAAGCAATATTTTTATCTGCTCTGCTGCACCCTCATGAGTTCCTCCTCAGCAGCAACAACAGTAAACAGTCCTATATTCCCAGGACGCACATTCTTGTGGGCAACAGTTACTGTTATGCGTAAACAAGGCACAGTCACCACAGAACACCATATGTAAAAGCTAATTTGAAAGCTTGGATGGCACTCCAGAAAGCACAGGATAAAAGAAAACACACAAAAATGTGTGTTCAGAGACTAGACCATACATTCATTAGAGAAAATAACCTCATACCTAATAAGGAAGAGCTGATGTCCAAAAGCAAGAATAAATGTTGAAATATCAACATTGTTATTTCCTCCAAGTTAAATTTGAAAAGAAAGGTGCTTTCTCTTTTGTTGTATTTACATTTCGGTGAATTTTTGATCTTCTAGATCTGACAAACTTAATTTAAATTACCATTGGTGGATTTGAGGCAGAGCACTTCATAGATCGACACTTAATAAAGGGTATATGCTTAAAGCAAAACAATTAAATGCTTAAGGCTAGTACTGTTAAAACCTAAACAGGGAATTGTGAAGACCCTCAGGTGTGTTTGAGCTGAAAGTTGGAACACAAGTTCACACAAAGTTAAGAGAATAAGCATTCACACTTTAAAATAATTGCAGAAGAAAACACAACTTTTTCCTAGCTTAAGGAGGAGAATTAGGAAAAAAGACATCTGAGAATCCCAGGTCTCTTTGAACAGCCTTCTTTCATGTTGTTCCATAAATTTGAGGCAATTCATTAAAATATTTGACACTTAGATCAAAGATAGGTTTGGGAGTTAATTTATTTAATTCAGTTACAGTGCTTCAATAGGATGCTACTTGTTTGCCACAAGAGCAGAGCCTTTCTGACACTCCATGCAGCTACACCTATTACCCATCTCTCTATTAAACTGCAGCAGTCTCAGTGAAATTCATCTCATTTGTTCAGTTGGAAAGTTTTACCAGAGGCTCTCATGGAATCAGAACTGGGCCAGCAATCTTTAGTTCAGTTACATTCCAGTGAAGTTTTATGAAAACTTTTTCCTTCAGTGTACACAGACCTGGAAACCCAGGGAACTTAAACTAAACTTGCTTCGTCAAAGTTGTTTTCAAAACTAGTAAGTAACAAAAGAATCCAGAAACCTGCAACCCATAACACTGGTAACAGCTCGACCACGAGAGAGCAAGAGGAATGGCTCCAGTATCCGGGTTTGGTAGTGGTATTGAAAGCAGCAGTGCACGTTTACTCCTCGTTCCTGTAGTGGCCCTCGATAGTCTCCGAGTTGAAGTACACCACGGTGACCGTGATGTCGTCCCGGTACATCCTGGCCAGGTCCTCGGGCAGGGTGAGCATGGCAGCCAGTTTCTCCGGGTCCACCTCGCCGTACTCGTTGCTGCCGATGGCGTGCCTGATTAAATGAGTGGCGATGTTCCGGTCCAGCGAGGACAGCCCTCTGCTTTTCCTCTGCAGCAGCAGGTTGTGCATATAACCCAAATTAACTGGTTTCTTAAAAGTCAGTTGTGGTTTCTGCATGTTCAGCTCTGTAAGGTGTCCAGCAACAAGTTGGACAACCTTCTCGTTACTTAGCATCTCCCATAGCCCATCCGAAGCAATGACCAGAAACTTATCCTTGCTTCTCAGTTTGTGGTATGTGACTTCAGGCTCTGCAGTTAAATAAGGGGGGGTGTGGTAGTTTGGAGGAACGTACTGATAAATGTTTAAAGCCTCAACATCACAGCTATTCTCAAGAACGCTGTGCTGCAATTCTTTACTCCATTTTAACTGCACATCTCCAAAGGCTCTGGAGGGCATGAGAATGCCCAGCAATCTGTCATTCACAAAGAGGGTTTTCTCCTCAGATCTAGGATGTTCTCTCTTCAATCTTCTAATTTCAAACTCATCATAGGCATTGTGGTCTCGGGTTAGAGGGAGAGTTGACCATGTTCCATCTTCTTCACGAACCCCTAAAACTGCTCTGCAATCACCAGTATTTGCAACATGCAGGTGAACACCATCAATGTGAGCTACACAGGCGGTTGCACCAGAAAAAGCTACTTGGAGGGCAATATTTCTAATCAATTCATTTTCCTGAGGAGCCTGAACTTCCAGTGATATGTCTGAGTCTAATCTTTTGAATGCACACACCATGGCTTCTTCTAAACTAAATCCTGTCTCAGTGTCCAGGTCCAGCAAATGCTGCCAGTACACGCGGAGGTTTTCAAAGTACTGCGAGGTAATTTCTCGATACTCTACGTCGTTTGGGTGCCTGTGCCACTGCAGGATGGGCCGGACTGGCTTCATGGACTCCACGGCGAGCTCGATCTCCTCCAGGGTCTGCCGGGACATGAGGGACACAGCGATGTAGTGCAGGAGCCTCTCACTGACAGCCTGGGCACACGCAGAGCCCGCGTGGCCGTCGAACACCCCGAACATCATCCCCGCCGTCTGCAGGCACGTGGCTGCGCTCCGGCGGTCCTCAATAGGGCTGTTGGATGCCAGCTGGTTACTCTCAAACCTCAACACAGAGTTGGAATTTTTGCCACTGAAATCCAGTACTTTATGGGATAATTCGCCTGCTCTGAGTATATCGTTGATTTGTGATGGAGACAGCTGGAAAGAAAAATGTTCTTCTTCAGTGGAAGTGTGTCGGAATGCTTTTTGTAAGGACAAAGTACTGTCTAAGCTGCAGCTCCCAGCAGGGAAGAGGTGTGTTCTGGAGAAAACAAACTTCCATTTTATCTTGTTTCTCTTTGGGATACAGATGGAGTACCAACGTCCTTTCCCTTGTAAAACAATGCTGTTTCTTGCTGAGCTTAAGATCCAGGATGAGACAGTTCTTGACATCATAAGTCACTCCACAGACAGAGCACCTTCCTTTGGTAACACAAAATGTCTTTACAGCCTGGAATGTAAATGTAGGAAAGAAAGAAAATTTAGAAGGTTCACAAGAAGCTTTCTATATTGCAATATGAAAGCACGTTTAGAGCTCTCAGAAATACTCGGAACTTTTTTCCAAAATAGATCTCTACAGACAGAGGCATCTTAAAAGTGATATAATTTCCATCACCTCATGTTATGACTGCCCTCTTCAGTTAAGTCATCAGAAAAGATAATTTTTACTTTCCAGATTTTTCCTCGTTGTGGCAAGGCCAAGAAGAAATGTTATGGGAAATGTATAATGAAATGTATAATGAAAAGTCTTGTCTAACGTGATGCAGAACAAACAGACCCAATGAGCTGGAATATAGGAACTTAACTGACAATTAATGCAAAACTTTCAAAAAAGCCTGCTGGAGTACTATGAATAGACTCTAAGGATCAAACCCAAGAGAGGATCAGTACTACTTAAACCCTCTGGAAAGACTGAAAGATGTGGCCAGTTAATGATTTATATGAATTACCATGATCCTCACAACCAGCACAAGCCAGTCTGCCTTTCCAATTCTGTTACAGCTTATAAGCTCAGCTGTTCTTCTTTTTTTACCCTGAAGGTCTTAACCAACCTTCAGCAGGCAGGATCTTTTACACTGCTGAAGGCAGATTCTACAGCAGGTTAATTAATGCATTGTGCTCTTTGATGCAGTGAAAGTTATAAAACAGTTACATTGACAACTTTTACACGTTTACAGTTTGGCTTATTCATTTGGGTGCAATGTGAAGTGCTCTGCTGCCAACAGCACCGAAACCAAGGGCACCTGAACGGCTGAAGTTCTTCAGTTGCCACAGGGGAGGTCCATGCATTGTCTCTTACTTTCAGTAAGGTATTCAGGCTGTGGAACATTGCTAAGTACAACCAGATGCTTACTCACAACAGAATTTTGCCCCATGGATTTCAAAAACTCACTGTATGGTAGCACTGCAAGTACAATTACTCCCAAAAGATCCCACCAACAGCCAGGGAGAACAACAGAGCTTTCTGTGAGCTCAGCCACTTTCAGGTGGCCTGTAGCACCATGTGCTCTGGGCCTCAAGCCAAAGACTGTACATGCTACTGCAATAATGGTTTTTTAGCAGGGCACTTTGCAAGGAGTAACAAGAAACCAGCCAGATCAAACACGTGAAAACGTTTCCAAGAAATCAGCAGGAACTTGAAATCAGCTCAACTTGAGCTATTCTAAACAGAAGGCCTACTGATACAAGCCAAGGACTGTACTGAAATGCCATTTGAAAAACAAAAGCAACGTGCACAAAACGTTTCTGAAGTGTGCTACCCATGCTTAACACAGAAAAAAGTGGACCAGCATTCCAACAGACTCCACCACTGTAATCCTGGGGACCCTGTGAGGACAAGCAAAGACACAAACTTTACTGCTGATGTCAGGAGAGCAGATGGAAAAGGCAATGCCAGTTCACGGCTGCGGCTCTCTCCTGCATTCTCCTGGGACACTGGCACCTCCCAATGCAACCAGTACCTTTTGTTCTACTGCAGAGAGCACAACCAAATAATAGGAAGGCAGCTGATACTGCCAACTCCAGCAAGAGCTCAACCCAAAAAGCACCAACAGCACAAGACAAGCCTCCGTGTTTGCCTACCTTCCCCAGGCCGTTCCCTTTCCTCTTTTTCCTTCCTCTTCCTGCCCCTGTGCACCACGTGAACCGAAACAACGACGACTTTCACATGCCTCATCAAAAAGCCGATTGAAACAGTGTTTTAAACCAAGACCCGCTGTTCCCTGGCAGAGGAAGGCGGCGTGGCAGCAGAGATGCCGGCACCACAGACACACGTGCCTGCCCAGGGTCGGGCACAGCGCTCGGTCCTGGAGCGCAGTTCTGCTCACTGCTGAGCTCCCCTCCCCGGGGGGCTCTGGGGGAGCCCCCCAGGCCCCCGCCACCGCTGCTAATGAAAGCCATGTGCTAAAGACCATTATGTAAGAGCCAATTATATAAACCCGCTGTCGCTCCAGCGCCAGGACGCGGTGTCCCAGCAGCTCCGGGCCCGCCGAGCGGCCCCCGCTCACACTGTCGGTACACCGGGATTTACAGCCCCCCAGATCCCCCCGCTGACACCGCAGGTACCCTGGGATTTACAGCCCCCCAGTCCCCCAGTAACACCGCAGGTACACTGGGATTTACAGCCCCCCAGTTCCCGCAGTCCCCCCGCACGACCCCGGCACTGCCCACACACATCCGGCACACACCGACCTCCGCCCCAGCGCTGCCCGCACACCCACCCACACACCCGGCCCGCACACACACCCACACACACACCCGGCCCGCACACACACAC
>JAWWEW010000020.1:1358449-1372395 GCA_035583185.1 Anabacerthia variegaticeps | reverse complement strand
GGATGGATCCCTGTGGAACCCACTAGTGACAGGTCCCTGGTCTGATGTCACCCCAGTCACTGCCACCCTCTGTGCCCGACCTGTGAGCCAATTGCTCACCCACCACATGGTGTGTTTGTCCAGCTGGATCCAGGGAGAGACTGTATCAAAAGCTTTGCTTATTTAAAACTTTACTGATCCATATTTATGTATATGTATAAACATATATATATATATATAAAACTATCTAAAGTGGGGGTGCCAAGAGGCTGGAGCCAAGCTCTGCTGGGGGAGGCCCAGAAATGGGACAAGAGGCAATGGGCACAAACTGATGCCCAGCAAGTTCCACCAGAACATGAGGAAGAACTGATTTGGTGTGCAGTGACTAAGCACTGAACAGGCTGCCCCAAGAGGGGCTGGAGTCTCCTCCCTGGGGATATTCCAGACCCATCTGGACACAATCCTGTCCCAGGTGCTCTGGGATGACCCTGCTTGAGCGGGGAGGTGGGACCAGTTGAGCCACTGTGGTCCCTTCCAGCCTGCCCCGTCCTGTGATTCTGTGAGTTACCACCCCAGTGGGATGTGTGTGATCTGGGACTGTCCCAGCCCAATTTCAGCCTCAGTGTTATTTTATAGGGGTCTGAAATACCAGACTCATCAAGACTGATTTCTCTCTGCTGTACATTTCAGTGTCTTGTATTAGAAATGATTCAAAAAATTCTATTCTTTATAATAAAAATGAGGGAAAGCAGAGCGTTTGGCATTAGGACAGAATTTGTGCAGGGATTGTTTTGGCCTATGCTCATTTTGAAAAAGTTAAATACATTGCAACAGAAGGAGGTGTGTGCATTCATCCACACAGAGAGAGAGAATGAAATGTCAGGGAGGTTGGCTTGCTCTTTAGAAACTTTCTAGTTTGTCACAGTAAGTTTTCTCAAGGATGCTTATCTTGGTTACTGCTCTTTAGCCCCTCAGCAGTGAATGGACAGTAGCACACCAACCTCCACTTGTGATTCTTTAATTTTTTTGTTGTTCTTTGTATTGGTTTTGCAATCTGAAGGTAAATAACTTTATCATGCTTTGGTTTCCCTCCCAACACAGACTGTGGGGTGACCATGGCCAAGAAGCATTAGAATCTGCCCATGTTTGTGTGATAAATGCAACAGCAACAGGGACTGAAATACTCAAAAACTTAGTCCTGCCAGGTAAGTAGATATGTCTTCTGTACTTTCTTTGGAATGTATCTGATTACTTCTTAATGCCTAGGTATTAATTAACAATTTTTTTCCCACAAGGTATTGGTTCCTTTACAATTGTCGATGGGAATCGGGTGTCTGGAGAAGATGTTGGAAATAAGTAGGTTTTTTTACTGATTTTCATTACAAATGGAGAAGTAACAGGGTTTTATATGTAGTTCCATCTCTGCACTTGTTAAGAAGTCCTGTAAAATTCTTTTAAAAGCCCCTGTACGTTTCTCCCAAGTCTTTGTTGGGTTTGGGTGTCGGTGTCATACAGCATGTATGGTCATTTTGGTATTAACTGCTGACCTTTTTTAGTTGCTGGTTGTGAACCTTACAAGTCTATTTGCTTCACACATCTAGTTTAAAAGACAATGCTCTGCTCAATAGAAAAATATCTTAAATTAAGCTGTTTGATGTAATCTTGAGCTATGACAGTGAAAGATTTGCTTGTGTTTCAGCATGACTGAATATATTTTCTGTAATTTTGGTGATGAAGGTGACTTAATTTTCATTAGTTTGTCATTTTGAAGCTGTGACTGCTGGACATTTATTAGCTTTCATAGCTTTGAAGGGCTCTGGGCAGCAGGGGAAGGGATAAGAAACTGTTTGCAAATCCTGTAAAAATAATTTGTTTACTAATTCTTGATCAGGTTCTCTTATGTACAGGTGGATATCTACAGACATCTGTCCACCTGCAGGGGTTATATGGGGGGGAAGATATTCTATTATATGAAGAAATCAGTGCTAGTGAGTCTTCAATTAGCTTGATGAATAAGAATCTGCAGTATGATCCTGTCTTTTGAAGGAGTTTGGCATGTCTTAGTTTTCAAATTTGGGACTTGGGCATTGCAAAGTTTTCTTAAGAAACTGATTGTGAGGAAAATACAACAGTGGGGGTGAAAAGAAAAGCAGGTTTAAGGGGGAATGTGGTTTGTTGTGTATGAGAGTCAGCAATGTATTCTGCAGTACAGAATGTAACTTTAATGCTGCTTTTTCTTCAGGGTAAAAGTTCACCCGTAATTCTCTCTTTTGTCATTTTCAGTTTCTTTCTACAAAAAAGCCATATTGGTCAGGTAAGGAGATAATGAAGTGACTTTAGGTGTATTGAAAGCATGGAAGGGTGGATACTCAGATGTAGGGTAATGAATAATTCTAAAAACATAAATGTGTAGGTTAAAGTCTATTTATTCTGTGACAGAGTTCCCCATGCTTACTTTTTAGTTGCTTGTAAGTGAGAAGATAAACTCAGTTGTGGCAAGATTGAAGAGCATAAAATGAAGAGGTTATGATTCAGAAAATCTTTGAAAGGTAGAAATCTTTGTGGTTTAAGGAATATAGCAAAGAGCAGAGAGGTGGATGGGAGAAAAAGTATCACAAAAACAGAGAACAAGAGTCCTAGATAACTCCTGGAAATTCCCTAATAAAGAAAATAGCTGTCACATAATTTGTGTTTTTAAAATGTCTCAAACACATGCCTGCTGTTACAAGATTTATTTTTGCTTCAGATAAGCAAGGCTCAGAATGAGGAGCCCTAGGTTAGGATAAGTTTTGTTATGGGGTGTTTTTTGGGGTTGTTTTGTTGTTGTGGTGGTTTGGAATTTTTAGCATATGGCATTATGTAGTACTGATATGCTGTATAAATTACCTTTTATTTTGATTGTTCTTTAACAGAGTCGTGCCCAGAGTGCCATGGAGCTCCTTCAGGAGCTGAATAATGATGTGTCTGGAAACTTTGTTGAAGAGGTTTGTTCTCCATTAGTGGTGTGGGTGCTGTTCAGTGGGATAAAAGCAGGAAACAGTAGCTACGTGTTGCTTTGTAATGTTGCAGTTGAAGTAGCTTCCTCATAAAACAGCATTTGAGGAAGATAAGTTATTGGCAAAATGTCAATTTATGTATTTTAAGCATTATTTTGTAACTTAATCTTATAACTTTCACTTAAGATTTTACATTCAATATTGGACAGACTTGCTCTCTACTGAGTAATTTTCACATTGTTTCCTGACATACTTTGTTTTCTCCTATTTAGAGCCCAGAAAAGCTTCTGGACAACGACCCTTCCTTTTTTAATCGGTTTAACGTGGTGATTGCAACACAACTACCAGAAAGGTAAAGAATCATCTAAAGTTGTTTGGTTGGTTTTGTTCAGTTGTAAAAACAGATTTAAATTACAGGCACGTTCTTGCAGAAAAATTTAAGCAAAGCAGAAAGGAAATTTACTGTAAATTATGGCATTTTCTAGAGAGCTTTTTATGTCTTAATACATAGTTTAAAATCTTTTTCAGATCCATGCCTGGCTCCTAGGGCTGTCTCCACGTGTATTTGCCTATGCCAAGCACTCTTTTGTGTACTGAAAGTTGTTTCTGGTCCAAACCCACTGTAACAAATTTTCCTTATGTACAACCTGACAGATCAGAGGGTCTGTAATGCCTTTAGATTTCTGCATTTTATTGCTTGTTCTACTCTTTCCAATTTCCCCATATATGTAATTATATTCCCCACTTAAGGTTTGTCAAGACCAGTAGTTCTTGCCACTTTTTAATGTTTTTCATCTGCTCCTGTGGAGAGGCCCCTCCTGAGTTCTGCTTACCAAGAAAGGTGCAGATGAACAATTACAGCTGGGGACTGAGAAACCTGGGGGAGAAGAACTTGCTGCTTCTGCCTCCACAGAGGCAAGAGGTTGCTGGGTAGTTGAACAGTTAAATCTTGCTTTAGCAAGGAAGTGGCTGTTGGTCATGGCTTATCTATTTTATCCCTCCCTGCTTACAGAGGAGCTGGAGGTGCTGTCTGTGGAAATAAAGGCCTCTCTGAAGTGGTGATGCCCTTGGGGAAAAAGGGTATTTCCTATGTGCTAATCAAAAGCCTCTGGGTGGAACTGCCCCTGCTGGAAGTTATGTCTGTGCAACACACAGATCTGATTCTTTTGTTCTCTCTTTCACAACTCAGTGAAGCTTTTTGTTTGAAATTTGGAACATTTGGGAGGATGGGGTGAGACATAAGGGAGATAATGGATATACATATTTCTAGCCTAGTGTAAATTCATGTATCAAATGAATCACCTTATATGCTTAGGATCATGATGGTATTAGAGAATTTTTCTGAGACAGCTCTTTCATAAGGAACTTTTATAGGACTTAACTGTACAGTTAACTGTTGTCTTCTGTATATCTGAAAAAAGATGTTTTTCCTTACAGTACATTGCTGCGCTTGGCTGAGCTTCTCTGGAATTCCAACATTCCTCTCCTGGTCTGCAGGACTTATGGACTCGTTGGTTATATGAGAGTCATTATTAAAGAACATACAGGTTAGAGGCTTTTCTGAGATAAAGATTTTTCTATATCTAATTCACCGTGGTTTGGTTCTTTTGGTGGTGGTGGTGGTTTTGTTTTTTGGGGGGTTTTGTTGCTTATTTTCCTCTTATGATGTATTTAGTATTTGTTAAGCCTTAGGTAGTTTGCAGTTCATCACAGGAGCATTCTTTGAGGAATGCATAGAATTTATGGACTGCAACAAATAGTAAAGTTGGACATTATCCTGCCATTCAGTTGACTTACACAGAACACTTTGAGAATTGAGCAGTTAAAGGAGCAAGTGTTGCTGTATTTGATGTGGAACTCTGTTTTGAAGGCCAGACATAAAGCTGCAAAATACATTGTGTAATTTTTTTCACAGTTGTTGAATCTCACCCTGACAATGCTTTAGAAGATCTGAGATTGGACAAACCATTTCCAGAACTGACAGAACACATTCAGTCTTATGACTTGGATCAAATGGACAAAAAGGTTTGTGTGTGCTTTGCACTGTGTTCCCCAGGACAGATGCAGACACAGGTTCTGTGGCAGATGATTCTGGTGCCAGGGCCCGTCTGAGCAGAGTCAGTCCTGAGGTATTATTTTTTTGCCTCTGCCCCACATGTTACCATCTGTATTTAAATCTCTAGCAGATGGGGGTCTTGGGAAGCAAGGAATATTCTTGGACAACTTGATCTTTTTTAGTTTTTATTATTATCTACTGCTGCAGAGCTTTGCAGTGAGGGTTTGTGCATAGCATGGGTTTTCCACTCCAGAAAAATATGGGAGAACTTGGCTCAGACACTGTTTTTTAAGTAAAGTAATAATAACTTAATAATTTCTTTATTAGAGAATGTTATGGTTGAATCAAAATCTGGAGCAAGTCCTGTGTCTCTAGGATAGTGGAAGGGATGTTAGGAGTTTACATTTAAAATAGGGTTTTAATTTGTCTCCTGTATTTTATCTTTTCTCAACTTGACAAAGATCTCTCTGCTTTTCAATTACAGGACCACAGCCACACTCCATGGATTGTGATTGTAGCCAAGTATCTAACAAAATGGTTCAATGAGGTATATTGCAAAACTCTATTATTATTACTATTATTGATCTGTCTTTTCTAGACTAATTATTTTGGCAGTATGTAGCATAAAACAAGGTGGAATCAAAAGAAATTACTAATTGAAATACAGGTGAATGTATGTGAGCAGTGTCAGACTCCTGGAGTTCAGCAGTCTGAACACAGCGAGGTTAGGAGTAGGTATTTTAAAGACAAAATCTTTTTCTGTTTTTAAATTCAGAAAAGTGAACAGTTGCCCAAGAGTTACAAAGAAAAAGAAGCCTTCAGACAACTGATTCGACAAGGTAAGACATGTCCCAGGAGTCACTTACTCATGCTGGCAGATACAAGGTGGTGTCTGAAAAATTATCAGAAGTTCTCTCAGTATTAATTTATGAAAAATCTGCTGGCATGTTCAGTAGGATTCTTCTAAAGGATTGTTTTGTACAGGTGGATCTTGAGATCCCAGACTTATTTATAAATGCATTTTGGCGTGTTTCATAATGTTTAAGATCCAGAGTATGTTTTGGTTTGGAAGGGAGAAAAGCCTCAAGAGAAAAACCTGTAGAAAATGTGATAAAGAGGAAAGCAGGTGGCTTTTGACACTGCAGTTGTCATTAACTGCAAGTATTTGGTGAGTCCCTTGACCACCAGACACTTGGTAAATCATTGCATCTCTGAGGGACCAGTCCAGAGACAGAAAGCTCATGTAGCTCCTGAATGCTCTGTCACCAGTGTGTGAGCAACTCCATTTTTACAGGTGTTTCAGTCTCTTGTGGGTGCTAAAATTAATGTGGCATTTTTAAGATCGATAAATATATTGTGTTAAATGATTGTAGAATAAAAGCAGTAACTGAATTTCCTCACTTAGAGGTGGCCTGTGTGCAGACTCTGAGTGGTTCTGTCATCCTCATCCCCAGGCTGTGTGAGGGAACTGAGCTGATCTGATCTGATCTGCCTTTGGTTAAATCAGGCGTTTAGTGGAGTCCCTTTCTGTGTCTGGCCTGCTTACTTAAGTGTTTGCCAAATTTGAGCAAAAAAACCCAGCAAAACATGACTGGGGATGGGAAGGAGAATTGTACTGTTAATTTAGTGCTTATGAAACTTCATTTTCTCCTCCTCACACAAACAAATGGGTGATTTTGTGATAAGTGACTTCTATTTAACATCACATGAAAATGAATCATATGCAGAAGGTGTAAGAAGTCAGTTTTATCAGTGCATCTTTGATTTTTTTCTTGTGATGTGTTTTTCATTTTTTTGCTGATTGGCTGTTATGCCACAGATCATCCAAAGCCAGTCTGCCCTGGTGGTGAGACTGAAATGATGTGATGTAATTCCAGTGGTTGAGTATTTTATATTTTTATTCAATAAGGGATCTTAAAGAATGAAAATGGGACCCCAGAAGATGAGGAGAACTTTGAAGAAGCTATAAAAAATGTGAACACAGCATTGAATTCTACAGAGGTAAAATAAACATTTCTGTGATAAAATTGAAGACATTTCAACTGCCTCATTTTCTCAGAAAATATTATGCACCTTTAGAACAGAAATTCCATTTGTAACATTTATATTTAAGTAAAACAGGATTAATATATTGGCTAGAATTGAAATTTTGTAGTTAAATAGACCTAGACTATCTGGCATTGTCACTCATGGAAGTTCTCTGGTTTCCTTGCTCGTGCGTTTCCCTCCTGAAGACTTGAATTCAATGAGTCAGCCCATTAGCAGTGAGTTCTTGTCTCAGACTTTTACAGTTTAGTCTGTGAAGTGCTTGTACAATTGTCAGGAATTGGCAGTCACTGGTGAGGCTGATTTAAGATGAGAACATTTGCTGAAGTGGTGCTGTGTTGAAGCCAGTGGCTGTAGTATTCTGAATAGAAATGAAGGGCTGCAAGGGGCTCAACAAATTGAGAACTTTCCTCTTGAAGAAACATGTATGAAACTCCCTTCATAAACTGGTCAAGCTTAAAAACCTTAAAAGTGAAGTTTTCATTGGTTTTAGATAATTCCTGAAGTAGTAACTTGTGGTTTAGAATTGAGATTTGATTTCCTTAATCTCTCATCCGTTGTAAATTGCAAAAGCTACGTGGGGTAAAAGCAGAGTTCTGTGATTCTTCTGAGTTTATCTGAACTGCACTGATCCTTGCTTGGACAGTCACATCAAGTCTTCCAAGAAAGCAGCAGGTAAAATTTAGTGCTGTCATGGCAGGCACTACAAGCCATGGCCCGGGATATTAGTATTTACTGGAGTTTGTGTGCCAGACTGACCTGCAGCAGATAAGGAGTCAAAACAACACTCCCTTTTGCAGCCCCTCTCCCCTTCCCTGGCCTTTTTGCTGCTCTGCCCCAGCAGGTAGCATAGGCAGTTGGGACAGTTGCTGCCACTGCTGTTTAAAATCTTCTATGTGAAAGGTGGAAATAAGGTGGGATTTTGTTTGTGACATTGATCTTGATCAGCATCATGTGCCCTGTCCTTAGGCAGTGTCTGAGAAGCACTGACTGTGTAGGATTCAGAGGTTTTGGTATGAAACTCTGAGGTCACTCAGTTGGCTCACCTATGTAATGAGTGTTGAGACAACCCAGGAAATCAAAAGTCAAGTAATCCAAACCCCAATGTATTTATTTTCATAGATTCCAAGAGGCATTCAAGAGCTTTTTAATGATGATTGCTGTGTGAAACTCACAGAGCAGGTATGAACAGTTCAGGGTAAGACTTAAATGTGGAAGAGCATCATAAGTACCATCTGTGTATATGACTGTCCCCCGTGCATTTGCAGTCATCTTCCTTCTGGATTTTGGTTCGAGCTTTAAAGGAATTTGTGGCAAATGAAGGGCAAGGAAGCTTGCCTGTGAGGGGCACTATTCCTGATATGATAGCAGACTCCAGTAAGTTCATCAAACTGCAGAATGTGTAAGTATAGAGTTTTTTATGTAGTGGTTACTAATGATGGGAAATGGTGATGCCTTCAGATCTCTCAGAGGGCACGATTTCCTGTGTTCAGGCAAAGGGTGGGTGTGGGACTGGGCTGAGGGGTGGGTGAAGCCGGGGCTGTGCCAGGAGTGCATTCCTGGCCCTGAGGGAGCTCACTGCCATTCATGTGTACTTTGTCTTTGTGATGTAAAACACCAAAAAATGGTCTTCACTGTGAAGGTGATGGGTTTGTGCTGTAATCATTAAAACTGAGATACTCTTGCCAGGTACCGTGAGAAGGCCAAGAAGGATATTGCTGCTGTGGGTGCCCATGCTGCCAAATTGTTACAGTCCCTGGGCAAGGTGAGTACAAATGTACAGCCATCCTGACAGGGTGCAATAGCTTTGTCAGGATGTTCTGTACAGAAATGAGTCACAGGAGACAGACAGGAAAACACAAAGCTTAATGACCCCATTCCCTTCAAAAGGGTCGAGTAAGGTCTAATGAGATGAAGTATCTGTGGTCTGCTTTATTTATCACTTTTGGTTTGATCACATAAAAGTAAAGTGCATACAGGGATATATTATTTATAATTTAAGACACTCTTTTTTTGCACATTAATGATTAGTTATTTCACAATAAATATATTAATATATCTAAAAGCATGAATTCTCTGCTCATTGTATGTACTGAAATGAGTATATTCTCTCTTTCAGGCACCTGAGTCTATTTCAGAGAGAGAATTAAAATTGCTTTGTGAGTATGTCTGGATTCTGTTGCTGAGTTTATGCAAATGTTCAAATAGCCAAAAACTTATGAATGATAATGCAGTTATTAAATAGTAAGTCAATATTTTAATTTTTCAAATAAGTGGTTTGCATCCCTCACCTTTAGTGAAAGTAGCAGATGTTCAGCATCTCTCAGTAATGAGTCTGTAAAGGCTGGCTTTTAAAAGCCATGTTTTTTCAGCCTCAAACAGGGAGCAGCTTCCTCTGCTCTCTGTGATGAGTATCTAAGCACTCTTGCCCATACTGTGACACCGATTTCAGGCTCTAAACTTTGGGTAGCCTGAAAAGGTAAAGCACCTGGTGGCATTTCAGGATGTGTACACACATCCAAGAGCAGCCTGGCTGAGTCTCCTTGCAGCTGGACAATGTCCCTGGAAGCACATAGCAAGAACATGCTGCCCCTGTGTGGTGAAGCATTTGCTGGCAATTTGGGAACCTCCCGAGTGCTCCTTTTTGAGAGCTCAGTAGTAGCTGCACGTTGGGTTGTTTCATGGCAATGACGCTGGAAAAGAACCTTTCCCAGCTCCTAGTCACACTGTGAAAATACTAATTGAGAACATGGAAGGCAGCCTCAAATGTAGTGGAAGGTAGAAAGAACCTGCGTTCATCTCCAGTGTGGAAGAGGGAACATGGATTTGATGAGCTGACCTGCTGTAGGGGAGCTGTTTGTTGAGCTGTTACATGAACGTGGCAGATGTTGATTCCAGAAGTACACAGAGTATTTCACTAAAATACTTGCGACCACAGACCTAAATTTGTAGTCCTATGATTTGTAGTACTACGAGCTACCAAAGAAACAGCCTGGTATTCAAGGAAATGCTGGTCAGTGCTGGGCTTTCATGTTTAACCCGTGAGAGGCAGCCTTAGCCATCGGTCTGGGCTGGTGTGTGGCGTGGGTAACCCCTGTCCCTCCCCCTGCAGGCAGCAACGCCGCCTTCCTCCGCGTGCTGCGGTGCCGGTCCCTGGCTGAGGAGCACGGCCTGAGCACCTTCAACAAGGATCACATCAGTAAGTACCCCTCATGGCACACACTTCAATTGGAGTGCCTACTTGAAATGGTTTTGTGACGAGAAAGAATTGCATGTTACCTCTTCTGTTGCGTTACGCAGTTTTATGATCTGAGGTCAACTAGAAGTATGGAGTTTTTAACTCAAATTCAGTTTGATTTTGCAATTTAAAAAATGACCTTCCAGATTGATCCACGCTTCAGTTTTTTTCTTGCAGATTTTACTTTTGGTAGTGTATAAATAAAACACTGTTTTCTTCAAACTTCTCTTTTCTGTACCTCAGTCACTTCTGACAGAGCTGGAAAGGTGCTTTCACCTGTCTAAATGAGAATAATTGTCTTGCCTCATGTCAGCTTATTTTTTCAGTATGTGAACTAGCAAACTAATTACTTAATATGGCTTTTTTTTGTTGTTTTGAACCGGCATAAATTTTAACAAAAGCTAGAAACAATTTTTCATCAAAGACTTATACAGGTCCTCCGTTTCACACAAAATGTGCATACATTTTGTGTATATATACATCTTGTAGTATTTATAATTTAAGTGAAAACTCTTTGAAGTAGTGGGTAATATGCATATATGATTTATATGTAATATAATATGTGATTTAAGAAGTAGTTAGCATTTACAAAGACTACTGAGCTGCATGGGAAGGGATTTAAGACCTGTTTTATAATTACAGTCATTACAGTTAAACTTTTAAAGCATGTGTTTCACATCCCAAAATTAGAACTAAGGAATATCCTATTTAAATTAGCTCAGCTGTCAGAGTTGAAATGTGAATATCATCCCTGTACAGTTTATGCCAAATACATACAGTATGGTTTTGTCATAAAATTTGGAGGCAAAACTACATATCTGTCACTGAGATTCTCAGTTACAGGTTGTTTTCATTAAGATTTCTTTTTAGATTTTACAGTTTAAGCACACGGGTAGTACTTGATTTCAGGTAATTCAAACCCCTTCTTTTTCCATTTCATCTGTACCAGCTAACCAGCTCTCTTGCTGTTTCCAGTTTCCCACATGGATAACCCAGACAGTGAAATAGTGCTGTACTTGATGCTGAGGGCTGTAAATAGATTTTACAAGCAGCATGGGAGATATCCAGGTATGTTCATAGTTACTTCATGTCATCAAAAGAAATGTAAAGATCCAATAGTTACTGTAATACTGTAATTATAAACTACAAATACAGCATTAGTTGTGGGTTTGATTCCATATTAATATAGCTTTAAGAATTAAAGTGAGAATTTTTTCTCCTTGGGAACTTAAGGAATTTATCTGAATTAATACCCCTGAAATGGGTTGCATGGGTTACAAGTCAATTCAGCTGTGCAGCAATTTATCATTATCATGAGTAGCATCAAGAGAATATTCAGTCATTATTAGTCTAGTATTAATATTAATCTGCTTAGAAAATTTTCAGAAAAGTAGAATATTTATGCTGCCATTTAACCCTGTTAACTTTGAGTGTGGTGTTACAGTTGTGTGATGAAACACTTCACTTACTTTCCAGGTGTCTACAACTACCAGGTAGAAGATGATATTGGAAAACTAAAATCCTGCCTAACTGGTTTCCTCCAAGAGCACGGGCTGTCCGTAGTGGTGAAAGATGACTACGTCCATGAGTTGTAAGTGTGATGTTTTAGGTGTGGCTGTGTTGGTAAAACTGACTGGAACACTCTAACTGTTGCTTTCCTGCCCAGCTGTCGCTATGGAGCTGCTGAGCCACACGCTGTTGCTGCCTTCATGGGAGGTGAGTGTGGCACTGCCTTGCTGAGGGACATGGGCACGCCAGCCTGCTGTGCCCCGTGCTCGAGTCAGGGTCTGGTTTAACTGCTTTGTATTGTCGGAGCAAAGATTGTAGGAGAACAAAATCCTCCCCTCGGTTCTCCAGATGTGACCTCCTGGAGCATACAGAGTAAATGGGCACAGCAGGGGTTTAGAGTCAGTTAAAGAAACAAGGTAAACTTCGAAACAGTCTCAGGAGATCAATTCTAAAGGCTTAAAAATGTGTTTAAAAATAAAGTGCTTGAAAGAGGCTTCATTTTTTTAAAGCAAAGTAATTATTGTAGTAATTTTAAAAACTTGCAGTAGACATCTTCCTTTAAATTAACACAATACACTTCTGTAAAATATCTATGAAATACAAATAGCCTTGGTTTCTTACCTTCATTCAACCTGTGGCAATCATCAAAGTGACATGTTTTAATGAGCGCTCAAAATGGATGTATCAGTTAACTTACCTCCTTTATTTGGTTTCATGCAATGCTGGAGATAATTATGTATTAAATACTCTGTGTGAATTTTTTTCTGATTAAGTGAAACTTGGTATGTATTGTGCTTTAGAAAAATACACAAAGGTAACTTCTGAAGAAATTACAGAATATTTTATACTACAGGAAAACACAAAGGGATCACAGTGAAAAAAACTCTTCAGGTTATTTTACAGCTTAATTGTACATGATTTTTTTTAATTGAACTTCTCAGTTGTATTGAGAGGTCACAACTTGCACAGGTCTGTCTGCTCACATATTTTTAGTCTGTGTGTATGTACAGGGAGAGAATGTGTATACAGCAAAGAGTGTGCAAAGCTAACTTTTGAAGTCACAGCTGAGCCTCTTATACTGGGAAATACTGAAAGGCATTTTTACATCTTAGCACATGTATTGGGGCCTTCTGAAATAATTCCAGTGGAGGGAGTTCTAGATAAATAACACAGTTTTACTGGTGTTTAAATAAGACCTGCTAAGTGCCTTTTGGTTTTTCTTTTCTTTTACAGGGGCTGCTGCACAGGAGGTTATCAAAATCATTACAGGGCAGTTTGTAATTTTTAATAACACCTTTATTTACAGTGGAATGTCACAGACTTCAGCAACTTTTCAGCTGTAGGAAAATGGTCTTGCATTCGATGCTTCCAGGCACTGCTGCTGCTGTAGTTACAGTTTTTACAGTATTTACACTTCTGTAAATACTGTGGTGTTTTGCCACTGACTGGATTGGTCTGTATTACATGCTTATTAAAGTTCCTTTATTTGTAATTATCTTTTTTCTTTTTTTTTTTTAGTTGTTGTCCTGAGGACAAATAAAATCATACCGAATCCTGACTTCTTTTTTTTAAAATCTAGGATTTTCTGATTCACCTTTGAAAGAAAAAAGCAGCAGCTGTTTTTGGCAGGGTAAAGTAAAGTGGGGTTTTTTGGTAAAGCATTTACAAATTGGCTTGCCTGGTTTGCAGCAGATCTGAACTTTTTTCAGATCCTGCTTATCAGCTTGAGTGGGGAGAAGGTGCAGAAGGGTGAGAGAGGCTGATGGAGTTCTGCTGGTCTGAGGATCCAGCTGTGACAAGAGCTGAGGGAAGGTGTAATGATTTTTATAGAGTTCAGAGGTGTTGGAGAAAGGGAGTGTGTGCCTCAAAGCTTGGTTCTATCAGCTGCATTCGCCTAGTGAAAGGGGTTTTTTCTGCACCCTTGTGTCTGGCCAATGCCAAGTGATGGCAACTGGCAACTACTTTCTGTTGTGGGGGCGTTGCAGTCTGCAAAATCATAAAATCGTGGAATATCCTGAGTTGAAAGGGACCCACAAGGACCATCAAGTCCAACTCCTGGCCCTGCACAGACACCCCACCAATCCCACCCTGTGCCCCAGAGCATCATCCAAACCCTCCTGGA
>JAWWEW010000020.1:1299325-1351828 GCA_035583185.1 Anabacerthia variegaticeps | reverse complement strand
TTTGTAAGGTCAGTAAAAACTAATTTGAAAGGTGTTTTGATTAGAAGTATTTTATAAATAGAAGTCATTATTGCATCACTGAAAACAAAGACTGAGAACTGGGGCATAGTGTTTGCCATTTGTATTCATGTATTAGGGTCATTGTTTCCTGTGACTTTTATATGACAGTTACTACATTTCTTGAGATTAATATATATCCAGCTTCTGTTGTATGGATGGAAATGTAATGGTTGATAGATGCACAGAAAAGCTGTGATGAACTTAATTGACAAAATTCTAAAGTAATTTGTAAACTGTATTCCTTAAAACACGTTTTTCTCTTTTTTTCCACAAAGCTCATGTGCAGAAATATTTTGTTTCTATTGGAGGATTGGATGCATTAGCTAAAGTTCTCCTTGAGCTTATGCATGACTCCTGTTTGAGTCACTCTGGCAAAAATCTTGCAGTAGTAGTAACAAAGACTCTGGATGCCTGCATTGCTAATAACTGTGAGTGAAAGGACAGCTATCTTTTTTTTAAATGGTAATTTTAAAATGCAATTTTTGAAGTCTTGTGTTGGTGGAAAAGTTACATAAATGGATGCTAAAGGGCCATGAAGTTATATACATCATTATATACACCCCAGGTGATGTTTCAGATTTTATTAAAATTGAAGTGGCTATATGAGGAGTGATTCAGTTCATCTGAGGTGAGTTACTTTCTCATTGTTGCTAAAATAATCATAGTGAAATTAAAACCATACTGAAAATGAAAAATAAGATGCTAGAGCTAGTTTTGGGTAAGCTGAGAACTGGGCATGGCAGTCTATGCCTGAATAGTAAACTTTGGAAGCTTTGGTAACTCAGAGGTGGGACTGGACAAATGTGGTATGTCTGCATAGCACACCTTTGCTCTGGTTTGCTCTCTGGGTATTGCCATCCTCGAAGGGTCTCTGTGTGTTCCATCCAAAAATCTGGAGAAGCCTGTGATCCTCATGACTTTGCTGTTGGCCACGGGTGTTGTATTTGACCCTTCTGCCATAAGGGCTCACTGCTGGGAGCTCCCAGAAGTTTAAAAGCGTGTACCTGCACTGGGTTTGAGTCTAGGCTCGAATCAGTGGGTATGGGACAGGATTGGGCTGCAGCATGGATGGACCAGCAGCTGCATTCCCAGCCTCAGGAAGAGATTGTCCTCTGCCAGAAACATTCCTGGCTCTTTTTTTTTGGCACACACTCTGGGTGTCCAACCTTACTCGACTCCTTTCTCTGTGCTGGAGCTGATAAAGGATGTGGAGAAACTCAGCAGACACCTACAAAAGGTGCCCATGGCAAGGGCCTGACTGCGCCAGGAGGGGAGGGAGCCTCAAGGGGTCCAGGCAGAGAAGGGGAGGGCTGTGCAGGCCCAAGGCTTTGACAGCTCTGTAGAGCTCCCCTGAACAACAGCACTTTATACTTGCACTTATTGTGTAGTTTATTTCCCTCCCAATTATTTTTCACATCCTAGCTGCCACGGGGGTTGTCTTGGCAAAGTATCACACCGTGTCTGAGCTGCTGAAGCTGCTGGCCAATGAGACACTGAACACAGGAGAAAAAGCCAGTATTATTCTAACCATTGGACACTGCACTGAAGTTTGTGGTAAGATGTGATTTTTCTTTTTTCAGCTTCTACTGAATTCTCATACACAGCTTCTTCAGTGGTGTCATTTCATCAAGACTGGAATGTGAGGCAAAGTTCTGTTAAATTAATGTTAATACTCAGAAAAAAGTTTAATGTTCAATTTTAAATTTCAGAACTTGTTAGCAGATGGTATCTTTAAGAGCTTTGAAAAAGCAGACTATTATACAGGAATTCAGAACTGGGCTTAGGTATCTCTGGGTGAAATTAATCCAGACCTAAAAACTACTACAATATAAACATACCAAATGAGTTGTCTTGAGCTTTCTTTTAATGGTCCTTGATATATACAGGCTCTGTCCTCTAGTTACAGAGCTATTTATTTTTTTTTAAATATTATTATATAAATATATAAAATTATTATACAATAGCATTGTTTTTGAAATAACACCAACAGTAAGTAGCCCTGAAATGTTTTTTGTCAGGCTCTTCAGGGCTCACCCAAGCATATCTGGTAAAAATATAACATTTAAGTTGGTATTTGATGGTAGTACAAGCAAACAGAATGCAGGCTGAGACACACTGATTATTGTTCATTTACACTACTGTTTTTTCTCATGTAGGTTCAGATACACAGGAAAACAGGAGGTTGTGTTCAAAAATTCTGATTGATTATAATCCTATTAATGTTCATAACATGTTCAATAATTTTCTCAGTAGGTCATAAATCTATCTTAAAAGACATTTTTTCATGGAAAATTATTTGAAACAAAGAGTAATGGAGAATGTCTTTTGAATAGAAATATGATTAAACCAGCAGAATAAAACTTTATCTTAAAATGTCAACACTGTCAAAATAATAATATTTCATTTTTTGATTCCTTTTTATCAAGTTTAAACAACACAGAACTGTTTTTAGCAAGTTGCCAGTTTTATGAATATGCAAATGAGATCACAATAATAGTGAAATTTAGCTAGTGACATAGTTAATTAGGAGGAACAGAGTGGCTAGACCAGGATTAAACTACTAATTTTACTACAGCTTTGCTAGTTATAAACTTCAAGCTTTTGGTATTTCTGCATTTCAGGGCTCACAGAAATGTAGTGTATCTACTTTAAGAGAACATAACAGAGGAATACAGATACAGAAGGCACAATTCAAACGTTTTAGGCAACCATTGCATGAGTTTAGAACTCCACCATATGATTTGTCTCATCCTTCAGTTTTCTTACAAGAAAATGGAGTTATGTTCCAATCATAATGTGTGATCTAAAGCTCTGTTGCTGCAATCCAGGTAGTAGGTTGTTACAGCAGGCTTGCATCTGGAAAGAAAACATCTTTTTCAGAATTCCCAGAAAGTTAACAAGTATTAGCTCCTAAAATTACTGTAAGTTTGAATGTGTCTGAGACTGAAACCAATCTATTTTCCTTTACAATGCCCTGTTTTAGAAGAAAACCAGTGTGAACTGCTTCAGAACAATGGTCTTCCACTTATGATTCAGGTGTTAACAGAATCTCAAGATGAGGAACTAATCAAAGCTGCTACTTTTGTGCTGCAAAACTGCAAGCAAATGAGTAAGTTGACTGTATTACTTTAAAAATGACAGTGATTATTTCCATCTCTGTGTTCTGCTGCTTTGCTAAATGATTTTGACTGCAGCAGCTCTGTAATTCTGTGTACTCCAAGAGGAGTTTGTTTTCTACAGAGAAGTTGTCATTTTGCCACCATGGACTGATTATGGCATTTAGGCAGCAAAAGCACAAGTGAAAACTTCATCAGTTTTGCAGTAATGCATTTCTGAAACCTGTATATGTAGGGCCAGTTCTTAAAAGCTTTCCTCTCTATAAATTTTGTGGAAAATGTGAACATTATATAGAGGGAACAAACCACTAGACAGTCAAACATGAAATCACTGTAACGACAATCATTTTGTAATATTAAGAAATTTTGGTCTTTCTTTTTAAAGTAGGGTGTATTTTGAGACACCCTGGTTAAGCTTTTGATTAATTATCTGTACAGCACTACCAGTGAAACAGAAAGACACCTTGTCCTCTAATCTCTAGAGCATGGAAGGCATGCAATTGGTGATTGCTAAAAAGCATCTATTTACATTTTTGGACTGAAACTATAACTCAGAATGTGCTTTGATTGAGAGGGTGTGGTGATTAGCAGTGCCCATTAATATGGAATTGTTTTTTACAAAAGCAGAGACTTATGCTGGTAAAGAGCCTATAGAGTTAGGATTAAGTCAGTGAAAAAGTCATTTTTTACACAGCATCATTGTGCAAACAGCTGATAGTAACTATAGCTGCAATCTCACCTCCTGTAACTGCAGTTTATATTTGAAGTATGTTGACATTTATGTGTAAATTTAAGTTTTACAGAAACTATTATTCACATATTTTATTTTGCATTAAATTATTGGTGCTGTCCTTCAACATATTAAAATATAATAAATACTAAGATGTTCATGGATAAAATTTTAAGTATTAATGTTGTTCTATATTTTATAAAGCTGAACAATTGTCTCTGAAAATAAATGACAATTCATTAAATGTGAGCAATGCAGACGAACTGGATGTGCAAGTCAGGAAAAGAAGTCTACAAGATTACTGGAAGAAAGCAAAAGAAATTTTCCACAGAATAAACTTGATTGAACAAGAACACAATGAGGTTGGCCTCTTTACCAAAGTAGGATAAAACTCAGCAAATCTTTTGAGTTGAGGGATAAAGAGCAAGTAAACCCTTAAAATAATTTCAGTGTGAGCTAAAAAACTGGAAAAACATTGGATGTGTGTCAAACTGTGACCTGCAACTTGTACCATTTCTGTAGATCACACCAAGTTCCACCTGTGCAGGGCAATCAGAGATTGGAGGCATCTGTTTTATGAAGCAGTTTAGTTCATTCTAAAACTAGATTTTCTACAAAATAGAGATCATTTATGTTGGAGAAACAAGTTGAATTTACTTTTCATTGTTTGACATTCAAATCTATAATTTTAATATTTGCATGCATTAAATGCCCATGATTGTAGGACAGTGAAGGGATAGATGATAAAAAATGCGAACAAAAGCTGGAATAAAGTTGTTTTGTATTTTCTTTGTGGTTTATAGCTGCTTGGTATCTCTGGGTTTGGAACAGCAAGTTTATGAGTACTTAGAGGGATCTTATGTTAAGTCCTTTCATTTCTGGCAGTGCCTTGCATTAGTAGCAAATTCTAAATAACTGCCCCTTCAGCCCCTTCAGCAGCACTGCTGCCCTCTTGGCCCTCAGCTTAGTCAGGGGTTTTTGGAGCTTCTCTGCAATTTACTTTACCTTCAGAGTTATGCTGCTCTATCTAGTTAATCTTGTTACTAGATTTATTCAACATTTCTGTAGAGCTTGTGTAGTCACTAACTCATATTTTTCAATACAGGCAGGAGTGCAAGGAGGAGTATTTGTAGATGGATCCTCAGTAGGCAATTCTGAAGCATTAAAATCCCATGAAGTGAATCCTGATGATCCAAAAACATACACAGAAAGAGCATATAAAGGAGATAATCGCCCACTGACTTCAAAGTTGGATGATCAGGTTCTTTCTCCATCTGTAAATTGTCTTCCCCAAAAAAATGAAGCAGTGAACTCTGTGGATGCAGCTTCTGCTAGACAGAGTGGGCAGAGCAAGATTCCGTGTCCAGCTGCTGAACTGCAAACAGACAGTGCCCTGCAAAGCCACAGTACAAATGGAAACACTGCTTGTGTAAAAAGTCAGTCTGTTCCTCAGGCAAGGTAAGTATCCTACACCTAAGCAGAAACACTGAGTTGATTTTTCTTTCCAAATTTAAAGCCAGCCTTTTAAATTCTGTGTTAGTGAGCGTGTCTTTTTGTTCTAGTGAAAAGACATAGCCTTTTGGTGACCCATTAGACAGTGTTCTGTGGGAGTGTCTTGGAGATCACAGGTCAAGGATTGTAGATATTGTAATAAAAGCTCCTGGTATTTTTCTCAGAATGGTGGGTGACTGGTGGGTTGTACAGAGAGCCTCTTACAGGCCTTGTTTGGGTGCCTGCAGCTCAGTGGTGAGAATTCATCCATGGCTTTGGCCTCAAAACTCTCACTGATGGCACAGATGAAGATTTGACCCACTGGTTTGCACCAAATCACAACAAGTTCTGTAATGTGTACTTACCAGGAAAACAGGAGGGAGAGAACTGCTTGAAAAAAGATGAAAATTAGAGTGGCTGCAAACTGGGGAAAAAGTTTTCCCACCTCCACTTTTGTCCCCTCATGTTCCATTGTTTCCCTGCAGGGGAAGAGAAAGGTACAGTCCTGTTTAGGCATTCCATGTTCTCTTGCTCATTGCTCTCACACAAATGCTTATTTTCCTTTTCTTCTTTTAGTTCTCATGTTTTTCTTTCCTGTTAATAATAGATAAACTATTGATAGGTGACTTGTAATAAAAACACAGAATCCATTCTCTTAAATTTATATCAGTAATATCCCTGCAGACAAACAATGGGAGAGGATGAGCAAAACTGTGTTTCTCTGGAGGAGGTTCTTTTCTTTTTGTTTGTTTGGTTGGGTTTTTTTGTTTGTTTGGTGCTTTGTTTTATGGCTTTTGTGTTTTATGTGGCTTTTGTTTTATTTTTGGGCTCTTTTTTAGGTTTTGTTTTTGTGGGGTTTTTCCTCATTTGTTTGTTTTGGGGTTTTTTTGAGTCCCACATTTTTATTGTGATTTTTGATGTGGCTGGCTGCACCTTGCTCTGTGCAGTTTCCTTGTATGAATTATTGTCACTTTGCAACACCACAGAAATTACCAAGAGCCTGGCTGTTGGCCATGGTGCGTTCAGTTAGAGTTTGCTTTGCTACTGATCAGCATCGTTTCACACAGCAACAACCAAACAACCAAAAAGCTCTCTCCTTGCCTGTATAATTGTGTGAAAACAAGAGTTACTGAAGGATAACCATGGACTGGGGTCCTTGCTCCTGCAGCATTCACAGGCAGTGAGGGACACAGAAGTGCACCATCACAGCATTGTGGGAACATGTTGGTTGCATAGAAGTGAATCAGTGTAAGCAAAGAGGAAAATCCATTACTTTTTAGATCATTTGCTACAAGTGGTGAAGGCCACAGTGTTTTGAAGACTTTGTGCAAGTTTTCTGTGCACTGAGTAATCTTGGTGTGAGTCAGAACTGCCAGTTCCCCTGGAAACCAGCATCCCCTGAAAGCTCTGCATTCGCTGGTGAACAGCACTGCAAGGAATGCTGATCACAGACCCCACAGCAATTACATACTGGGTGCCATAAGCCCAGGAACTTGGGATAATTAGAATCACTTCTTAGAGCTTTATCTTTTATATATTTGATATGGTTTTTTATTTTGCCGTTGGAATGTGTGTAGTAATTTACAGGTAAATGTATGTTGTGACATTTTATTCTTTTTAATTTGTTCACGTTGTCTTCTCAGTCAACAGTTATCTAAACAACCAGCAGAGCCTGTTAGAAATGGGAAACAGACATGCACGTCAGGTACAAATAGATAAATATATTCCTTTCTTAGATGATTTTGGTTTTAAGGAGATGTTAATTAGTTTTGTGTTCTTTTATCACTACTTTTCATCAATTGTTATGCATCATTACATGACAGAGTAATATCCTTTAAGTGGTTTTGTAGTACTGGAGTTTTATGTTGTACACAAATTTACCAGGAGAATATTTATTCTACTTTTCTTCTAATGCATATTGTAGCTTTTTTCTTTTTAATTGATTTTTAACTATTCAAATGAATGTAGCACAGATAAATGTTTCAAGTTTAGTCTGAATGCAGTTTAATCTTTAATCTGTACTGAGCAGTGAAAGCATTAATAGAAAATACACAAGGATGCTGGTTTAGTTGTATCCCTGTAAGCCTGGGACAGAACCTGCCTGGGACAGTGGCCTCTGCCTGAAGCCATTCCTACATGTTGAACATGTGTTGAAGATGAATGTTTTTCAGATTTGCATTGATCTTAGTCTGATCTATTTATTCCAGAATTGTGGTCTGTTCAATCAATTCTTTATTCATCATTTAGTAATTAGAATTTGCCAGAATGGTGGCTTTACAGGTGACAGGCTGATCTCTGGTTATAGCTCTTTAAACTGAGAGTGCCTGTTATTCCAGTACATCCCATTCTTCAGCAGCAGATCCCAAACAGAAATAAAGTTTCTAGGGCTTAGTTATGCAATACAGGTTTACAGAGTTAATTTGCTATGTTCAAGTTGAAGTATTATCCTTTGAGAGAGTGATGAAAAAAGCACTGAATTGAACATAAGTACTCTGGATTTACAAAAATGTAAATGTGACACATTTAACTTGAGGAATTTCACTTGGATTTTTTGCTGTTACATTAATTAAACTTTAATAATATACAAGCAGAAAGTGCAATTGAATGTAGGCACACTGATGCAGTATTACCCTGGCAAAAGAAGGTTACATGTGCTTTGGTTTCTTTTTCCTTCCTCATTTAGATCAAAATTCATCCTACTCAGAGATAACCAGGAAACACAAAAGTACTTCAGCTACGTCTTCATCCCATAAAATGGCAGATTTAAGGTGTTCAGGTAAATATTATCTCAGGTCTTTCTTTCCAGAGTCCATCAAAGAAGCCTTAAAGAGTCAGCAAGGCAGTAAGTGGACTGACATTACAGAAATGTTAGCACATCTGTCCTATTACCTGTCATGTAAATCTTAACTACTCAATTTCCTTTTTCTGCTTCTAAAACAAAAGGATTTGTATGTGGATTTTGTAGTCAAGCCCATGTTTTTTTATTAAAAACCCCCACCAAACCCAAAAAACTCCAAAGTAACCCATTACCCACCTTTGAACGTTATTTTTATGAAAGTTGTCAAACTAAATTCAACCTGAACTTTTATCTTATGGTAGAATGTTACAGATGCGTACTTGTACTTCTTATGATTCCTCACACAAGTTCTCCTTCAGCTGATGCAACTTAACAATGAGAACATCTAAGAATAACTGAACCATACATTACCCTGGGATTGTCCTCAAAAATAAACAGCAAGGCTTCCTGGGAGGGAATTCATGCCTAAGCTTGGCTTATCATTTATTCAGGTTACTACAGACAACTGCCACAACATGAAGTTTCAAAGTATAGCAAAGACTTTTGGCTCCTGGATAAATGTGCAAATGGCACTGAGGCCCCTTTCTTCCCATCCCACTAACATTTTTACTTCTGTAGAGGATTCGTGCTTTATTCAGGACTGCTGGAGTCCAAGTACAGTGGAACTTGGTGTCATAAAACACTGAAAACAATTTTTTAGGTTTTTTTAAGATAGAAAATACAAAGCAAGAATTAAGTATTTTCAAAAGCATACATAAAAATGAAACCTCTTTGAGACATTTATGTGGAAAACCAGAGGTCAATTTGTAGATCACAGTGAGCGAAATGTAACGCTGGACTTCCTGGTGGCTTCTGCAGCATCCATGCTTGCTATTTCTACAATATCCTGTTTTTTTCAGGTTGTGCAGCAGGAGGACTGCCCTTCAACAGTAAAACCTTCACCAAGGTGTTACAAAGGTGTCTGCACCGCTGTGACCATCACAGAGTCATTCTGGAAGCTGAGGAGAGGCACAGGAAGGAACTTCGCAAGCTGGCTGTTCATAACGGCAGAGACACGACCCATGAGAGTAATTATGGGCTTTTATTGTTAGTAGTTGTAACCATTGTTTTAAATTGCATTTAAAATTGTGAACTTCTTGTGATCTGACTCTGATTGTCCTGTTGTTTAAACTCACTCATTTAATTTGATTTGCACTAAGTGAGATCAGAACTGTCCACATTTTTTTGGGAATCTTATGTATTTCTTGGCCTTGGTGACAGATCCTCATTATAGGCTGTGGTGAGACTGTCAGGTTTGACAGTAGTAGTCAAGTGCTAAGAAAAGGGAATGTATTAAGTTGAAATAATTGTGAATAGATGTATGACATCATAACAAGGTAATTTCATTCTAGTACATACTTAAGCATCTAACACATTTATAAATCTTAACATTCTTAATATTTTTCTGGTTTAAAGAATGCATTTTGAAAAACAGTTACTAATTGCTGACATTTATTCTGGTGTTCATCTTCTATTTTCCAGAAACACTGCTGACCCCAGTGAAGAAAGACGTGTTACATACAGAAATATCCCCTTTTAGGAGCAAAAAGGAGAGTTTCCAAAGTAAGGGCTGGGTTTGGAATTTAATGCAAAAAGCTCTTAATGTCTACTAATTCCTTTGCAGAGCTTTACCATGGGAGGCTGTGGATAGAGAATTATGGTGGTTTTTCCTCTTCTCCAAGTTCTGTGAATAAACTATATCTCAGTATGCAGAAAGTGCATACTCTATAATCATGAAATTGTGTCATACCATTATTTCACTGCAAAGTTATCTGGCACTTGCTGTTGATCCTGCTTTGAATCCTGTCAGGGTTCCTTCCACGGCATCTGCTGTTTTTCATTTTTGTGGCATTAATGTTTACAATGCAGAAGTACAGTCAGGACCAGAGGAGAGTTCAGTTGTGTGTTCCTGGGTTCAGCCTCACTCCTTTCTGCACTTCCAGCCATGCCACTGAGTCAGCCCTGCTCTGTTCCTGCAGGATGCCCTGCTGGGCACTGGGGTCTCTGGGCTGGGATAGCCACAGGGGGAGTCCTCAACAAGTGCAACATGTGGGGCACGAACACAGAACCTGTCAGAAAGTGAATTACACATCTCTTGTTAGCTATTTATTTGGTATGAAGTGTTGAATGAGAATGTATTAACAAGGCAGAGATGGAAAAGGGAATATAAATGCCACCAGTTTCTGCAGTGCAGTTTGGGAATGCTATGTTTGCAGCCCCATCAGTTGCCCATAAAACCTTCTTTATAATACACAACTACCCCATTTGTAGCAGAGTCCATATATTTTAGAGATTTTATTCTGTAATATAGCAAAACCATTAATGTTATTTCCCCCCCTTACTCTGCTAATACATATTTTTACATAACTCACCAGGAATTTTTTTCAGGATGTGGTGTTTGTGGGTACCTGCACAGCTCTCACTACAGTCACAATTCCTATAGTCATCAACTAGTAACCAATCCTGGTTCTTAGGATGGATTACCAGAATTTTTAAAGTAGGCTGAAACAGTTCTCTAAAGAAGTACTTCACTTCTAAAGCATTAATGCTCCTTTAAAATGCACTCTCTTTGGAAAAATCAGCCCACCCATCAGGAACTTATTTATAGGATCCTATTTTCAAAAACCTTGCTTATGTGGTTAGTTAATGTAATTAATTTCCATTAAAAAGCTAGTGGATCGATTTGTAAATTTCTTTATATTTTTCCCTCTCCAGATTCAGAAACTAATTACTTTGTCTGTGATAGCCACAGATGTATTTTAAAATTAAATTAAAAACCCAAACCAAATCAACTATATTTCATCTTGAGAGCCTGTTAGAGCAATGTATTATCTTTAGCAAGTAAACATTTTCTGTAAAGTGAAGCAAACTGAATTTTCCAGTCTTTCTTCCAAGACCACATAGTAGTGTGGCTCAAAAGATGGTTCTCTCTTAATTTTCAATTCCTAAAACATTACCTGTGTTTTGTGTTTTGTTTTGGGTTTGTTTTTTTTTTTCCCTAAGACAGATGTGCAATGTTTTATTGTTTGGGCTTTCTTTTAAGGTATTCTTTTGACTCCAAGTAGGAAAGCCAAATCTAATACTTCAAATAGAGATGGATATCATGAAAATATTAGATGGACTGGCAACTATAACTTGACACCTGCCTATGAAAAGTGTGAGTATTACCAGAAAAGTAATTCTCTTAGGTGCATAACTTAAAGATCAGATTTTGCATTTAGGTCAGGGCATTGAGAGAAGCACCTGCCTTGTTGTTAGAGACAAATGGCTAAGGATTTAAATAAACTTTTATACCTTCAATCATAGGAATTAACTCAAACATCGCTAATACTATTACTTGTTCCTTGCTTCCAATACATAAATAATTCTCATGTGTTAATGTCAATTATGAGAAAAAGATCTAAGGAGAATGGGATATCACTAATGAAGCAACATTTACATATTCAGGTTCATTAGAAGAAATGCTCCTTTAAGCACTACATTGAGTTTTACTGTAGATTTCGGTTAGTTTAAAATAACTAAGAGCCTCCTTGTTCCCAATTCCATAGCTTTACAAAAAACCCAAGATGCTAACTTGAAGAGACATGGAGTCAGAGAAATGTGCAACCAGAAATGGCAGCACTTAAAAGAAAAAGAGAACTGCATACCTTCACTGGACAAAGATGAGGTTAGTTATTCAAAGGCTAATCATACACTCATGTATTTATACATGTCCAAAGAAAAGCACTATGAATTGCATCATCTCTTTTTAAGTCACCTTTAACAGGAGCCCAGTAGCAAAATTAACCTTATTCAAAAGATACTGCTCTGTTGATTCTACTGCAGTCATAGTGATTTACCCCTGAATTGAAGTAAGCATTTTTCAGCTCACAATCTTTTCTACAAAGTGGATATGGAGGTATGGCTTTTCCTGTACTGATAAAAACTTGCACAGTATAGTAATAACAGAAACCTAAAGTAATAAACCTACTGAAGGTACAAACTATGTAGGTATAACAGAAGCAAAGGTAAAGATCACAGAAAAATACTGTATTTCAGTAAGTGGGTGACAGTGAAAAAACCTTGAGGAAACATTGTTGCCTTGATTGGATGATCATTTCTTTACAACCGCTTAAGGGTGTATTGCCAAATACTTTACTTCCACATGCAAAACAGTATGTAAATTGACATAATTTTTAATTACACCAAAATAAATATTTGCAGAGCAGTGAATTATGTTCCCTGGACATGAATACACAAACCTTGAAGAAGAAAAGAAGAACCAGAAAAGATTTCACAACTGAAGAAATTACCTGTCTTTTGAATGGAGTAAAGAAAATGGGCAATCACTGGAATTTAATTTTGTGGTCTTACCCATTTCAGAAAGGACGGACAAGTGTTGATCTTTCCAAGAAGTACTACAGGTTACAGAAACAGGTAGTTGTAATTCAGTTTTCTACTAGTCCTAAATGCTGAGCTCAGTTTTCATTGTTTGCCCCTGAACTGACTTGCAGGAAAAACAGACAAACTTTCAGACTTTGCAGCCCGTGGGACTGTGCTTTGTGTTGGTTCAGTGTTGTGCTGCCTGTGAGAATGGTCTCCAATGGAATTCCATCAGGGCTTGTGCTTGGAGAGAGAGAACTAAAGGAGGAATATATCAGAGAGCCTTTGAACCTGCCAGTGCCACCTGCCAGGGCACAAAGAGAGTCAGTTAAGGACTCTGAATTAATCCCTGTGTTTATCAGGAAGTTGGTATTTCCTCTGTTCAGCCTCTTTCCTGGTGCTGGTTTGTGACCAGCAGTTTCCCAGTGGTTGATCCATACAGGCCCCACACAGAGATGCTGTCTGGGGATGGAGAGGGAATATTGCTGCCCTGCCTTGGATGCAGGGAGCACTGATGCAGGGAGCATTGATCCAGGGAGCATTGCTGCCCTGCCTTGGATGCAGGGAGCACTGATGCAGGGAGTATTGATCCAGGGAGCATTGCTGCCCTGCCTGGGATACCACTGGAGTGGTTAAGTGGCAAGCCTTTGCCTACTGAAAGGTGTTCTATAATTGTAAAGTGTTGTGGGCCAGCAGTTGTCTTGGTATTTTCTCTTTTATCTCTATTTTATAGATGCAAAAAAACCCCAAAGATCATCAATAACGTTGTCCAAGAATACTTTGGATTTTGTTGCAGAATGTTGAAGAACAGCATTTATAGCAGCGAGGTGTTGCCAGAACATGAGCCCTTGGAGAATTTAGATTGGCTTGGACTCATGTTTTCCAGTGGTAATTGAAAGTTTAATTTGCTCTAATTTATACAATGCTAGCATAGGCAACAAGATGATTATCAGTCAAAATTATTTTTTTAAACTTGATTTAACCTTCTTGAGCATTTGACACGTAACTTTTGATTTAACTTTTTGTAGCTTGCCTTATACCCTTTGTAAGAAAAGGCTATATTGCTAAAGTGAATATTTTATGTTCAAAACTGCTAATGTTGTTAATGTTGTTGTGTCTGAATTTGTTTCCTGTTAATAAGTGAAATGTTAAAAGCAGGTAAAATATTTTGTCATGTGTTTAATATGCCGTATGTGCAGAAAAATGTATCTGTGAAAGAAAACACTGGTTAAGCACTGCTGCTTGTAGGAGGCAAATCTTTCTTTGTTCCAGTAAGTACTCACTGCTGAGTTAAGTAGGTACTGATAAAATTTGGCTTCTGTTTACAGTTGGACAATTTTTGGTGTATTGTTCAGGTAAGTGAGCAGAACCACTATTTCTGCTAATTGCACAATTTCAGCAGTGAAAGTCTAGTAACTTGATTTTTTCAGGGATAGCCTTAGTATTTCATTTTTATTTTTCACCTGTTCTGATAAAAGACTGATAAATCAGTAGTTAATTTATTATGGACAAGGTTTAGTTAGCATGTTAGCTCTATGTTTTTGTGATGTAGCTTAAGTGCTTAAAAACAAGCAAGATAATCACAAACTGAGAGACTTGCTGTAAAGATGATGCCAGTGATATAACAAATGCATCTTCTAATATTTTCAGCAGTTGCAACTTGGTTTTTGTATTATTAAAATGTTCAAGCAAGTATAAAAGATGTCTGTGAGTGGAGCTGTTGCCAGCAGTGAAGTTCAGTATTGGTGTAACTATTTGCAGTGGGAGCCAAAGGACTCCCGAGGCTGGATGGGCACAACAGGGACATTTGGGTCCCTTACACACACCAACAACTATTTTTCCAAGGACTCAAAGCCAGTCCAGACAAGTTGCTACTTCATCTGTTGGCTGAATGTGCGTTAATAATCCATATTATTCCGGCCTAAAATATATTTCAAGTGGATAAAAGTACAAATCTTTCCTTGACACAGGGTCAGAATATCCCAGCACTGACAATTTTCCTAACCTCATGTATGATTTAGGCTGGGAAGGCCCTCTGGAGTCCATGATGTCATCTCCTCCTCGGGGCAGGGCCAGTTTCAAAGCTAGGGAAGTTGCTCAGTGCCCTGTCAAGTTCTGAAAATCCTCAAGGATGGGATTCCCACAGGCTCTTTGGGCAGGTTGTGGTGGTGCTCCAGCCGCTGCTGTGACCCAGGGTGATGGAACAACACCCTGGAACACTGTGGTGTGATCTCGGGAGTCCCACACCAGGCGCACCAGAAACCTCACGTGTGAGTTTGTGCAAGTCAGTCTCTTGCTCTCCTTCTGATTGACTCTACAGTCTTAATCATCGTTTAATTTTCTTGCACAAGTGCTTTGAGGTCCACACATAACGGGCGTCATAAAAGGAGAATGCAAGAGGGTAGTTGGTGTCACTTCTGGGCTGCCGGAGCCACCCAGGCAGGATTTCACACCTTGAGAATCTGAACCGGCTGACAGACCACGCAGGAAAGTGTTTGCAAAACCCGTGGAGCTCTGCGGCTCTGCTGGACGAGCGGAGGGTGCGAGGGCTGTAGGATGTGGGTGGTGGTGAAAGCTTTCCTCAGTCGGGACAGCTGTACCGGGGCTGCCCTCGGTCCGGGGACGGCCGGGGCTGCGGCAGGGCGGGGACGGGGCAGGGACGGGGACAGGCACAGGGACAGGGACGGGGCGGGTCCCGGGGGGCAGGAGGGACGGCCGGAGGCCCGGGCAGGTTCCGGGGGGTGCAGGTCCCGGCCCCGCTCCGTCCCGGTGCGGTGCGGGCTCTCGGCCGGCAGGGGGCGCTGCGGGCGCGGCCGGCACTGCCCGGGCGGTGCTGAGCGCGGTGCTGAGCGGGGTGCTGTGCGCGGTGCTGAGCGGGGTGCTGTGCGTGGGGCGGTGCTGGGCGGGGCGGTGCTGTGCGCGGGGCGGTGCTGAGCTGGGCGGGGCGGTGCTGAGCGGTGCTGAGCGCGGGGCGGGGCAGTGCTGAGCGGTGCTGTGCGCGGGGCGGGGCGGTGCTGAGCGGTGCTGTGCGCGGGGCGGGGCGGCGGCCCCGGTGAGGTCACTCTTTGTGGCGGCGGCTCCAAGATGGCGCCGGGGCTGGCGGAGAAGAAGCTGCTGGGGCCGGACGGGCCCGGCGCGGCCGAGCTGCCCGGAGAGGAGGACGAGGGGCAGAACCTGTGGTGAGCGAGCCCCCCGGGCCCCGGCCCGGCCGAGCTGCAGCCGAGCGGGGCCCTGCGCCGCGCCCGGCCGGCCCGGGGCCCGCGGGCGGCGGGGCTGAGGGCTGTGCTGGGGCCGGGTGTGGGGCCGAGGGACTGAGGGAGGGCCGGCTGTGGGGCCGAGGGACTGAGGGAAGGCCGGGTGTGGGGCTGTGCTGGGGCCGGGTGTGGGGCCGAGGGACTGAGGGAGGGCCGGCTGTGGGGCCGAGGGACTGAGGGAGGGCCGGCTGTGGGGCTGTGCTGGGGCCGGCTGTGGGGCTGTGCTGGGGCCGGCTGTGGGGCCGATAGCTCCGGGCCGCCCCAGGGCGTGTGGTGTGTTTGCTGTCCCCGAGTGCCGCTGTCGGGAACAGCGGTGTCGGCGGAGCGAGGGGGTCGCGATGCAGCGGGCGGTGTGGGAGGGTTAGTCAGCAGCTGCAGAGGGAAGTCCTGCCGGAGCGCGGCCTCTCGCAGGGCCGGAGGGCTTGAGTCGCTGCTGCAGGTGTGTTAGAAACCATCAGCACTGCCCTCAGAAGGCGCCGTGCCTTCGGTGTGTGCGAAGGCAGCCGGTCCCTGGCCGTGACAGCGCGGCCGGGCTGCAGCAGCAGCGCCAGGCCGGGGGTGTCTGTGCTTGTGTCTGTGCCCTGTGTCTGTGCCGGGATAACGCCACTCCTGCGCCTCTTTTACAGGTCCTCCATCCTCAGCGAAGTCTCCACACGGTCCAGGTCGAAGCTGCCGTCGGGCAAGAACATCCTGGTTTTCGGTAAGTAACATGCGAGCAGCTGGGTGTTGGTTTGTTGTGTTTGTTATTTGTAGGAACGAGGCGTGTTTGGAGCAGTGATGCGAACAGACTGACACACAGCTACGTTATGTAATTTGATCTTCACTAGATTGACTTTCTTTTTGATTTTCACTGTTAGATTTGCAACATATTTAACAAATAATAATAGAGAATAAGTTAGTGCTTCGTTCTTATGGTATAATCTATTGGATTTAGCTGAAACACTTGAAAGAGAATCACAAATAACTGTGATTCAGAAATATACAGGGATGCTTCTGATTGATTAAGCAAGTTTTGAATAAATCTTTTCTACGAAGTTAAAAGTAATCCTGAAGGTGTCTTTTTTTTTCTTCTGTACAAACTTACTGGCAGGTGATGATGGTTCAGGCAAAACCACACTCATGGCTAAAATACAGGGAGCAGAGCATGGCAAGAAAGGAAGAGGACTGGAATACTTGTATCTCAATATCCACGACGAAGACAGAGATGGTAAGTTCATTTAGTATGTAATCTCTTCACTGGAATTAAGTAGCTGCCATGCCACATTAATAACTGTGGTTTCATGAGCATGTTTTGGGTTCCACCCAGGCAGCTGGGTCAGTGTTGTGCTGTGTTTTACAAGCTGTACCCATGTCTGTGCAGTGACATGTTCCCCAGGCAGGGTGATTTCTTCCCCTTGCCCTTCTGGCAACTTCACGTGTGTGTGAGAAGGTACTCCTGGGCAGCTCTCGGGATCCCTTCGCTGGGAGGGGAGATACATTTGCTGATGTTGACTTTGTAGCAGCTCTAATGGCATTTGGTGTGGCTACTTAGTGACTGGAGAAAGTAAGTGATACATCTGTGAGAATTGCATTCTTGGTGTGGATTTCTGGGCACAGGGTGTGGGGGCTGTGTGGGGGCTGTGTGTGGAGCCTTGGTTAACTGGAACAGATATTTTGTTGACTCACTGAAGAACAGAAAGTCAGAATCAGTATTTCCTTTGCTCATGTTGCAGCTTGTCTCTTTGCCCCTTGTCTTTTTGTTGTTGTTGGTCATTGCTTGTCTCTGCTGTATGGGAGGGAGGTGATAAGAGAACATTTAAAAGCAGGCCTAATGGTCAGAACAGTCCTGTTTTTGCAGAGGTTGGAGACAGAAGGAGATGGGGAGTGAGCTCCTAAATCTACCTCTGCTTGTCCCATTTTGGACAAGCTGCTGGAGACTTGACTCCTTGGGTTAATTTGTCTTTAAAAATGGGGAATGATAGTTTTCCTCTTCATGACCTCCTTCTGAGTTTTGAGTGTAGAAGATGGGAGCAGTGTTGGTGGTTCATCCCTGTTCCTGGAAACAAGTGGACTAGGAAGATCCTATAATGGTATTTTGAAACTGGAAGTGTACTGAGGCTTGCAGGAGTGATTAAGTGCCATATGTGACTGGTTGTTATGGCAATGGGTCCTGCTCTCACGTGGCAGGAAACTGCCTTTGGATGCTAAGTTAGGCACAATGAGAGGATGAGTACATTGCCTGTGTCTTCCATGGCCTCCTGATCTTGCAGTTCCTAAAAATTTTTGGGGCTGTAATATAAGTGCTGAGCCACTCTCGGCTCCCTCAGGTTCTGGGTGTAAGTGCTTTCCCCCCTGCACAATCTGCTTTAGTTCTGCGTAAACACTTCAGGGGGAGAAAGCCCTGTGATGGGGAGTGTTAAGGCAGCCTGTGTCATCAGGCTTCTGGCAACTTCAAACAACATGGTATTATAAGTAGAAAAACGTTTGCTGTGCTGTTTTTCCTGGTTGTATCTATCAAATCTCAAGTATATCCCTACTTTGGAAATATTTTGTGGCTACTCCTGAGTACCTGAAAGTGATAAGTATTTGAGGTGACTAGGAGAGGCCTGTCATAAGAACTCAGGCAGCAGTAGCAGGAAAAAAGAGACCTTTTTGACTGACTGCAGACTCAGTTGGAGAATTCAGGTCTTCATGCATCCCTCTAATGGATGTGTTAGGATCTAATAATACATTCCTTTTTCTTTTCTGTCTCATTAGTGTCACCCGCAAGCAAAATAAATAGCAAAGTGGGTCAGGACCTCCCAGCAGGCTGAGATAACACCCTTCCTTCTCTAGGACAGGTTTGGATTTGGTTTTAAACTATGTGCTTCAGATGTGTGTATGCTCAGATGCAGATTTGGGAACAAAGCCTTTATAACTGACCCACAATTCTTGGAAGCCATGAGGGAACTCAGGACAGGCATTCAGGAGCTCCCTGCCAGATACGGGGTTTTGAGAGCGTCTGCTTTTTGTTATACCCCAGCCTATCCTTGACTGGTCCACAAGGATTTCCAGGGGTGTCGGATCAAAACTGGTTGCTAAAACTCTGTAGGGGAGTGAGAGGATCTTCTCAACTTCTTTCCCAGATGGTAGAAGATTTATTTGCTGTCTTTACTTTACAGTCCTCTGAAGAAGAATGAATGTTCACTTCAGGAGAAATATTTTGGTCATAGTGCTGTGTCATTATCCACCTCCCACCTCCCTTTGGAAATCTGAAGGAAAATCTGTGTTGTTTCTTACCCCATCACTCCCCTTCCTATGTAAGGGATATTTGAACTTGGTTTCTCCTACATTTAAAGTAGAATTTCTCTAGATTGCTGCATGCACATCTTAGTTTACAGTTACTTTTCACCTAAGGATTAAAGTGTTCTTTTTATCTTGTAGGAAAGTTAAAGTAATGCACTTCTTTCTTGGAAGAGCCCTGTGGCTCTTGCAGGTGCCCACGAAGTTTTTGCTGGTTTCTGGGCAGTGGCCACTGCCCAGCATGGGTGGCAGATGCACGTGGCCACTGTTGGCATCCAGCTGCTCCAGGTCTGTCTGGTGCTTGTCCTTCAGTGTAACATGCAGGGCTTTGGCCCCCAGAGCTCAGGGTAACTTAGAATCCAAGTCTGCTACTCAATCTCTGCCTGAAAACTCTCTTTCCTAGGATGCTGTCCCAAATTGTGCTTAGGCTAAGGCACTTGTTTGAGAAGAGGTTTGGAGGTGCCTGAAAAGCAATCCTGAGAGAGAGGATTCCCCTAAATCCCCAGGTGCATTATCCTTGGAGCATATGGCAGCTCCTTCTACGTTGCACGGTAGTTCATCTGGATGGAAGCACTTACAGCACTAGCTGGGAAGTTAACTGGGGATATTAACTGACCTTGGAGCTCAGGCCCAAGAGCCCTCTGTTTTTTGGGCAGTGTGGCCAGTGTTAATTTTTTGCCTGACTTTGTGATGAGCAGATGTTTGGTGTCTATGCTGGTTGGTCTGCTTTTGAGAACAGAGAATTTGAATTCGTAGGAGGTACAAGAGAAGCTCTGCATAATTTTCTTAAAGGATCTTTGTTTGTAGAGGAGCTTTCAGGATCTCTTGCCTAGAAGGACTGGCCTTGCAGTAGTCCTGTTGGGTTAGCTGGCAATCACAAACACCCCAGGGCTTTCTGAGCTGCCTCAGACTGCAAATGCAGCACAGCTGCCCTGACTGTGCCAGGGAAGCAGAGCCATTCTGCTGTTGGATTCTTGCTTGTAACAAAATCGAGCAGTCTTGGGGTTTTGCCTCAGGTTTGGACTGGCCTCACTCATATCATATGCATATTCCAGTTGAACTGGTTGTTCCACACTGAGCCAAGTCTTGCTGGTACACTGGTTTCTAATGGGTAAATTGTCTGGGTTTGTCAACATCTTTAAAGTGGTTCTCTTGAAAGTTTTCTCTTTTCTTGCTTCTCTTTACAGCTTGGGCAAGGGGTATCTAACTGTACCTTTTGAATAAATGCAGATGTAGGCTACACAATCAACCATCTGCAATAAAATTCATCAAAGCTGGCAAATCGTTTTCATGACTAAATAAATAGTGGAATATTGACAGGATTTAAAAGTGTATTTTAGCAGTAATAAGTAGCACCTGCTTCTTCAGCAGGATCTGGTAATTGTTTACTCTGTTTTGGTGTCTCATGGCCACTGTGAAGGGCCCAGTTAATATTCATGATTAAGTAGGAGCTTGATGTGGTGCTGACAAAGCTGAATTTGCCATCAAGTCCTTGCCAAACTGTGAGCAACCAGTACTGCATTTGGAAGTGTGTTTTATGTTTTAGCAAATGTCAATCACAAGACATACCTCTTCCCTGTAAGAAAGGAGCAAAGCCTTTCCTTTGCATACGATGTTACATTTTTTGTTGAAGTACATTTGAGTGTGAAAGGCTTCCAGTTTTCCTGGCAGATTGATTTCATTAGTGATAGTTCTACATGCTTTCTAGTTCCAGTCTGCGTTCCAGGTGCTAAGTAAAAATTAAGTCCTTAAGGGGGACAAAGGTGTTTAGCAAACAAACTCTTAGATATTGGCTTTAAAAAGTGACTTAGAAGCAGTGAATTAGGATATTTATTCATTTTTGTTACTCGAGAAGGTGTGAGAGTCTTTTCTGCAATCCAAGCACTCCCCACAAGAGAATCCATCAAAATCCTGGTCAGAGCTGTAAACTTTGAACCAGGTTAGTTAGGTTTCTAAAACTTCCATTCATGCTCCAAGGAGACAGTTGTGCACAGACATAGTTCATGTCTATTAATAACCTTTAGCTCATAGAAAGCTCATGGGATGTTTATTCACTGGCAGGTTGCTGCTGTTGGGAATGTACAAAGGATGCTTCTAGAATGCAGAGTGCAACAGTCCTGCCCAGATGTTTCATTTACTGTGTAATAGGAAATGTGTAAATGTGTTCACGTTGTGGCCTACCTTCTTTTCTGTTTTTCCAAACTTTTACCAGACTTTCCCTCTGTCCTCAGAGCCTTTGGCAGCCTTAGATTTGAACATCCAGTGCTGTGAGAATCCCGTGGGATACCAGTGGGATATGTCCTCAAGTGGGGGAGGGAGGGTGAACAGTGCTGAGTATGCAGAGGTGCATTTCTTGGGTGCACAGGGATTATCCTGACTGCTGCAGGGTGGGTCTGAGGTGTGCAGGTGGAAGGAAGAACATCTCTAAGTTCAAAGGCTGTGGCCTGTTTGTGTGATGGCTGATGTTGGAATGTCTTAGGACACCCCAACAGAACTTAAGCAGGAGCATAACAGACACTGAATGAAGCCTGCCCACATGCAGCATCTTGATGTGATCTGTGTGTGACTTGGCTGCTCAGTAATTTTGCCCAAGACCTGATTAAAGGGGTAGTGTGTATATGTCTGTAATCTTATCCCCTTCCAGAGTTCTTAGGCAAGTTTTTGCCTTTTTGCGGAGCCAGAAAGGATCCTGATGGATTCCTTCCTAGAATTAAGTTATGATAGCCACAGTAACTGGATTTATTTTGAGAAGTTGAAAGATTCAGGACAGAGAAGTACAGTGAGGCAGCATAATCATGAAGCTCAGTAGCTGTTTTGAAAATCTGGGTTCTGCAGTGATAGTTTTGCAGACCTGTCTGTTCAAAAAGTCACGTATCTTGTGTGTAGTGCAAGAGAGATTCACTTCCCTCTGGATAGCTGGAGTAGAATAGGGAATACTTAGCAAGAGCCTAGAAGACAGAAACAATGGTCCTTTTCAGGAGGAAATTGAGGATAAAGTAATTTTTTAATTTTTTTTTAATTTGGATAGAATTGGTTGTTTATGGTACCTGATGCATCATTCCTGGAGGATGCTTCGTTTTCAGTTTTTATTCTTACCAAGAACTCAGGTTTGGAGTAAAATGCCAGCTGATCTCCCCACCACACCTTGCGTTTCAAGAAAAGTGTCCAGCGACTATCACAGCACTTGGGGGAGAAACGCTAAAGCTAAAATCCCAAGTCATTTCTCTAGAGCTAATCCTATGAGGAGCCTGCAAGTAGTAGCCAGTGCTAAGTCAGTATGAATTAAGAGCAGGGAGCACAACCTTGTTGGGTAGATTTGAGTTTGTCCTGTGTTTGCTCCTCCCACTGCTGTGCTGGAAGCCTAAGCTGCTTATTGCTTGTATCTTGTTTGCAGCTTATTTCTGCTGGGAGATGTCTTCAGTGTTAAACCAGCTTATGTGTCTGGGGGACACCTCAGGCAGGATTCCTGCTGGCCTGGGGCAGGTCCCCCCTTCAAACCCACATTACATGTGTCAATGTCCTCTGGTTTCACTTGCAATGTGCATGGTTCCAGTTAAGGACTGTTGTGTCAGCTGTCCTTAGTAAAAGCCCAAGAACAAAAATTATTTTTTGAAGGAAAATATTCTGAACCCAGAAATGAAAGCATTTGCTGAGTAATGTGGGCATTAACACGTGAACCTGTGTTGGAAACAAAGAGGCTGCTGGGAGCTGGGCCTGGGCCTCCCACTGACCACCAATGCACTGCTCAGTTTGCTCCTGGCAAAGCAAAGCCTTGGCATGTCTGAGTTACAACTGCACCTTTTCCTTGCAGATCACACTCGCTGTAACGTTTGGATTCTGGATGGAGACTTGTACCACAAAGGGCTGTTGAAGTTTGCAGTTTCTGCAGAATCCCTGCAAGACACCCTCGTAGTCTTTGTTGCAGATATGTCTAGACCTTGGACTGTTATGGAGTCTTTACAGAAATGGGCCAGTGTCTTGCAAGAACACATTGATAAGATGAAAATTCCTCCAGAAGAGATGAGACACATGGAGCAGAAGTGTAAGTCTTTGCATCTATGCATTCTTGTTCTTTTTTTAATTAGCTCTCACAACTTCTCTTGTAATGATAGATTTCTTTGGATTAGTGTTTTGAGAATGGGTTGGATAAGAATTACTTTGAAGTTGTGGTTGCAACTCTAATTCAAATAGTCTGTTAAAACAACTCTTCCAGTTTCGCTGTGCTAGCAAAACATCTGGTGAATTGTTGGTCCATATCCCATGCAATACTGAGAGTTTGATAATTTGCTTTTTAAAAAGGGCAATTTTAAAAAAAATAATGAAATTACAATTCACTTTTTTTTTTTTAAATGGTAACAAAATTCAGTAAGGAAGTGAAATGTTTTCTTTCCTGAGATATCTAAGCCAGTTCCCATTCCCATTCTGTGCTTGTCTTCCAGAAGGTCTCTTTGCCCTTGTTTATCTCAGAGCTCAGACTGTGACCCTGGTACAGTTAATTGTCTCCCTCTACAGCCATTCCTGCCCTGTGACTTTAGGAATGTTGTATAAATTAACCTTCTTTCCTGGCATACCCATGGCAGGACAGAATCTGGCACTGGCAAGCAGTCATTGTTGCAATATTGTTTCCTGCAGCTGCTTTATTTTTCTCCCTAAAATAGTTCTGAAGGTTTCTTGAGAATTTTTTCTGTTTTTATATTGAATTACTCAGAAATAAATTCTTTCAGTGGAAAAGACCTTAGGAACACACATTCCTTTTCAGGTGAAGTCCAGATTCAGACTGATCCCTGCTGGTTGGTGCTCTGGTTCTGGGCTGGCTCTCTGTGCTGGGGTGTATGAAACTTGCAAATAGTGTCCGGTAGTTTCCTGAGGATCCCTTTAGGGATCAGTGTGATCTGTTTGGCCTGTGAGCATTCAGGTGTATTTGTGTAACTGGTATTCTCTCTGAATGTTAAATAATATGTTCCCAAAAGCCTTGTGCCTACAGCATATGAGCTAGAGTTTAAGCTTGAAACCACCTGTGTTTGATCATCAGGTTATATTGGGGGCAAAAAAAGTAAAATATGACAGTTTTAAGTGGAGAAAGTTTTGTGTTTTTTTTGTGTATGAGAGAGTTTTTGGGAATGGGAAATGGAAAGGCAGTTCTAGTATCAAAATACAACAGCTAACCCAATTTGCACTTTTCTGAGACACAGCAAATTTTATGGAAATCAGACAAAGGTGGAGTTTGTGCACTTAGTTTCGTTTTGAGAAGTGTTTGAGCCTTCATTAAGAGTGCCCTCTGTGGAGGAGCCAGTTACACCTCTGGCAAAGCTTTAGCACCCTGTCTGAGGAGCTTGGAAGACTTTCCAATAGTAGTATCATAGAGATTTCTAAATTAAAGTGTTGTAGGAACTCCTGGTTTCTCTTGTGCTCTGCTGGAGTGGAGGGCAGAGGCAGGTTTGGGAGGAGCTGCGTTCCCCCACAGCAGGACTCTGTTCCTGTCCCTGGATTTCGGGCCGGTGGCAGCACGTGGGTCGCTCAGAGGCTGGGATGTGTCCATGCCCAAACTTCCACCTTGCTCCTGTTCTCCAGCACTGTGCAGGACACCTCTGTCACCTCAGGCACTTGTCTTCTGACTTCTTGCAGACAGTCCCTAAGGCCAGATCTGGGCTCAGAACTTTGGCCATCATGGCCATTCTCCTCACAGCCCATTACAGCTGTGGCTGTGCCAGTGCAACTGCTCAGGCAGTGCCTGAAGAAGGTCTTGGGCCTACTGTCCATCCTTAAAGCTACAGCAGCAAAGTGCTCCTTGCTAAAACCCTGCTGCCTGTGCTTCCTGAGGAAAACTGCCACTTACAACATGGGGAATCACGGTGTTGCAATAGCCCAAATATGTAAAAGCCAGGCTAATAAAGTACAGGTGCAAAGCGGGCAGTCAAAACACAGCCGCAGGGTGCAGAGTGCTGTGGTGTGCTGAGCCCGCTCCAGTGACCCTGCACCACAGCACCACTGCCTGCAGCTGGTTCTTGCCCTCAGCCTGCAGAGCCACGTTCCGTGGTCCTGCCCCTCCAGTCCCTGTGGCCCAGGCTGGGTGGCTGCAGAGCCTGGTACACCTGGCACCAGTGACATGGGGAAACACTCTCCAGTATTACCCCCAAGTGCTTCTGGGTTGGTCTTTCTTCATTGCCAAGGTCTGAAGAGCTTCCAGGAACCCTTTAGTTGGCTCACCACTCGCCGTGGAGCTGGACTTTGGACTGCTTGGCTCTGCTGTCAGGGGTTGTGGGGCCTTTCCCCACCCAGCCTTTGGTCCTGTGTTTGCTCTGAGATACTGACTCTTGGCTTTCTTGGGCTGGTGTTTGAGAAACTTCCCACCTGAGCTAAAGAGCTTCCAGGATGGGAGCAGGACACACACGTGGGAGCAACAGGCTGCCTTGAAAGAAATTATGTTGTTCAGAATACACCAAGAGCATTCAGTCTGCACTCCTGCTCTGGAAATTCCTTGCTTGGCTAATGTGAATTCAGATACAGAATGGCAAATGTTCTAGTTTAATTCAGGCTTAATTATGAAATATCATTATTTAAATAACACATTTGAATAATTATTTCAGGGAATATGTAAATATTGCCTTCCTATTTAAGACAGCAAAGCAGAAAAGACGACTGTCCAGAATCAAGAACTGCAGAAAGGAGGTGTACTGGTAAAATGGCAATTATACCAATGTCCTCTGGAGTGTTTGAAGCTAAAGAATTGAAACACAATAACATTTTTCTGAAAACTAAGTAATGTCCCATTCAAGCTGAATTAGTTTCAGGGGTTTTTTTTCTTTTTCTGTTCTGACATACAGCTGAAAGATTTCTTAAGCTAAAAGATAAAAGAAACCTAGTTTGCCGAGGCATCTTTTGTCTAGGAGTTCTTTTCACAAGACTAAAATTCATGATCAGTAAAGGTAGGGCACAAAAAAGCTAAAAGTTGTGTGAATTGATGGTGCAACTTAACAGAGTGTAAAGAGGGAGTGATTGTCTCAGAAAAATACTCTGCATTTGTCTCCTGCTGTTCAGGGCCTTTGGGACCTACCTGGTTGAGTTAAGTTATAGTGTTTGCCTTCCATTTCCATATTGCAGTTAAACAATACTCCAGGCCTGAGGATCTTATTGTTACTGGAACAATCAAACCTAAGAATCATTGTGGTGCTTTCTGGTGGTGCTTCCAGTCATTGCATGTCATGAGTGATCAGCTGCTCTGTTGGAGGCAGCTGCAGTGAATAAGCAGTAACAGGAGAACAAAACAGGTTGCTGGAACCTTGCTGTGTTAAATGCAAAACTCTGAATAAAAGGCTTTTTACCTAGATAAGCCTCCAGTTTGGTAGATGAATCAGTGTGATTTCAGTGGCATGCCATCACCTGGGGATAGTTTTCCAAACCTAACAGGCCATCCTGGTGCTCAGCCTTAATGGTAAGGAGCAGAATGTTACTGAACTGTCAAAGAAACAGTTGCTTTTCTGGCTTCCCCTTTTGTGTGCATCATCTTATGTGTTTTCCTGTTCAAAAACCTTAAACCAAAGTCACTTTCTCCCAGTTCTTAATAAAGAGTTGTTTTCCATACCACATAGATGATTCCTTGATATGAATTATGTGGAGGAGCAAATATTCATAGCTTACTAGAAAAAAGGAAAAAAGATTATACCAGTTGTTTGGGCGCACAAGGGACTTTATGTCCATTGAAAGCTTGAGAGTGGAGATCAAGGGAGACATAGCTATGGGAGGTCTGGATAAAGTGTTAATTTGCTGGGTGTCCAAGAAACACTACCTGCAGTGGGTGCTTTATTAACTGCTTAGAGTGCAGTTGTTCCACAGCCCTTGGGGTACAGGTTTACTTGGATTTAACAAGACTGAATTTCGGATGAGAGTGGAGGTTGAACGAAAGCCTTGAAGTGTTTAAGAGCCCATTGCTAACAGGCACTTACACTTGTTTCTGAATTAAAGTGGTTTCTCTGTGCAAGGTGCAGGAGTCAGAGGTTCTTACTATGGCTTTTACCTTGCTTTAACTCTGGTAGTTATTTGTTCAGAGCATCAGCAGATGTCCTTGTTAACTCAAGCTGAGTGTTCTCTGTGGTGTTTCTCAGTCTCCATCAGGGATGGGTGCCAGACCATGTGCTTTATTGGCAATGCACACAGCAGTGCAGCTCCACAGGGAAGTTTTTTCTCCCTCCATGTGAGTGGATCACCCAGAGCGAGCTCTGGCCCTGGTGGCTGCTCTGTGGTGCATGTGCTTTGGTACCCCTCTCTTGGGGAAAGGGAACAGCTGGGAGTCTTGGCGCTCTAGGATTGGGATCTTCATTCCCATTCAGCAGAAGTCCATGAGGATATGCCATCAAACTTCTGAAGTTTCTATTATTTAAATTAGTAAAATTCTTGGGGCATGTTGAATAATGGTTTGTGTTATGTTGTTAAGCCTTACTGTTTTCAGGAGATACTTTTATTTCCCAGATTTGAAGGGGTTAATGTTACTGAGTATCTGCGTAAAGAAAATATTTTTTTGCTTTGATATGAACAAAACATTGGAAATAAATATTGTCTGGTTATAATGCTGTAGTAAACTGAGAGCAGTAATGTCAAATATTCTTTTATATGTGGTTAAGTCAGAGGGGCTTACTGAACCTTGTGGGAGTAGTAAATGGTGATTTTTAAACTGCTGTGATGCACTTCTCTTCAATAGGATTTTTCCAACCTGAGCTAGAAAGAGTCTGAGTAATAGTAAAGTAGGTACTTAAAAACCTACTTAAATGCCCTGGAATTGGTTTGCTTTTGGTGTCACAGCCAGTACACACGTGGAATGTGCAGAATGTGTAGTGGCACTGTGATTTGCCATTGCTGAGGGTCACACAGTCGTGGGGGAGAACATCCCGTGAGCACTGCTGCTCCCTCGCCACCAGAAGGCACTGCCTCCCCACCTTTAAGAGTGACTGCAGTCCCTTGGTGTTGTTTCCTTGGAAATGGGATTTACTGAATTGGTGATTGGAAGTCTTCTGGTCTATAGTTTGGGCTTTTTAAGCTTTTCTCTGGACTAGACCTCTCTTCTTTTCTACATGAATCACATCATTTTATATTTCAACTAAAAACTGTAGATTGTGTACCTTTGAACAGGAGTGCTTTTCTGATTTGCTCTTCCTTTCACACCCCCATCTATTGCAGGAATGGTTCCTATTTTGAAAAGGTACAGTGGCTTAATTTTGCAAGGTTTGTATTAAAACTTCTCTGAGGTTTCACACTTCCTAGACCTCAGGCCTGCAGTACCTTTCAGCTCCTTCCCTGGCACAGGGAGGGTGCACTCAACAGACTTGGTGACCAGGCTGGGGAAGGGTGGCTTTTTGCAGGAGTTTTGCTCACTCTACACACAGTCAGTCTGCTCCCACTCTTGCTAAAATAAAGATGCCTTCATGGGAGCAAATCCTGGAGTTTGCTTGGCTCATTCTTTGAGGGTTTCTTATGGCTGAGGGAGGAGGAGGCTGCAGGTGGGATTGTTGTGTGAGGGAGAGTCCAGGGCTGTGCCTGGATGGATTTAGCTGCTCTGGGGCTCTCACCCTGAAAAAGGATTTTAAAGCTGTAAATTCAGCCCAGATTTGATAAAGTATGTGCAGGGTCACAGTGCATTTCCAAATTGGTGTTAATACTACTTCTTGGGTGCTTTGGTATTTGACAGTATTCAATATTATTGGAACACTTACTGTTGCCATAAAATTGAAATACTGAAAACATAGAAAGCATCTGTTTCCCCTGGATCCCACTGCAGTTTTCCAGAGTACAACTGAGTTCAGGGAGGCTGTAGATGTCCTTGGGTCTGTATTTATGCAGTGGAGGTTTTGTATTTCTAGCACTGGATATCTGCAGCAGAAATGTAGAGTAAGAGAAACTTAAGTAATGGTTTAGAAGAAAAAGTGGCTGTTTCAGCTTGGTGTTTTCTGGGTGCATTTACATTTTCACTGCTCCTTCTGCCAAAATAGGTACAAACTGCACTGAGCAGAGGCTGTGTTGCTGAACTACATTTATGTTTTCTTTTGTCAACTCCCTTGTAATGAAATGTTGAGGAAAGTGCATTTGTAGGTGCTACAGCTCTTGCAGCTCACTCTGATTAGTTGTAATGGCTCCAGGTTCCACCTGATTTAATTTGCTGTAAGTCTGGATGGAGGAGACTTGTGTTTGAAGGGACACCAGGGGTTAACTTGCATTCAGTCCTCATGTAGTATAAAAATAAGAAAAAAAATTGGCATTTCTAGTTAGTTGTAGATTAATTATGGTTTAGAAAGAACGAGTTGCTTCGTTGCACCTTAAGAAGATCTCTCTCCTAACAGTTATAAAGGAGTTTCAAGAGTATGTAGAACCTGAAGAAGGCTACCAGGGATCACCCCAGAGGAGAGGCCCTTCTTCTGGCCAGGAGGATGAACATGTTTCTTTGCCCCTCGGAGAAAACGTGCTGACCCACAACCTGGGGATTCCTGTGCTGGTCGTGTGTACAAAAGTGAGCTCCTACTTCTCTTGGCTACTATGGAAGAGTTTCATTCCTTTTCTTTTAGAAGGAATTCTACAGACAAGCTGAATGAATTCTGGATTATAGTAAAGGGATTTCTTTTACAAGTCATCTTCTGCCATCAGTGTCAGCTTTTACTTTTATGGAATAGTAATAACCTTACCAATTATATGTTAATTAGTTTATGTTTTTATTTAATGGTGGCATTTTAAAATCCAAGGCTCAAAGTAGATGTGATGTGTGTGTAATATTAAAGATAATACTTTAAGGTGTGCTGGGATGAAATGATTGGTTTTTTCTGGTTTTATTTTCCTGCCTCCCAGTGTGATGCAGTGAGTGTACTAGAGAAGGAGCACGATTACAGGGAAGAACACTTTGACTTCATTCAGTCACACATTCGGAGATTCTGCTTACAGTGTATCCTTTCTGTGCTGGAGAGATTTGCTGGGGTCTGGAAGCAAGAAAATGGGTTTTAATGTTGAATTGCCTGGAATGTTAATCCAAGAAATGGCACTTCAAGATTGCTGTGTAGCATTTGTTCTTTTGAAAATGTTGAGAGATGGATAAAGCTTTTTATAGTTTTTTAATAGTGCATGGGATTCAGAGCTTTTGTTTCTTTGCAAAGGATTTGGTTTACATTTTGTGAGGTGGGTTTTTTTGTTGTTTTCCCCTCAGAATTTGCAATTTCCATGTAAACCTGAGATCTCAGCTGTCTCTTAAGTGTTTGACTTTTTCCAAGACAAGGCCCTGGGAGGATGAGTAACTTTTGTGTCTGTCAAAGGAAAACCTCATGAGTCTTGTCCTATTATACCCCCTTGCTCTCTCTGAATACTGAATGGCTCCAGGTTTTGCCTTGATCTACTTCTCAAAACTCAGTCTAGGAGATGCATGTCTATTAACTGCTGCTTTCAAGTTCTTACTCTAATTTATTAGCTATATCCTACATAATTTTCCTTAAATAGATGCTCAGATGGGGCTGCCTTGATTTATACATCAGTTAAGGAGGAAAAGAACCTTGACCTGCTGTATAAGTACATTGTACATAAAACATACGGTTTCCAGTTTACCACACCTGCCTTAGTGGTAGAGAAGGATGCAGTTTTTATGTAAGTCACTTGTGCAAGCAGCATGGTTTCACATTGTTTTCTTAAGCACTGCACTTCATGTGAGAGGTATATAAAAATAACCTGAATGGTTTGTGTTGTTCAAAAGCTTCATATGTGTCTTGTGGAATCCCCAACTGAGAAAACAACCCAGGACCTATTCCTGGGGTTACTTGACTCAGTATTGTATCTTTGGAATTTAGCTGAGAATTAGGACTGACCTCGATGCAAGCAGCCTTATTTAAGTAGAGGGCAATGAGTAAATGGCCTCTCTAGAAGAGCTTTTTGTGACTGAAAAGGCAGAGTTTTCCTCCTTTTTATAGACCTGCTGGTTGGGACAATGAGAAGAAAATTGCCATTTTGCATGAAAACTTCACAACAGTAAAACCAGAAGATGCATATGAGGACTTCATTGTGAAACCTCCTGTAAGAAAGGTAAAAAGGAGTAAACTCTTCCCTGCCCCCCACAAATAAGTGCAGTTTGCTTGAATGGCTGCCAATGACTGTTAATATTGAAGAACTCCAAAGAGAGATGGAACTTTTTTATAAATCCTAATGTGTGCTTTCATTTTCTGGTTATTTAAAATACTGCAAGCAAATTCACCTTATTGAGTGAAAGGCAGTCCAGAAATACTGTATTTCAATTTATACCACTTTTGCACGTGTGGGGTGGAAGCACTTTTGGAAAATGGAGAATTCTGTTGTGGGAATTCAGCAATTGACACCTGTACACACGTGGCACTGAGATTCCTGTGTGAAGGCAGAGCAGGGCAGTCTCAGGTCTTTGAAGAGATGCTGTTGAGATTAATATCTGACTTCAAAAGAATGTGGCTACTTCCCAAGTGCTCACCTTTCTGGGGCAGCACTCACAGCATCCATGTTAATCTGCTCCAATATTTTTTACCTTACAGTATCTTTTAAATGACAATTTCTTTAATATTATTATTATTTTAAATGTGAAATAACTGTTTTTTTTAAAAAAAAAGTAAAGGATGGTCTTAAAGATTTGTCTCTTTCTCTTCCCTTTGGATCACCAAAACATAAGAAACCAGTTACAGTAATGTAAGTTTTTACTTCTAGTAACAAAATGTTTCATTCAACAGTTAGTCCATGATAAGGAGCTGGCAGCAGAAGATGAGCAGGTGTTTCTCATGAAGCAGCAGGTAAGAAGGGAAGAATGTAAATAAGTTCTTAGTACATACAATTTCACTTTAAGTTCTCCATGGCTATTGCCTTCAGTTTTTCATTCCTCATTTAAATCACTAGGTAGCTGTTTTTCAGCTGTGCAAATTCAGATGTAATTGTGAAGTAAGGCTGTATTTTCACAAATAGAAGTAGGAAATATAGCTACTTTTCTTGGCAAGGGGAAAGGAAGATATGCTGAGAACAGAATAATTTACATGTCAAAGGGGAAGAGGACAATTTGGAATTTCACCACATAGTTGTATTGATCTGTAAAATAGAAATACTTTTCAAACCTAACATCTGAATGTTGCAGTTTTCTTCCAGCCAGAGGCTTGAAAGGTGTCAAATTTGGATATGGACCAACTTGGTTTTTTGTTTTACTGCTCTGTTGTTTAAATACATACTAATACTTTCCTGTACAGTTGATTATAAATATCCTAGAGGTTACAAAGTGGGGTGTCTGGTTCTGGCTGAGAGTTCTGGACAGGCTACAGAAGACAAGGGACCAAAGCTTATTGATTCATTGTAGCTCAACCCTCTAGAGGCAGTGTCGGGTAGTATGTAAATATCTGGGAAAAAAATCAAGTAAAGTAATGGTTAGTCAGCTTCATTGTATTTTATTCCCTTCCATTTTCTGAAATGTATTTAATCTTTTAATATGTTGGTTTTGCAGTCATTCCTTGCCAAACAGCCAGCAACGCCTACAAGAGCATCAGTAAGTAGATCCAAGGGAAAAGAGTAGGAGGTGTTTTGTTTCCTTGTGGGGAAAAGGGAATGATTCTAACCTGCAGAGGTTCATTTTGTAAATTTAAATGTAACCTATATAATCTGCTCAAACTGCAGAAAGCAAATAATTAATAAGGCGATATTTTAAAATGTTACTTACAATTTGCTTCATTCTAATTCCCTATGGGAACACAGAAATATCTGATGATGATTGAACTGAAATATTCCTGCAGTGATTCAGCCTTTCTTTTGGTGAGGCACATCCCCCACATAACTGGTGTTTGGGCTGTTTTCCTTCTCCAGTGTGCAGCCCTACAGTGCTAAGATAGAGATGGAAAAGGTCATTTGTATGTAACGTCACCTTTGCTTTATACAACTCATCCATGTAAGTTCTTCTCTGATTTGTGTGATTTGGACTGTTTTTAAGGAATCTCCTGCAAGAGGCCCTGCAGGATCCCCGAGGACTCAAGGCAGAGCTGGTCCCGCCAACGTACCCAGTGCCTCCCCAATAACATCAGTTAAGAAACCAGATCCAAATATTAAAAGTATGAATAAACATTTTACTGTTCTAGCGTGTGATATTTCCCTTAAAAAAAGAATCCTCTTTTGTAGAAAGATTTCTGACTTTATTCACTGGTGATATAGTTAGTTTAGTAACAAGTGAATAGATGTCATAAATCAGGTTTGATTTTTTTTTTTTCTTGTCATTTGTATGTCTTGAATTAGAGTTCTGTTACTGCCAAGCAATCAAGAGGTCAAACACGTTGTAATTTCCTTCAGTTGCCTATGTTATGCATCAGTTGGATTATTAGAGTGGAGACTGCTTTAAACTGCACAGTTTTATGTCATATCACTTATTCTGGGACCCACAGTGAGACCTGTTCTACCAAACCCCCTGTAGAATGTCATTTTCTGTGGCAGATGAAGTACCTTGGAAATGACACCCTTTCCCTGCCTCAGCCCTAAGATGCAGCTCCATGTTAGTGGGGGTTTGTTTCTTTGGGAACCCTGGCCAGAGCTGATTTTTGGTGTGCACTGTGGGGCAGTTCCTCACCTGCAGGGGTACAATGCACTCTGGGTCCTGTCTCGTTGCTGTATTGCCACGTTCTAATTTATGGAAAGGCTGCTCTGAAACATCTGTGCAGTTTGTTAATAGCCTTACCAACCTTTGACTTGCACATCCATACTTTTGTTCTCAGCTTCTACATTTATGTAAAAACCCAAAAGCATTTAAATATTTATATTCAAGTTTTCAAGTGGCACCCCCTATCGTTCCAGAAGAGCAGTACTGTGCTTTCAGTCATCTCTGGCTTTGCCAAATTATGCAAAGGATCAGGGTCTTTAAACTGAGCAAAGACAGACTCATACTTGAGGTTTATTTTCTTGATTAGTGAGACTTGTATGTATATAAAAATAAGTGCTGTCATTTACCAGCTGTCAGTGTTCTGTGTGATATAAATATATTTGTTTTTCTACTCAGATAATGCTGCAAGTGAAGGTGTCTTGGCTAGTTTCTTTAACAGTCTCTTGAGCAAAAAGACTGGCTCTCCTGGAAGTCCTGGTGCTGGAGGAGTGCAAAGTACAGCCAAGAAATCAGGTATTGGACTTGGTATTGTAGCTTGTTTTGCATATTTGTAATATTTTATTTGGTCCACATTGCTCTACTGTGTGTATCTTCTGCACTGGTCAGTCAAGTGACAACCTTGACAGATGACAGTGTCAAAATGTGCAGTCTTTAAAAAGGAACTGAACTATGGCAACTTCACAACTCCAGGGCTTCTATTTAGTCTCTTATAACTTAATTCTTTGAGTGAAGTTGTACTGCTGGAATATCAATAACATTTGAGTCTTGATCATACTCAGAAAGTGTTAATTTCTTTTTCAACTTCAGAATTCCCTCCTTTCTTGACACTTTGCTGTTGCTTAAAGGAGATGCAGTTTATTGGATCTGGACTGGAGTCAGCAGTGAAACTATTGAAATCTCCCCAGAGTTCAAGTTGAAATGAATTACTTCTTATGATAGCTTGAAGTTACTCTCTCATTCATTAGTGTTTTACTGTGATCCAGCACAGCTGATAACACTGATCCAGTGGATCCAGTCTGTGCATGTATGAGATATGCACTGCCTGAGATATGTGGTGAGAACCAGTTGCACCAGTTTACGTGAAAAGAAAAGAAGCCTGTCAGAACACTTGGTACCTCTGCAGACCTCAGTGGTGTAAAATGCATGATTATTCCACCTGCAGCTAGCAATGTGCTGCTTTGGTTATTTACCTGTTTCTTCTCGATGCCGGCATTGCCATCACACAGAAGGGTCAGGAGCTTTCCTTCCAGAATTCTTCCACTGCTAAATGATTCATAGATCCAAGCCTTGATCCCAGGCTGGTGAGATCATGCAAGGGTGATGCCAAACCCACTATTCCTCCTGCTGGGAGGGGAGGGTAAGGCCCACACGTTCTGAACTGGACATGAAAAATACTTGATGGTGTGTCAGTCAGAGACCCAGAGCAGCTGGAGTGTGGGCATTTCAACTGAAACTGTTCCTGGAGAGGGAAAGTAAGGATTTTTTTTTAATTATTGGGAAGGGCTGTATTTAACATTCCATGCTCTGAAAGCTCAAAAACTAGAATTTGACTTACAGCAAACCAGGTGGAGGTTTGTGTGTTTTGTTTTAGCATGATGAATTCTGGAATTTTGTCTTTATTAAATTTAATTATTATAAAGATAGCAATAAAGTTTTTGTATTATATATTACTTACATAAGGTTATTATATTTTTTATAAAAATACTTCATTACTTCTTTCCTAATCTAGAGCTCCCTCTTCAGTTAAACACTGAAAGGTCTCTCCTGTTCATCAAAGGCAGCCTTGTGTTGTCACTGACTACAATGTCAAATTAACTGTTTTTATAGAAATAGAATTAGAAATATTTTGTAGGTATTACTTCATCTATGCTTTTTATCTGAAGCAAAATCAGTTGGGGAGTACCTGGCTAGTGATCAAAAAGCAAACAAACTCTGAAATAGAAGCTGTAATGTCATCTCTCCAGGAAGCTTATTCCAGTACTTCATAGGGTTTTTTTCCTCTTGTACAGTCAGTGTTTCTTAAAGCCAGTACTGTTTGTCTTGTTTGAGTGGAGATGGAGATCAGTGTGACCCCTTTGTCTTTGCAGCCTCTGGCATTTGAAAGCTCTTCCCCTCTGCCTCTGACTTTTGTCTGGGCTGTAAAAATAGACTGTTGTGCAGGACGTGTTTTTGTGGCTCTCACAGATCTGGCTGTTCCCCCTGGGCTGTGCTCAGGTGACTTTGTTTTGGTGCTCAGAGATGAGTGGGGTGTCAGACAGGGCTTTGTCTGCCCTGAGTAGGGGGGACTTAATCTGTGCTTCAGCTTGTGCTTCTCTTCAGACATCTCAGTGTGACGCTGGGTTTTTGTCATCTCTGTGGTGCTGAGCAGGGTTTTTAGAACAGTTCAGCCAGTTGAGTACATTTTCTGTCTGTATCAAATTACCTGAGTGTTTCAAAGGGCTGTGTGTTTGCTTCATCATTGTTTTCCATTCTGTTGTTATGCACCACTTTGATAATTTATATAAGTGAGTTTTTCCTTCCAATCCTATCCTTTAAAATCCTTTGTTGTCCCTTCAGGCTGCTTGCTTACAGATCTGATGTCTTCAACAGCTGGACAGGCTAGATTGCTGAATAAAAGTATTGACCAGTACTATGGATAACTAACGGGTAATTTTATGAGCTAGAATACATTAATTTCCTCTGAAATATCTAGACTTTTTTCTTTGAAGTTTATTTGTATGAAGGTTGTGTGAGATGTGATATCGACCACTTCTCCCTTCTCCACAGGACCTGTTATCCCATCATAGAAAGAAACTTGGGTGGCTTGACAGAACTTGTTGGTAACAGATCCATGTTGATCCATGCTGTTTGTAAGCACCTAAAACTTAATTGTAATGTCTGGAAAAATCACTAGAGTAAAAACTAACTAGTCTGTCATGGGCTTTCCTCTTTCAGTCTTCTAGAACATCCTATGCCTTCCAGGAGTGTTCAAAGATAACAAGTGGCTTCACATACCCTTTATTTTTCTTTCCCTTGTTGTCAGCATTAACTTCTAATTTAAATAGGTCATTTATCTCCAGAAACATCTAGAGACAGCAATCATACATTCTTAACCTTCTGGGTTTTGTTAGACTAAATTAGACAACTTAGACTTCTGCTAGAGGCTGAGCTCTGTTTTTCTTACTAGTTTCTTCTTTATTAGTTCCCATCACTGGCTTATCTGTTCTTGAGCACAAGTGATGAGAGTGTTGCATGCAGCACTCCAGATACATCCCATTGCAGAGATATGTAACTGCTGGAGCAGTTCTCTTTCTTGGTGGAAGGACTTCTCCTGAGTGATCTCAAGGTCTCAGTTGGCCTTTCTGGGCTGCATCAGGTTGGCAGCTCACACTCATTCCCTGACTCTGGGAACAGAACAGAGGCTTTGGCTGCCCAGCGTGCCTGTTCCCTGCCAGCTGCTGTGCTCACATCTAAAGTGCACCCAGAGTAAGAGCAAACTTCCCTGAGAAGGTAAGGGCTCCTGATGGTGTGGGAAAAGCTCTTTTTGAGTTTGTGAGGCAGCTGATCATTACTTGTTCTCTTGTGGAGGAGCTGAGGAGAATATACTGGAGAAAACTTTTACAGCAGCACCCTCTGGGTGAATAAATGTGCTAAAAGTGTCTTTGGAGGCTTTTTAAATGTCTAAACTCTTTAAAGAGCCCTACATTTTCAAAAGGTTGATGACAAAAGTATTTAGCTTTAAAGAGGCCATCTCTTTCTCTCAAAGCTATGAATACCCTGAGGTTGAAATGTTGAGATTCTGTCACAGGATGAGAGAGACACTGTGCATCTCAGCATACTGGTCAGCTTAATTATTCTACTCTTTAACTCTTACCTGAGAGAGCTCTCTCATCTGGGCAGGTGCTGCCGTGTCATGTCCCTTTTCCTGCTGTGTAGTTCCTCAACCACCTTGTTTGCCTTTGTATTTCTGGCCTCTCTCTCTCTTTGATGTCTAGACCATGATATTTCAAAGAACTTCAGTTGGTGGTTTCTGTGGTGGGTTATTTTACTTCACATGGACTTCCAGACTTAAAAAGTTTTCATTTATATTCACAAGAAGAGTTTTGCAAATTCTGAGGTTGCCTTCCCCCTCTATTCCTGTGCAGTAGCTGAAGAGCTGGAGCTCTCTGACCTAGCAGGGGGAATCCACTGAACTGTACAGGGCACATCTGACTGCCCAAGGCCTTCACCATCCTTCACAAATCTGTCGGAAACTGAAAGCCAGAGTCACTGATTCATAACTGAGGGGCAATTTTTATTTGCTTAGAAACAGCTCCTTGTGTTCCTTTTCTGTGCAAGGTGCCCACCTTGCAGTGGCGGAAAAGAGGGGATTGTTATCCCACAGCTCCCTGAAGAGCCTGGCAATGCTCCTCCTGCCCAGCCTGAGGTGTTTCAGGGCACAGCTGCTTGGTGTTCTTTGGGAGCCTTAAGGTTCCAGTTCCTCCAGCATAAAAAAACCCTCCCAGTTCTTGTTTAAGCAGGAATTTTGTGTGGGTTTTATTGTCTTAGGGTTTAGGATTTTTTTAACTCCAAAGTACCAGTCTCCATGACAGTGTTTTGTATTTTAAGTTCTGTTACAGTTATTGTACTAATCCTTAAATTTTGCTGAAATACTCCTACTTTGAATAGATGCTGTTAAGGGTGCTATGGCTTATGACTAGTGCTTAAGTCTAAAGCCTTCATAGTGATTAAAGGTAACCTTTTAACTTGGTTATGTCTTTATACTTTGGAAAAAAACACTTAAATCTCTAACAGTCAAATCTTGCCTTCTTAATGTTTTCAGCATGTACCCTGGAAAAAATCCACCTAATATTTCACACACATTTGAGCTGGAAAACAGATGCTTGTTAAATTCTTTGGCTATGTAAAGAAGCTGTACATGGTTATATAATCTACTTTTTGTCTAAAAATATGGCTTTTTAATCTTAAATGCTTGTATGCTCCATGCATTAGGATATATTGTTCCAATTTTAGTGATGAATTTGTAGGTTTATAATTTTCAGAATCATAGAAGGAAGCTGATGGTTCAGTTAGGGAATTGTTCCAAAGTTTGGAGTCTCATATAAAAATGTAAGGTATGCCTTTCCATGAAATACTTCACAGTGTCTGTTTCCAATTGAGGAAGCCCTTTGAAATGACTGCTTGGAGATATTACATGAATATGCAATTCATGTCCCCTTTTTAAGAAAAACATTATCTAGAGATAGAAGAGTTCTTCCTGTTAGTTGTTTAATATTAAGATGCAGCAAGTACAAGTGCAACCAAAAGTGGTTTTTTTGTAGCAGGTGTCCTACATACCTTGTGGGTGAAACTTGGGTTTAAATGAAGTGCTGTCAGTGCTAATAATAGAATTGGTATGGTTGATTTTTATGGAAGATTCTAAATGTAGTTGTTTTTATAATGATAGTTGCTGCAAAACATATCTGAGGTGTTTCTGTGCTTTATGCTGCTGGATAATTCAGCATTTCATCTCCTTGAAGTGAATCAAACCTCAGTATTTATCAGTCTGTACACAGACGATACCCTGCATTGTGCCAAGCTCCGTGGTCTTGGGAAGGTGGCAAAATAATAGAAATAAGGAATATAGTGTCATAGAAAAGTGATTTTTATGAATAAATGTTGAAACATTTAATTGAAATTTGACTGCTTTAACCGTGTCCTTTTTCTTTTTAGGACAAAAGACAGTTTTGGCAAATGCTCAGGAAGAGCTGGACAGGATCACTCGGAAGCCAGACCCCATGGTCACAACAAACTCTCCTCCAACAGAGAATGAAGCTTGATAGCACGTCACAAATGCATCTGTAAATGACCAAATAACTATGTATAGTGATCTGATAAGACCAGGAATTTTCTGCTATGGCAGATGCTATCAGTTTTCTTGGGGCAGGGGAAATGAGCTTACTCCATCATTGCCTTGTCCCAGTAAAAAGTGCACATTCAGGAAGTTTGCATATAAAATCCCTCTGTATAAGATAACCATTTAGAGTTTATATAGGGCAATTCTTTTGGTTTGGAGGTAAAGCAGGTGCAGCTGCATTTCCTGTTGTGAAGAACGTAGAGAAGCAAAATGGAGAATTCTTTTTAAAGTACTACTGACTGCACACGAGGCAAGAAAGAGAAATGGAATCCTCTTTCAGAGTTACTGGAATTGGCTACTTGTATGTTTGCAAATGCATTGTATTCTTGGAGTGGTGGGGGTGGTGGTGTAAGAGCATTAATTAGGTGAAGGAAGCCCAGGTAGGGATGGAGCCCTAAAAGGGAGGAAACAGATTTGGGACAGCGAGAAACCAGAATGTTGGATTGACTGGAGAGGAGCAATGTTGTTAAATCCTGTGTTTCACAGGGGGTAAATAGTCACTGTTTTTAAAAGACTACTTTACATTGGAGAATTCCAGGCCAAACACTAAGAACCATGGGAATTTATTCTTGTTATAAATCTTGTTTTAGTTTTTAAAGAAGTCTTAAGAGTGTGGATGCCCTTTCTGGTGTAGCTGACAAAGGGAGAACTAAACTGTTTAGATCCAAGTGCCTGGCACAGTGTGTGATGTGTCTTTAGAAGGTGCTTGAACTTATTGTGCACTGTAGTACAAACAGTCACTGTTTGGTTTTATTTTAAAAAGAGTAGTTTGGCAATTTGTATTTAATTTTAAATCCTGTTTTCTGATAGCTTCTGCCTTTTTTTTATGCCAAGAGGCAAGCCTATGAAGAATGGTGGGTGACGGATCATTTTCCCATAATGAAATGATAACATAATGAAAACAGAACACTCAGTATTTTTTTTACTTTTTTTGTAACTAAATATTAGCTACCAAGCTACATTTGATTCCTGCCTTACACCTGTGGAGGTTTTTAAAGAAAACTTTCAAGGCCCTAGTTCCAACCACATGTGCTGCAGGTGCAGCCAACTCCAATTCTGAAGGTAACCTAAAAAGGATGAATGTGTACAGATGGACATGCTGAACAAGTTGGTCTGTATTTCTTTAATGTAGCATTTCATTTGGAAAGATGGGTTGTGGGTGTCCCCATTGCTGTAATGGAGCTCTGTCCATGGTCACATAACCATCATTCTGTCAAAGCAAACACCACTGCTCTGGTTACTGCAATGGCACTTTGATTTTGTACACGGAATGCTTGTTTTACATGTACACACTACCAGAAATGAAAACTACCAAGCATATTCTGTGCTCTTAATGCTGAAGGGAAAAACCACAATTTGATTTATACAGAGTTTACTTTTTATTGATATGAACTTGTTGTACTAAATCCAATGTCTGGATATAACTTCCCTAATATATATTGTTACTTAAATATACAGAATTAGACTGACCACTAACACAGTGCTGGATGTTAACCTCGACTCCTATGTTACATCAAGAGGCTGTTCGTGTAAGTCTGTCTAAACACCTAGAAAGCTAAGAGTATTTACTTGCCTCTTACAAACATTAACATGAGTATGTTACCTGTGCCAGTTTTTTTGTTGAAAATACTATATTTTTCTTTTGTTTTTCCTTTTTTACTAAACGGTATGAGCTGAAGTTACGCAGCTGTCTAGGTCAGTTAGACTAAGACTGGGGCTGGCTGCTCTAACAGGTGCCAGCTGCAAGTTCCTGCTCCAGAAGGAATTACACACTGTCCTCCTGACACTGAGAATTGGGATTGGAGACCATCAGAAATTCGAGAGGAAAAGGTGTGTGATTGGAATGGGATGTAGTTTGAAAACCTCAGTCTGAAACTGCCTTTTTTGTCATCTAACCTGAGAAGCACTTTTCTAGCAATACGGCTAAAATGTAAAATTGAAGTACTTTCCAGATCTATAAAAATGTTAAGTGTACTAAAATGGATCCAAACTGTTAATGTATAACTTACCAGCTTTGCAGAGAGACAAAACAGAACCAGATTTCCAGTTTCTGATTGCAAGTGAATGCTCCTAGTTTATGGAAGAGAGTTGTAAGTAATGTAGCATCCTGTGGTTGCCAAGGTCTGTGGACTTTGGTGAGCTGCACAGTTGTTATTCTGGTGTCTTCAAGCATTGGAACCAAAGGCCAAATGCAAACAGCCTTTACATTTTCAAGTGAAACTTCATTTTATTTGCAGATACACTTGTATGGTAGACTGTTTAAACTATTATATGCCTATATTTATATGCATTATAGTGACTGCATCTACTGTTCATGTTTAAACTATGGAAACAAAAGATCAAAGCATTCAACTTGAAGCAAATAGAAAAGTTTAAAGATTGGCCCTCCATAAAAATGCTGTGGTTATGCTGCTTGATTTTAAGTTTGCACTTTTTTTATTGGCATTTTAAAAAAACCAACTGTTTAAACTGAACAGAATTTCGTATTTTATTTAATTTAACTATGTTGGAAGTGACTGCTCTGTACATCGTGAACTTACCAATATACATGCTGTAAATGAAAGTTCACTGTCCTGTATCCTAAGTTTATTGGGGTTTTTTTCCAACTTACAATTAGGACTGCAAATGTATGAACAAACTTAGTCCAGTTGTATGGCTTTAACCAGGTGCAGTATGCAGTCATGTGGAATCTTGCTTTCTAGTGCTGGCAAAACGAGGACGTCTTTAATTACTGGCTTCAATAAACATGAATCCAGACTGCTTCATGCTGTGTTGGTGCTGTCTTTGGGATACCCTCTGGAGCTGGTTCTGTGGCAGCAGAGGATGGCTGGGCTCTGGCAGCAGAGGCAGGTTTGCCTTGTGCAGTTGCACACCTCGGTACTGGTTTCCTTCTCAGGGGTTTTGTCCCAGCCCTGGGCAGTGCAGGACTCCCTTAGGGATCCCCTCTGGAGCTGGGGGGTGTGCCCTGTGCCAGGGAAGCAGAGGTGTGCTCCTGCCAGCACAGCTGCTTGGCAGGCAAAGCCACGGCTTTCCTGGGCATGGGGAAATGGCTGCATTTTACCATGTTCGGATGTAAACCTAAACCTGTATTTTGGGGAGTGCTGTTCCCAAGCAGAGCACTGGTCCTAAGTTGGGTGCATTAAAATCCAGGTTATGAGAAGTTTGAGTGAATTGCTTGAGAGTTGAAAATGCCTCTTCTCTGCCAATAGCCAAGCTGGGTGTTGTCTCAGCAAGTGCCTCCCAGGAAGCATGGAAAGAGGAGACATTTCATTAGGTTCTGCTTTAGAAAGAGGAGGCATTTAATTAGGATTCTATTTGTTTGCTTCATTGGTACTTCAGCTGGATGCTCTGTGTTCCCCTGCATAGACTGAAGCTTCAGATATTGCTGTTTGTTCAGCCACCCTGCCCCTGAAACACAAATCAACTAAGCTTTTGGTTTCTTATATACAATTTCTCCAGAAGGGAATCCTTATGAGGCCAGGAAACAAGTACAGTATTAGAATTGCCATAATGTTTTAATTAGTTCATTAATGTGAAGAATTAATTTTAGTTAAGATGGGCTTTAGGAAGTACATTTTGAATATATAAAGAGAATTATCTATTCTGTTATTTTGAATCTGCATGTGGGTTTCTCCCAATCTTCAGCTATGCTGAAGCTGAAGGTAGAAAGATGGTAACAGTGGGTTGAATTGGAAGAACACCCTGTATAATTCTTATATTTACTTTGCTGATCTTCAACTGTAATTTAGGTTTTTTTCAAAGCAAAATGTCCCCAAATTTAAAAAAAAAAAAAAATTGACATAATGTTTTGGTGTGGAAAAGTCTTTCTGGAGGCTCTAAGCTACTCTGACGAGGAATCTTTCACTGCCTGTACTGTTCCAAATGGTGGTGTTGGCCCCTCTGGCTTTTCAGGCCCAGCAGGATTTTGTTAGAGAATGAATTTCTCAGGTAAGAACCTTTGTTTGAATAAAATAATCAGTTTCTGAGCCTTTGCAGTTCAAATAGGTGCACAGGAGAGGCTGGGGGTTGTCAGGGGTTATGGATGACCTAAACTCTAGGTGTCTGGGTCTGTGTGTAGAGCTGAGTGGAATGTTTAATACCTAATCCAAACTTGTCTGTTATTCAGTGTTTTTAATTTAAAAATAATGTATCCATAGGGTAGAGGCAGTTTAATTGCAAAATTAATTTTTTAATTGCAAAAGCACTCTTTTGCTGGAATTCAAGTTTCCCCTTCAAGGAAGCATTGACATGAAAATTCCAGCCTTTGTCACCATGAAGGAGTCACTGCTCCACTCAGGAGGTGTGGAGAAGGTCACACAAGCACAAATAATTACAAAAGCCCACAATCCAAACCCCTGCTTTGGGGGGCACCACAGGGCTCTGGTTACACCAACACCTGAGCCTTCTGAGGGTGTGACTCCTGTCCCTGGAAAAGGGAAAGGAAGCAAGGTCTGACTCGCACATGTACATCAAGGAAATGCAAATGGGTGGAAAAGCCCAAGGAAGTGAATGTTCTCAAAGGAAGCTCTTTGCCAGAGGTGGTACAAAAGTGCTGTTGGCGTGCTTCAACATCGTGTACATCTCTAACAATCAGAATAGGGCACCTAGTTCTGCTTTAAAAGAAGAGAAAGGCTGGTGGTGTTGGCACCACGGACACTACAGGTGGTTCTGGCACCATGGACATTGGTGGTGGTGTTGGCACCATGGGTGTTAGTGATGTTGGCACCACGGGTGTTGCTGGTGCCAAGTGCAGTAGCACGAGCCTGGTGCTGACATTGTTGGAGGGTGGATGCCCAGTGTGTGACTGTGTGAGCTGAGAAGAGGAAAGGGTTGTGTGGTGTGGGTTGATTCCTGCTCTCTGCTGGGAGTCAGAGCCACATGCTCGGGATCCTGAGGGTTCTGCCAGAGCCACAGGAGCTGTGACACAGGGGTGTCACAGGGAGGGGACATCAGAACCGAGGGACACAATTCGTGTGCTCTGTTGTCTTTCCTTGCGGACTTTGTGTGGCTGAATCAACGCTGCGAGTTGTAACTTTATCTGAAGCAAAAGCTCCCTCGCTCCCCTTTGGCTGCAGCTGAATCATTTCAGCACACACTGCAGGCCCAGAAGGTGGCAGGCGTGGGATTGCTGCTTTGGGAGATGCTGCTGTCCTGCCAGCTTCCCCAGGCAGCTCTCTTGGGCAGGTGGTTGTTTTCAGCCAAGGCTTTCAGAGCGAGCTGCTGGATTTTTCCCAAAGAATAGTAGTTTCACTCAGCTCTAAGAATTTTGTTAATCTGAGTTAAGCTGTTTTCCTTCTTAATTTCATGACACTGGTTTGTCTTTCAGAACTGAAGCTGGAATAGCAATGTTCAGCAGAGAAAGCACTGAGTTGTAGCTGTCCACAAGAAGGCTGAATTAGCAGCACTGGTTGCCTCTGAAAAACATCTGAGTTTTCAACAGGAACGTTCCCTACGGAGACTGATGGTCCTCGTTTGTACGTAACACCCAGTGCAGCTTTTATGACACATGTAAAAATGTCATCTTTGCCTCAGACTTGCCAAATGCTTAAAAAGCAAAAAAATCCCTCAAAATAAGCCAAGAAGGTGGTTGCAACTGGGAGGTGCTGGGAATAGTCTGGCATGAGTGTTTGCAAGAGCATGCAGTGAAATATTGAAGTTCTTGGGGGAAGGAAAGGTGTGACTGCAGGTGCCTGGCACTGACCTTACCAGCCTGACAGCATTCCAAACCCCAGGGACTCGCCTTTCAGAGAGGCCTGGAATGACAGAGTGAGAACTGAGGGAACAGAGGGGGAAAGATCCTGGGTGGAGAGATCATGGGTGCTGAGACCAGGCCCACGCTGGGTTGTTGGTGGCCTCTGTGAGGGGCAGGGGACAGAGCTGGGCCCTGCATGGCCCATGGGACAGGCTGCAATTCCTGTCTTGCCCCAGTAAATTCAAACCTCTCTTTTCCAGATGAGAAAAACCATTATCCAGGAAAGACTTGGTGTACTGAGGATGCTTTGAAAATTATTGGAAAGTGAAATGTTCAAATTTTTCAGATGTTTTGAAAGAGTTTAGTAGGAAAAAATTCCATTTTAAGAAAGATCAGTCACTGACAGCACAGAAAACCTCTCGAATCCAAAACAAAGGCAAAAGGCTTTGGGGGAGAGCTCTGGCAGTTCCAGCCAAGCACAGAACTGGTTCTGTGTGGCTCAGGTGAGTGAGGAAGTGGTGGAGCTCTTACCAGCTGGGAGGAATTGCTCAGGGAGGAATTGGAAGTTTGGAAACCAGCAAGTGGAATATCAGCCTTTGATCCATGGGAGAGATCAGGGCTATGGAGTTCATACAGAAATTTGTTGCTGTTGTGAACCTGAGTTGTTGCACACAGGTTTATTTTCCTGGGGAAAGCACACATGCCCCAGACAATCTGGGATGGTCAGGAGACTGTAATTAGCCACGTTTAATGAGCTGTATTGGATGTTCTGACCAGTATCTTGTAATGCTGATTGCTGGGCTGAGAAACTGCCAGAGGAATTGGCAGGCTCTGAAACACTTAGAGCTTAGCAAAAGCTTTCAGAATCTCTCCAAGTCACCTTTCAGCTGCACAGAAGTGCAGCACAGCTATTTAAGAGAATGCTGTTAGATTTGAAATATTTCTTGCATGGTTTCCACTGCTTTTGCATCTGTGCTCTGTTCTGCTCTACCCCCTCCTCAAAAATAACCTCAGTCTTTTGGCCAACTGCAGTGGCAAGACAGATCTCCCAGACAGCTGACTTAATCCCAGCTGCACGGAAATTAGTGGCTTGGTGGAGACGATAAATCCAAAGATTTCCTCTGCTTTAGGTGGGGATTGCCAAGGAAGTCTGGCTGGTTCCTGAGCAAGCCAGGCCAAAGGCAGGGCTGTGGCTGCACACATGGAACCTGGCGCAGGATCCGCTTCCTTTGCTCAAGCAGTAGTTAGAGGACATAAATAGGAGCTAATCCTGCTGCCTGTGGAAGGGACCCCCGGGAGGGTGCAGGGGGGGCTCAGGGGAGGGGGAGCTGGGGAAGGTGGGAAGGAAAGACAGAAGTCTGCAAGGAATCAGGATTTATTAGTTCCGCTGGGTATGGGGCCATATGCCTGCCTTGGCTTTGTAGCCAGGGATGGAAGGCTTGAAATTATTTTAGCTCCAGAAAGGAAGAAGGGAGCGAAAAGTTTCCCTTGCACGTGGAAGACTCATGTAGCTAAAGAGCTATTCTGTGAGGGAATGAGCCAAATTAGCTGAATACAAAGTCCTGTCTTACGGAGAAATTAAGTGCCGTTGAAAAAGGGAATATTCCTTGAGCTGCTGTTACACTGGCTGGTGTTAGCAATGAACTGCAGTTCAGCTGCAAGTAAATTCAGGAGGATAATTAAAGCCTGGGCTTGTCTCCCAGGTGCAGGTCCCAGCAGCAGTGCAGGCTCTGCTGGGCTGTGGAGCAGCACACACACAACTCCAGCACTTGAGGTCAGTTGTTTTCGCTGGCCTGTCTTGGCCGTGGAAAGAAAGAATGTAGTGACTGTACTTCATCTTTTTTTTTTAAAAGCCTGCTAAGGGACCTTTAAAACTTTGCTTATAAAACATGGTTTATACAATTTTTTCTTCCTCCCCTTCAGCTTCCCACCTCCTCAAAAAATAAAGATCAGCTCTTTCCCTGCGAAGGCCTGTTGTAGCCTGTGCTCCGTGTCCTGCTGTAAAACTCCTGGATGCTGCAGGGACAGCAGCCCGTGCTCATGCAGAGGGAATGAGTTTTCTGGCCTTTTGCTCTAGGCCTGTGTGTTTTTATGGTATTATTGCAAGACCACTACCTTTTTTCTCAGTTCAGGGCTTTTTTCCTCACCCTCCCTGTTCCCTGAATAAATGTAGTGCCATGAATAAAATAAACAGTGCTGTCAGTCTCTCTGCATATTTTTTCAGTGTACTTCATTATACAGGATTCTTTCAAAGAAATATAACTCACAGTCTTGGCTGGTTCCCAGCACCATTAAAGGTCTGCTGGCACTTTTCTTAAGAATCTGAGGTTTTGCTTCTATTTTTCATAGCAATCTGTTCCACCTCTGCTGCCCTCCAGCCCAGCTGTGGCTGCCAGGTGACCCCTCTCTGGCACTCGCACTTTGCAGATGCCCTTAGGAGTTTTTGGAGGTGAAAGGAGTCGGTGGCTGCTTCATCAGTGATGAAGGCAGGGGGGAAACAAACCCCAACAAGCTGGGCCAGTAGATGATACTGAATGAGATGTCAGACTCTAATCCTGGAGTAAAAAAATAAAGTTGCTGTGTGAGTGGCTCACTGTTAAAAGCACATGAAGCCCCAGTCGTGTGTGCAAGGCAAGGTACTCACTGCTTTGACTGGCAGTGTCACTTTCCTCGGTTTTGTGTTGGGGGGGATTGTTTCCTTTTTGGTTTGCTTTTGAAGGGGAAATCCTGTTTCCTGACAGTCATGGTGCAATTCCAGGAGTGACACTTTTGCCTGTCCCCTCCAAGGTGAAGCTGCCACTGCCCCGTGGTCCCTGGCCTGGCTGGGGCTGCCTATGGGGCTGGGGATGGAGCATCTTGCACAGGAGTGTCCACAGGAGTGTCCCAAGCCTCCAGCAGGGCTGCTCTGCTGGAACACAGGAGAAGGCACTGACAGTGTGCACGGGGCAGTGTCCTGGAGCTGAGGGGAGGAACAGGACTCACTGACACCTCTGGTTACTGAGCTGCACTTCTGGAACCAGAGGAAAGCCCCCTCTCTGAGCAGTGCCAGGGTGTGCCTCAGGGCCCCTGGCCAAGCCAGCCCACCTGAGCAGTGGCCATTGCCATCAGCCAGGGGGGCTTGCATGGATGTTCTGTGCAAGAAGCTCTTACTGGCTGGTTGCCCTTCACATGGTTTCTTTCTGATGCCCTCTCTGCTTCTGCCACACTCCCCTCAGTTGGTAGGGCTGTGCTTTGAGTCCTGGCTGGGCACTCACTGCTGTCTCGGGTGCCTTTGGGGGCAGGAGGTGGCAGGCGCTGCCCCAGCTGTGGCTGGACGTGGGGACACAGGAATCCTCCCCCAGCTGGACAGAGCTCCCTGCTCCTCTGCCCACCATTCCCCACAGCTTCCCTTCTGCTTCAAGTCCATGTCACAGCTTGCAGCTTATTCTTGTTGTGTTAATTCCTAACTCTGACTCAGCAAAATGATTTGCCCACTTCCCATGGCCACAGCCTCCAAGTTCGTGCCACACTGTGGGAAGGGACAATGCACTGCACTGAGGCACTCACAGCTGCCAGATGTTTTCCTAAAGCAAGGTCTTTATGGGCTTTTTAGGGTGGGGTTTGGATTTTTTATTTTTCCCCAACCGAAAAAGCTGAGGAAAAGCTTCAGCATTTTTTACATTCAGAAATTCAAGGGGAAAAAAAGCCTCCTCTGTGGTGCCAAAGTTAAACTCTAATCACTGCTCAGCTCTCCCGGAATTTGGCACCATACCAGCGCTCCTTCCCTTTGGTAGGTCATGTGGAAATACCCAAGCAGTTTCTTAGAGAACCTCTCAGCTCTTGTCAGGTACTTGCACAGATGGAACTCTCCCGTTAGGATTCTAATGCCTTTTACACTCTTAACTACATTTAAACACCATTCCTAATAAGCACCATTCAGATCTACAAAATTTTATGTATAAGCACTAAAATACTTTTAAGTGTGTTAAAACTACATAAATGCAACTTTAAAAATCTGGTTTTAAGTTGATATTCCTATTCGGCTGGAATAGAATCACACGGTTTTATCTTGGAAATAACACTTAAATGCGTGCTTAATGAAACGAACACACAAGTAGCTCAGAAGTTTATTAGAGGCTGTTTATTAAAGGCTGTAGGAATTGCTGCAATGAGAGTTGAGAGTTCAGGGTCACTGTTCAGTTTGATCAGTGAGAATATTTGAGATTCTCTTTCCACTGCTTTTTTCAACTAAATCACCACTTGGTTTCAGTTTCTGACCACTGTCCTGGAGATTCTTTCTGATGGGGAATTTTTATTTCTGTCAAAACTGGCCTAAGCCATCTGTAAAAAACCAGATCTTGGATCGTTTAATGTCAGTGTCTATGAACAGCGTACTTGGATTTCCCTCTGTGCTGTTCCTGCCCTGGTTTCACCCTTTAGCCGTATTTTAGCTGGATGTGAAGCCCTCTGTGAGGAGTTCCATGACCCGATTAGCTCGCTGCTCTGCTGCGGTCACTGACCCGGTTCCCCACTTTCCCCGCCTGTGCAGACACACAATGGGACGTGCCGGGAGAGCTCGGGGACTTGGAACACCAAAGCTCTCCGCCAGCGATAGGATCTGCCTTGCCTGAACGCGGTGACCTTCCCACTGGATCAATGCTTTTATTTACATATTAAACAGAGACTTTTTTTCCCTGGGAGCGCTACGGAGCCGAAAAGGTGCCGTAGCGGGCAGGAATGTGCGTGAAGGACTCCTTTGTTCGGGGCTGGCAGCCCCTCCCGGGCCGTGCCAGCTGTGCCAGCCCACGGGGCAGGAGCGGCTCGGGAGGGACCTGTGTCCCCTCGGGAGGGACCTGTGTCCCCACCCGGGGGTCCCTGGCTGTGTCCCCCCCATCCGGGGTCCCTTGCTGTGTCCCCTCGGGAGGGACCTGTGTCCCCTCGGGAGGGAGCTGTGTCCCCCCCCCCACCCGGGATCCCTGGCTGTGCCCCTCCCACTCGGGGGTCCCTGTTTGTGTCCCCCCCCCCCAGGGTCCCCGGCTGTGCCCCCGGTGCCCCCGTGCTCTCCCCGGGCACTGCCCGTGTCAGCCCCCGCAGGAGTTCGGACCCCTCGGCCCTCCTGCCTTTCCCTGCCCCCTAAAGAACGGGGCGCTCGGGGTGTCTGCGCTTCCCTCAAACTGCCCCGGGCATTTCAAACACAGCCAAACTTTGCCTCCTCCGCGTCATGAGAAAGGAGGGAGAAAAGGGAGCTGAGAAAGGGAAGAGAAAGAAGAAGCCCAAGCTAAGGGGAGGTTTGCTGGGGGCAGTGGCTGAGCCAAACCCGATCGAGATCTCTTATCACCTCGCCTTTTGTTTAAATCACCATCTCTTTGTCCTTCATTTGCCTCTTGCAACACCACCTTTCGATCTCTTCCAACACACCGATGTGCTGTGGTTAGAGCTGCAGAAGATCAGCGAAATAGTATTCACTGGATGTTTTAAAAACCTTTTCCTTACTTTGCTCAGGATAGTTTTGTAGAAGAGCCACAGCAATCCCTCAAAACGAATGCTAAGGGTCTCATAGGTAAGTATGCATAACCGTGTTCCTGAAACAGCTGTGGAGCTTAAATTACAGTCCAGAGATGCTCTTTCAAATGGCTCCCACCTAGTCACGATCCTTCCTGCAAAAAAAGAAGCTTTGTGAGGCTTCTGATTTCCCCAGTTATACAAGACCTGAAACAAGAGACTGTAAAACCTGTTAGTCCATCATGGCCAGCCCCGTGCCAATGCAGGATTTCCCCCTTACATTTATGATTTCGTACTGTTAGGCTGCTTTCATGTGTCCACCCCTCCTTCTCCATGCCTTGCTCATGTTTTATTTTATTTATCTTTTCTTTCCCTGCCGCTCACCCTTCACCACAGGGCAGTGGTTTCCTTTCCTTATGCGTGTCTCCCAACCCTTGCTTGACAATATCAGCCTCTTCCAGCGCCGGGGGGTACCAGTGAAGGGACCTGTGCTGGCTGCACAGTCAGAGGAGTCTCCAGATAATTTTCACGACTGGGAATGGTGAACAACCCCCAGCTCTGCCCCTGGTGTGCTCCCCCAGTCTGGGTCCTTGCCCTCACTTCTTAGGGATATTTTATACCAAAGGAAAGAAGAAAAGTATCTTGAAATTAAAAATCACGCGTACGGGGCAGAACCTGTGAAAAGAAGGATTAAAGGAGCTTCAAGAGAACTGAAAGGGAGAGATGAAGTAAAACACACTGGAAAGAAAATCCCAAGACTGATAATCCAATGGAAATCCAATGGAATCCAATGGAAAACAGAAGAACCACAGCAGTAGGGCAGACTGGGGGAGGTCAGAGGAAGGTGCTCCAAGAGTTAATACAAAGTCCTGTAACGGGGAAGAGCAAACGGAGTAGACTGTGAGGGACAAGGACACGAGTAGGGATGTGGCTGACACAGATGGCAGGGGACAGGAGGGAACAGCAAGCACTCGAATTCCAGCACGGTCTGTGGCACAGCTGCATTTCACTCACCTGGATTTGCCAGGTTATGTCGCAATTTCTCCTTACTTGTGGTGACACAGCAAGACAGAAAACGTGCCTCCAAAAAGTGATTCAGAGCCAGTAAAGAGTAATCGTTTACTTGGAAAACGTCAATATTTAGAAACATTGAAAGCTTAATGGCAACACTGGCGGAAGAATTTCCTGGAGGTTTCTGCTGTTGGAAGTGCTATGGGTGAGGTGTCAGTGTAGGAGCGAGGCAGTGCAGCCCGGGGCTGGGAATGGGGGTCGGGGCTGGGAATGGGGAGCGGGGCTGGGAATGGGGATCAAGGCTGGGAATGGGGAGCGGGGCTGGGACTGGGGCTCAGGACTGTGCTCAGGCCGTGGGTGTAGCCCAGGGCAGAGGGTGTATCTGTCTCAGTGCTGTGCCCAGGGGGAGCCGCGGGTGCATTTCGGGTGTGTGGGCAGCGCTGTCCTTCGCGGCCCCGGCAGCAGCTGGTCCCGGTCCTGGCCCCGGGGCAGGGGCGGTCCCTGTACCGGTCCCTATTCCCGGTCCCCATCCCAGCCCAGGTGCACTCCCATCCCACCCCATCCCCACCCCACCCCAATCCCAGGTGCACTCCCACCCCACCCCATCCCCACCCCACCCCACCCCATTCCAGGTGCACTCCCATCCCACCCCATCCCTGTCCCCATCCCATTCCAGGTGCACTCCCACCCCACCCCATCCCCATCCCTGTCCCCATCCCATTCCAGGTGCAC